>CM076908.1:33276020-33698424 GCA_039519145.1 Kokia cookei
GAAAGCTTAGCCGGTTGGAATCTCGTTAGAGTATCTTCACATTATCTTTCTGGCATAATGGTATTTATGATTATTTTGGTTAGTGGTTATAAATGGCACGTGTTAGGGTTAAATGGTTTATCAAGTGAATTTGCTTGCCTTGAGTTAGGCCAAACTTGTTGTGATTAGTGTTTTAAATGTGACATGATTGGAATGGTTATTTTGATATGGTTGACATAGGTTTAAACTAGAATATTGAGATGTTTAAACTAGAATATTGAGATGTTGAATGGTTCATGTCATTTATAAGTGGTTGTTATGTTTTATAGAGAATAATGTTTTAAACTTGTGAATATTATGGTCTAGTTATGCTTTTGTGTGCATATTTGGCTAGATTTGTAGTGCTTTAGTATTGTATGTACTAAGTACCACTCTTGCAAGTATATATATAAAAAGTTTGTTCAAGCTAAAGAACATGTGTAATCTACTTTGGCTTTACTGACTTCAATTCCTTGTCTTATTATTCGGTGCCCAAAATAATACCTTCTCGTACCATAAAATGACACTTTTCCCAATTGAGAACAAGGTTTGTCTCTTCGCATCGCTTCAGTACCTTAGCTAGATTGGCTAAACAATCATCATAAGTGTCCCCGAACACTGAAAAGTCATCTATGAACACTTCCAAATACTTCTTAACCATGTTAGTAAAAAATGGCCAACATACATCTTTGAAACGTAACAGGTGCATTACATAAACCAAATGACATGTGTTGAAATGCGAATGTACCATACGGGCATGCGAATGTCGTTTTGTGTTGATCTTTCGGTGCTACTGTAATCTGATTGTACCAAGAGTACCCATCTAGAAAATAATAATAGTCTCGCCCTGCGAGTCTATCTAGTGTCTGATCCAAGAACGAAAAAGGAAAGTGATCTTTCCTACTTGCTTTGTTCAGTTTTCAGTAATCGATGAAAATTCGGCATCCTGTAACCGTTCTAGTCGATATTAACTCATTGTTTTCATTCTTTACGACCATAAAACCTCCTTTCTTTGGCACGCATTGGACAAGACTAACCCATGAACTTTTGAGATGGGATAAATGATACCCACATCTAACCACTTGATAATTTTTTTCATGACTACATCCTTCATAATGAGGTTCAGTCTCCGTTGTCCATCAATCGTTCCTTTCTTATCATCTTCAAGAATGATCTTGTGCATGCATACGGATGGACTTATATCATGAATGTTGGCTATGGTCTATCCAATAACCTTCTTGAATTGCTTTAGCATTTTAATCAATTGATCTTCCTTGCTTCTCAGTTAGTTGTGCTGAAATAATCACAGGTAAAGTAGAAGTGTCTCCTAAATAAACATATTTTAAATGTGAAGGTAATGCCTTAAGTTCTAACTTAAGTGGCTCTTCAATCGATGCTTTCGGTTCAACATAATCTTTTCTTTCCAAATCCAAAGATTCAAAATGAGATTGTGGATTAAAAATCCCCTCGAGTTAGCTTCCAACTCACCTTCTTCATCACTTTGAGGGTCTGTCAGCCAAATCTTTCCAAAGGATCTTCAACAGAGTTGAATTCCTCTTTAATGATTAACTCTTCTAACTTAGACACTACAGAGCAATCATCAACTACATCAGGAAATCTCATAGACTTAAAAACATTAAAGGTTACCTGATCATCCTAAACACGCATAGTCAGCTCGCCCTTCTGCACATCAATAAGGGTCCTTTCGGTTGCTAGGAACGACCTTTCTAAGATGATTGACACTTTTTTATCTGCTTCAAAGTCTAAAATGACAAAGTCAGCAGGAAAAATAAACTTATCAATACGAACCAATACATATTCATTTTTTCCCTTCAAGATATGCTATAGATTGATCAACTAATTGAAGTGTAACTGTAGTTGGTCTAACTTCACCTATCCCCAACTTTCTGAATATCGACATAGCAATTAAGTTAATGCTCGTACCTAAATCACATAGTGCTTTACCACAATAAGTTTCTCTAATGTTGCAAGGTATGGTACAACATCCAGGATCCTTCAACTTTGGAAATAGTTTGTCATGAAGATATGCACCGCATTCTTTCGTTAGGGCTACTGTCTCAAATTCTCCAAGTCTTTGCTTCTTCGATAAGATATCTTTCATGAACTTGACATAATTCAACATTTGCTTAAGTGCTTCTACCAACAGAATGTTGATATGAAGTTGCTTGATTACGTCAAGAAATTTCTTGAATTAGACTCCCTACTTCTGCTTTGAAGTATTTGAGGGTAAGGTGGTGAAGGATTTCTCACTTGAACTAGCTACTTCGTCTTTTGTGGTACTTCTGTATCTAATGAAGTTGTTAGATCATCATGCTTGACTAGTTTTGAAGTCTCTTTCTCAACTTCCACTGGTTTTGGTTTTGGTGAAAATGATTTTGTTTCAATTGGTTCTGGTTCTAGAAAAGTTGGAGTTTCAACACTTGGTTGAACTTCCACTACATCTTGAGCATTAGCTCGCTCTTCTTCCTTTTCAACAACGTTGGGCTGAAATAACTTTCCACTCCTCAATGTCAATGCTTTACAATGCTCTTTCCTCGAATTTCTTGGAGTCTTCGTATTACTTGACAAAGCACCTTGTGGACAGTTCTTTAGCTCAGTGGTAAGTTGCCTCACTTGATTCTCCAAATTCCTCAAAGTAGCATCATTCTTTGCCATATATGCCTTCAATAAACTCTCTAGGCTATTGGAAGATCCAACTGGTTGTGCCTTTTGAAATTGCTGGGTAAATCCTTGTGGCTGGGTCGGTCTTGGTTGAGCATAAGTGTTACTAGGTCCAGCCCCTTGATTACTCCATGAGAAATTAGGGTGATTTCACCAAGATAGGTTGTAAAAGTTTGACTGCAATCCCTGCCTGCCTCGATTTTGGTTCTAATTACCAATGTAATACACTAATTTTGGGTTTGATGGGCATTCTTTGAACAACTGTCATTCTCCACAATAGACACAGGTCATTCTCCACAATAGACACAGGCTATGTTCTCGAATTGATTAGATGGCTGAGCTACAGCATTATTAAACCAATTAGTAGTAAAATTATTAAGCATTGAGGAAATCTATGATACCTGAGCAGCAAGTGAAGTTAATGGATCAACTTCGTGAATTCCTGCAACTCGTCTTCCTTAGTTTGCTCGATTAGTTGGCCTTTGGTAATTATTGTTCGCGATCCTTTCTACAATTTCATAAGTCTCATTGTAAGACTTAAAAAGAATAGCTCCATTCGCAGAAGCGTCTATTACCATCCTTGTGTGCTAATTAAAACCGTTATAGAACGTCTCTAACTGGATGCAATGAGAAATTCCATGATGAGGGCATTTCCTTAACAACTCTTTAAATCTTTCCCATGCCTCATACAAAGATTCATCATCCATCTGTTGGAAAGTAGTAATTTCACTCCTCAGCTTAGCATTCTAGCTTAGAGGGAAATACTTCCTAAGGAATCGTTCAACTAACTCTTGCCATTTTGTAACAGAATTTTGTGGCAACGAGTTCAACCAGGCTCTAGCTCTGTCCCTTAGTGAAAATGGGAACAACTTCAATCGAAGTGCATCTTCTGACACCCTTGCTATCTTGAAAGAGTTGCTCACCTCCATGAATAGTCTCAAATGAAGATGAGGGTCTTTGGTAGGCATTCCACTGAATTAGCCTACTGTCTAAAGCGTCTGAAACATCATTGGCTTCAGTTCGAATTATTGTGCCTCGATATCAGGTCTTCTAATTCCCGAATTAAGTTCGTGGAACAATGACAGAACATATTATCTCAAGGCTCTATCCCCATCATTAGTAACAAGGATAGGATTATGAGCATGGTTAGCTTTATTTCCTTGATTTTGGTTCTCGAAATTCATCTCTTCGGCTCTTCATTGAGATGCTTGTCTTCTTCTTTCTCGGGAGGTTCGTTCAATTTCAGGGTCCACTGAGAGTAAATTGATAATTCGATCAATACTCATAAACACCTGAAATAATAAAAAATAATAAGTTAGAAATTAGATAGAAAAATAAATAAACCAAAATGTAAAACAAATAATTTCACAAATAATTTTGACAATCCCCGGTAACGATGCCAAAAACTTGGAACAATGAAAATGTGCAAGTGTACACAATCGTATTCAAGTAATAAATTGACAACTAATGTCGAGTATCGTACCCATAAGGACTGTGCTATGAAAAGTATTTATGAAATATTTAATCAATAAATTGGTTAAAAACAAGATAATATTTGTGAGGGATATTAATCTAAGTATTCTAAATTAAATTAATCTAAGTTAAAGCTAAAACTAAATTAAATTCCTTTGCACAATTTCTAAAGGTTTTAATCAATATGACATAAATGTGTTAGGTTAATTGCTTTAACTACCTAATTAAATCTAAATCATGTTCATACTTGTTAGGAAATAACATTCACGGCAACCCGATACTCTGCTAACTTATGAACAACACCACTTACTAAAATTCATTCATCTCTTGAACATATCTCTATGTCAATTCAACCGACTAAATCAATTTTAATAAGCAAATGTGTTATTGTACATACATGCTATATGAAAGCTAAAGAATCTCTTAAACATATCTCTATACCAATTCAACCAACTAATTAACAATTATAAGCATGTAAAGGATCAAGTGAAGTAACAATCATATCTGGATGTTGAAACAATTTAATCACAAAAATCCTACAAGTTATGTAAGGCTATGTATTGTTTAATACCATCAATAATCTAACTTTCAGCTCCCTTAGAAGATTAGACACGCACAAATTAAATAGTGTGTCCATTAATCACAATTTCAATGCGTTTAAATGATTAATTCAATAGTTATATCACAAAGGTAATGCAATAATAACTTAAGCATGATAATATTTAATTAAATAGAATATTCAGGGCCTATAACAATATGAACATGAATTGAATATAAACAAGCAATTAAACACAATCAACCCAACATTTAAAGAATTTAAGCCATTTCAATAAAATAAATAATAGCATTCATCATAGTAAGAAACAAGAATCTAAAATAAAGAAAAGGACTAGGATTAAATTTGTCGATTTCTAAGAACGGCTGTCGCATTCTTCATTGTTCTTGCTCGATTCTTCTCAGATCGAGTTCTCTAATGAACACTCAACAAACGCTATGGAAGAGTTGAAGAACCACTCTTTCTCAAGGGGAGATCAGCAAGGGAAGAAGGGAGAAAGTGGATCGAAGGCTTAGAGAGCAAATGAGAGAAAGAAGAGAGAATGGAGTATGTTAGTGTGGAAAATGACGTGAGGGTGGTATTTATAAGTGAGAGTTGGTGGATATATTTAGCAAATAAATATCAACCAAACAACTTTCTTGGCCGGCCATGCATGAGCAAGGTTTGAAATATTCAAACTTTTCTAAAATTAGCTTGGGGTGAGAATTTGAAACCAGTAAAAATGGAGGGGTTTGAATGGGATTTTAGTAAGGGCTGCTTTGCAAGGTTGAAATGGTTGACATAATCAGCCAAATGGGTCAGCTCTTGGATGACACATGGCTAGCTCAAAATAAGGTGGTTCGACCCTCAGTTGCATGCACATCGAGCCACTTCACTTCAGCATTTATAATTTATTTTTAATCTAAACTAATTGAATTTAAAATATAATTATAAAGCATAATTTAGCTTCATATTGGACCAAACTTTGGCTGGAAAAATATTCTTCTTAGGTCTTCATTGACTCGGTGTAAAAGTTCTCTCAACGGTTTAAGCTGGCAGCAATGTCTACCGGGCCGATTTTCACTAATTGTGCAAATCTATCAAAAAAATCATTAGATTCTTGTTTAATATTTATAAAAATAATTAAAAAATCAATTTGTTGGAAATTTTAGCACAAATTAATTATTTTATAATTAAATTATATTTTTCGACATTAATTACTTAGAATTTGCATGAATTTAGGTTTAAAAGGGTATGAAAAAGTCTATATATTTTCATTGTTCCAGCGTGCCCACATAAGATCCACACCTTCACCTTCGATTGCTTATGGAGGTGAGTGACTTGTTCAAGATAGCTAGTGTTACTGAAGATGTGTTGAGGTTGAAGTTGTTTCCATACTTGTTTCAAGATCGAGCACGAGCATGGCTTAACTCTTTGCAACCTAACTCAATTTCTACATTGCAAGAGCTAGTCGAACGACTTTTAGCCCACTTAGAAAAAATGCTAAGTTGCAAAATGAGATTACCACTTTCCAGCAATTGGATGACCAGTCCTTAATGAGGCATGGGAAAGATTCAAAGAGTTAATTTGTAAGTGTCCTCATCATGGGATTTCACATTGCATCCAATTGGAGACATTTTATAATGGTATCAACGCACACACAAGGTTGATGGTTGATGCTTCTACGAATGGTGCTCTTTTTCTAAAGTCTTATAATGAGGCTTACGAGATCATTGAGAGGACTGCTAGCAAAAATTATCAATGACCAACAAATCGAGCAACTTCAGGAAGGCGTGTAGCCAAAGTGCATGAAGTCGATGTCCTCACTTCACTCTCAGCTCAGGTGTCTTCTATCTCTTCAATGTTGAAACAGTTTACCACTAACGGTTTGACTAATTTTGTAACTCAGTCACCAAGTTAGTTCAATAATGTTTCCTGTGGATATTGTGAGGACGACCATTCTTTCGAGAATTATCCATTAAATCTTGAGTCAATTTTCTACGTAGGGAATCAACACCAAAATAAAATGACCACAGTCCAACTTCTATAATCCTTAATGGAAAAACCATCCAAACTTTTCTTGGAGTAAATAAGGAAATGGGCCGAACAACACTAACATGTTGCATAGACCAAACCAATCCCAAGGGTTTAATCAACAAGTATAAAAAACACCACAAGTTGAATCATCCAACAATTTGGAGAACTTGTTGAAACGATACATAACGAAGAATAACACCTAAATGCAAAACCAACCAGCAACACTAAAAAAATTTGAAGAACCAAATGGGTCAATTAGCTATAGAGCTTCTTAATAGACCGCAATTAGCCTTGTTGAACAATACAAAATATCCAAGGAATTTGGGTAAGGAACATTACAAGGTAGTTTCTTTACGAAGCGGTAAGAATTTGGAACCCAAGGTGGTTGATGCTGAAGATTAACCTATTGAGAATGAGGAAAGTCAAGCAACAGTTGAAATTCATGCACCAGAAGAGTCAGAAGCTATAAAGTCTAATAAGGTAAAATCTAAACTAGTGAATGCTGATAAGCTATCACCTTCTTTAGATGTAGATTTACCTCGTAAAAAAAGTTGTCTAGTCCGAGCCAAAGTTTCATCACTTCCATATCCCCAAATACTTTAACACCATAAGTAGAAATAGGAGGTGTAATTCAAGAAGTTTTTAGATGTTCTAAAGCAACATCACATTAATATCCCATTGGTTGAAGATGTCAAGTTCATGAAGGACATTTTGTCCAAGAAGAAAAGGCTTAGTGAGTTTGAGACTATAGCCTTAACGGAAGAGTGCAGTGCATTCCTACAAAACAAGCTATCTCCAAAATTGAAAGACCCTAGAAGTTTTAGTATACCTTGTAATATTGGAGAATTTTATTGTGGCAAGACTTTATGCAATTTAGGAGCGAGCATCAACTTGATGCTTCCAAGCACAATTCTGGCCTGGATCCGTTTTCTGGTTTGTCGGGATTTCTTTATAAGAGGCGGATTTTGGAAGAAATTGGAAACTTAGTTAGGAAGTAGCCAAATCAGACATCAAAACTGATGATGGAGCGAAAGGTAGATTCGCTAGAATGGTACTGTATGTTGACCTAGAGAAACATCTCACCTCTCATATCTTGGCTAATGGAAAGGTACAGAGAGTGAAGTTTGAATCTTTACCTACTGTTTGCTTCACCTGTGGCCACTGTGGTCATTTTTAAAAGATAGTTGCCCCTTTACAATGGCAGATTGGAGTACAAATGTTGGCAAGGAAAAGGTTTTCGAATTGTTTACCAAGGAATTTGCTTCGATGGTGACAGGTGACCAAGGAATTTGCTTCGATGGTGACAGGTGAATCGTTTGAGCCATGGATGATTGTTGAACGCAAATCCAGACAAAACCAAACTAACACTCGAGTCAGAAGGTGAAAGTCACGAGCACGAGATTGGAGAGATCTAAATTTGAAGCTTTAAAATTGATAGAGGAAATTTTTGCTGAAAAGGGGGAATCTGAATTTGGCACTTTGGGGGTTAAGTTTTAGTAGGGAGATTTCTTAAAAAAAATTAAAGGTTAAGGAAAAAAATAGGTAAAAAATTGGGTCGATGGATGGAAAATGCATGGGTAACAAATTCTTGGGCCAAACACATGCAATCGGGTCAAGTGAATTGGGTGAAAAGTTGTTAATCAACAAAGGTGGGCCTGGTATTAAAAACATTGACAAGGGATTGGATAAGTTTGACAATCAGGTGGGGTTGAGAGTGGGCTAGAAGAGTTGGGGGTTCAAAGCAATTTGGTCACCTCCTTCCTCAAAAGTACTGGCCATGTCATGGAGCATTTGAGTATATGGAACCTTCAAGTATTAAAAATTTAAAAAAAAAAATTCCTTGTTCTTCCATCCAAAAATCCTTCCCTGCACTTTAATCCCACCTTTGAAGGCCTTATAAAGTCAGTGGTGGACTTGAATGTAAATCTCATTAACCTCAATAAACAACCAATAGTAACGTTTAAGGAGAATTTTGACTCAAATTCGATAAAGGACATGGTTAAGGAAGTGACGCCGACATGTGAAAATCCCATTTCAAATGCTAAAAAGGTTGAATTTTAGGGTAAAAGAGGGAAAGCCCGCCTTGGCAAAACATTAAACAAAACAATCAAGGGTCGTATGAGGCACTTTAAGCTTGTTAGAAGTTCTCGAGTTCCACTCCCTAAAGCCATGACTTTCATGAAAAATCTATTCAGTGCTAATGTGGAGTTGGTAAAGGAAAAGACAAATGTCCATGATGTTTGTGTTAAAGCACCTGCTACCTCTTAGTGGTTGGTTCTTTTTTTATTTATATTTTTAATGAATTTTATGATTTTTTGTTGGAATTGTCAAGGTTGTGTCAACTCGACTCTCATTCTAAAATCTGAATCGACTCTTCCTCGTAGGGCAAATTAGGTTGAACTTCAGTGTCTTCAGTAGAAATTATATGAGAAGGATTTGATCTATATTTTCGTAGCTTAGAAACATGAAAAACATCGTGAATCTTCTGCAATTCTGGAGGTAAAGCTAATCGATAAGCTACTGGCCCGATTCTTTCTACAATTTCATATGGCCCAATATAATGAGGACTTAACTTTCCTTTTCTGCCAAATCTCAACACTTTCTTCCAAGGAGAGACTTTGAGAAATACTTTGTCCCCGATTGAATACTCAATGTCCCGACGCTTCAAACCGACATAAGATTTCTGTCTATCAAAGGCTGCTTTTAATCTATCTTTAATCTTCTTAACCGTTTCTTCTGTCTCTTGAATTAATTCTAGCCCAATCACCTTTTTTTTATTCAACTCTGTCCAACACACTGGTGATCTACATCTTCGACCATATAGTGCTTCATACGGGGCCATTTGTATACTATATTGGAAACTATTACTGTAGACAAACTCAGCTAATGGCAAATAACGTTCCCAACCTGATTCAAAATCGATAATACAAGACCGAAGCATATCTTCTAGTATCTGAATTACCCGTTCGGACTGTCCATTTGTTTGCAGATGAAAAGTCGTACTAAAGTTAAGTTTAGTACCCAGAGAATCATGCAATTGCTTCCAAAATCTTGATGTAAATCGAGGATCCCGATCAAAAATTATTGATACCGAAATACCATGTAATCTTTCAATTTCTCAGATATAAACCTCAGCAAGCTTCTGTAATGACCAATCGGTTCTGACTGCTAAGAAATGCATTGACTTGGTATGTCTATCAACTATCACCCAAATGACATTCCTTTTACTTGTTGACAACGGTAATCCTGTAACAAAATCCATCGTGACATGATCCCATTTCCACTCAAGAATATTAATAGGCTGAAGTAGTCTAGTAGGAACCTGATGTTCTGCTTTTACCTGTTGACAAGTTAAACATTTACTCACAAATTCAACTATGTCTCTTTTCATTCCTGACCCCCAATATAGTTCTCGTAAATTCCGGTACATCTTTGTACCTCTGGGGTGCAAAGCAAATGGACTGTCGTGAGCTTCTCAAAGAATCGATTTCTTCAACTCAGAATTAGTTGGAACACAAATCCGATTTTGATATCTCAAACATCCACAAATATCAATACTAAAACTCTCTGCTATACCATTCTGTACCATCTCTCTTTATTTAATAATTTATCGTCTGCCAATTGTGCTGATCTAATCTGATCAAACATTATCGACTTTATTCTCAACTTAGCCAAAAGACTCCCATTATTACTAACACTAAGTTGTGCAAACATCGTTGTCAATTCAATTGTAGCTTTTCTACTTAGTGCATCAACTACAACATTAGCTTTTCCCGTATGGTAGTCTATAACACAGTCATAATCTTTTAGGAGCTCTATCCACCGTCTTTGTCTCAAGTTCAATTCTTTTTGAGAAAGAAGATATTTCAAACTTTTATGATCGGTATAGATGTAGCATTTCTCACCGTACAAATAATGTCTCCAAATCTTCAGAGCAAAAATCACAACTGCTAGTTCCAAGTCATGAGTCAGATAGTTACGTTCGTGTGGCTTCAATTGACGAGATGCATAGGCTATTACTTTTTCGTCCTGTATTAATACACAACCCAGACCACTCAAAGAAGCATCACTGTACACTACAAAATCTTTCCCCGACTCTGGTAATGTCAGAACTGGTGCCTCTGTCAACATTTGCTTCAACACTTCAAAACTTCTTTGGCACTGATCATCCTAGATAAAAGGAACATTCTTCTATAGTAATTTAGTCATCGACAAAGGTATCTTCGAAAATCCATTTACTAATCTTCTATAATACCCAGCTAAACCAAGAAAACTTCGTACCTCGGATACATTCTTTGGTACTTTCCACTGAACAATTGCTTCAATCTTTTTCGGATCAACTCTAATTTCATCTGCCGATACCACATGTCCCAAAAATACAACTTCTGATAGCCAGAACTCACATTTGCTAAGCTTTCCATACAATTGCTTCTCCCGTAATATCTGTAATACAATTCTGAGATGCTGGTCATGTTCTGACTCTGACTTTGAATAAACCAGTATATCATCAATAAAAACCACTACAAATTGGTCTAAATATGGCTGAAAGATACGATTCATGAGATCCATAAAAGCAGCTGAGGCATTAGCCAATCCGAATGGCATTACCAAGAACTCATAGTGACCATACCTCGTACGAAAAGCTGTCTTCGGAATGTCGCTTTCTTTTACTTTCAACTTGTAGTAGCCTGACCTTAAGTCAATCTTTGAAAATACAGAAGCTCCTCTTAACTGATCAAACAAATCATCAATGCGAGGCAGTGGATACTTATTATTGATTAGTATCTTATTCAACTGTCAATAGTCAATACAAAGTTGCATAGAGCCATCTTTCTTCTTGACAAGTAACACTGGAGCTCCCCACGGAGATATGCTCGGTCGAATAAAACCACGATCTAATAAGTCTTGCAACTGTATCTTCAGCTCCTTTACTCTGTAGGTGACATTCAGTACGGGGGTATGGTTAATAGAGCTATACCCAGATAAACCTCTATAGCAAACTCAAGCTCTCTGTCTGGTGGCAAACTCAGTAGTTCTTCGGGAAATACATCAGGAAACTCACAAATTGTCCGGATTTTACTGCATTAGCTTCCAACTGAATCTGAATTAATGACATAGGCCAAATATGCTGAACAGCCCTGCTGAAGTAACTTATTAACCTTTATTGTTGAAATAAGACGTGCTGGCCCATTAGTACGGATACCATTTACCTCAATCCAACCTCCATCTTCTATCTGAATACTGAATTTATTTTTATAGCAATCCAAAATCACTCCATAATTAGATAACCAATCTATTCCCAATATTATATCAAAGTCCCTAAATGGCATGATCAACAAGTCAACAGGAACAGTTTTATTCTGTATAATCAACGGGCATCTCGGACACACTTGATTTACTAACACTGTTTGCCCCAATGGACTCGACACCTCTATTGACACTTTAGACACCACGGACTTTAATTTCCCTAACTCAGCTAGTTTTAAATTTATATATGAATGTGAAGATCCGGGATCAATCAAAGTATAAACAGGCTTAGAATACAGTAAAAATATACTTGTTACTACATCGTGCGTATCGCCTTCTTCCCGTGTTCTGACCACATAGGCTCTGACCGATACTATAGCTTCAAACTGTTGGGTAACAATATCGCTGCTTCTTCTAACACCTCCTCCTCTGAAAACCGAACCACCTCTACCAGATCCTCTGCCTCTAGTTGTAGATACTGATCTTTGTGATGTTACCGGTGCAACACTATTAGTTTTTGGGCAATCTCTAATGAAATGATCTGTAAAACCACATCGAAAGCAGCCCCTAGTTAATTTCCAGCATTCCCCTCTGTGTTTCTTCCCACAGTGCTGACAGTTTGGAATTTCTATTTCCCGAGATGAACCTCTCACACTGCCAGTGGATACCATCATCTATTTACCCCTGCTTCTTCCACTTCTATCCGGTCCAAAATTGGATCTCCATCCACCTTGAGGTTCCTTTGATCTTTTTAGCTGAGGATTCAAACTGGTAGTTCCTGTACACTTCCTAGTTGGTCTAACACTTTCAGTCTTTTAATCGAGGCTTAGAACTTGCTCCACCATTTTGGTCCGTTCAATCAAATCTACAAACTCAGTAATATGGTGAGATACCAACTGTACCTTGATCTTGTCTCGCAAACCCCATAAAAATCTTTTGCAACTATCAACTTCTGTTGGTATAAATTTTGAGGCGTATCTACTGAGTCTCGAGAATTCCCTCTCATAATTTATTATTGACATTTCACCCTGTTGCATCATTAAAAACTCTTGCTTCTTGTCTTCGATATACATTTCTCCGATATATTTCTTTTGAAACTCTTTCTGAAATAAGTCCCATGTTATCTGATCCTCCGGTAGATGTCGAACCACTGATTCCCACCATAAATAAGCTTCCTCTTGTAGCAACAATACAACACAAATCAAGCATTCCTGGGGTGTACATTCCAATTGCTGTAAAATTCTTTTGGTCGACTCCATCAATTTTCAGTTGTGGATGGATCAACTCCTTTCAGACCCATAAATTCAATGGCACCATATTTTCTCAATTCCTTTATCGGGGCCCGTCTCTGAGTTGGTAATGAAGTCATAGCAAGAGCAGTTCCCGCTACTCTTTGTAATGCATCGGCAATTACTCGTAGTATATCAAAATTATCTTTATCATTTCTTCTATCTACTCTAGGAGGTAGATTTCTTTCTGGGTTTACGCTAGGTGTTACTGACTCCGTTTCATATAACCCATACGACTCTTCGTCTCCAGTGTACATTTCTTGGTCAATATCATGTATTCTTTCATCTGACATCTTTAATCTATAAAACAAAAACAAACAAATAGGTCAACATCCAAAGATCTCGACTTAGTTTCGACCTAACAGTCACATGTACTTCTAGACTCAATTTTCAAGCTCGATTTAGTCCGAGAATCGACTAAACCTAATAACTTTGATACCAATAATTGTAACACTCCCTAACCCTAAACTGTCATCGAAACAGGGTTACAGGATATTACTAGACATATCAGACAACTTACAAATAATAAATAATTAATTAATGAACATACTATAAAATAATCATAAAATTCCTTAATTGGACCCTCGAGGCTCAAAATATGTATTAGAAGGGAATTGAGACTTATTTTGGAGCTCCGTAGATTTTTCGTAAATCGTTTTTTTCGAACACGATATAACCCCCTTTATAAACATCTAACCTTCCCTGCAATTTCAACCCGTAACCAAAACAATTTATACTCAAATTCACCTAAATCATAGTCATTTCATTAACATATTAATTCAATAATTAAACATTTTTAATATTATTCAAAATTTATTAATAACTTTATTCATTTTTCATTCAAACATAATGCCAAATTTTATAATATACTCTTTACTATTTTATTAAACTAATATCAAAATATAGTGTATATATATATATTTTTACAACCAACATTACAAGCATATACATGTAACTATACAACACTTAGTACATGTCACTTTTACCAAAAGAGGAGAATTACATCACCGAGTTTATACTGAGGTCGGGATCGATCTGAATGCTGAATCAGGACCTTAATTTCTACTAACCTACGCATGGAAACAACCGTATGCTATGTATTTCATACTCAATGTTATAAATAATCAAATAATTTTCTCATAATTAATCATATAATACATGAACACATATTATCTTAATTTATACACCACTTTCATTCCATATCAATATCAAATCAATTTAACCATTTCATTCTCATTTCTCAATTTTTCATTTCTATTCAATTTTTCTTTTTCACATTGCTTACCCCTATTAATAAGACTCGGATCTTGGCGGATACACGGATCCAATCGAACACAACAGAATGGCACCTGGTGCCTCATCGAATAGTTTGAAGCAATAAAGTGACATCCAGTGTCTCATCGGCCTAGCCGAAGTAAAGTGGTACCTAGTACCTCATCGAATCTATCCGAAGTAAAATAATGACACCCAGTGTCTCATCGACTCAAGGTCAAAGTATCCCTGAACTCTTCCAATCCTATGGCATGCCAATTATATCCGACTCAGCCCGACTAGTTAATAGGGACTTTCAATTTATAATTCATATCACTTTCAATTTCAATTTCACTTATTAAATATAAATATCGAAATCAACATTAAATAATGAATAATTTAAATTATAGTAATACAAACCTGGATTTCGCGATTACTCCTCGATAACTTTCTCCTTTCTTTTTTGTGCCGATGCTTCGGGTTATTTGCTAGCTACAAAATAATAATAATAATTTACACTATTAACTACAGCACTAATTTATAATAATAATTGAATTTCTGTCCAATTTCTACCTTAATTCCAATTTAATCCTAATTAACTCATTTATTATTTTTTTTAACTCAATTCATACTTTATTTTTATTCAATTTCCTTCCATATTCTACTTAACTATCTAATGTTCATAATAAAACCCTAATTTAAAATTTCTTTCAAATTAATCCCTCTATCACAGAACTTATAGCTTCTTTTACAATTTAATCCCTTTATCAATGCTAACTTGAAATTCATTCAATTAAATCCCTAATTCACTATTTTGTTCAACATAAACTATGCTCAAAAACCTTAAAACTTCCAAGACCTCAACTTAATTTCATCAAAACTTTATTCTAAAGCTTCTAAAACATCTAATTTAAGAGAAAATGGCTTAATTGACTTGCCAATTAAAGATTAAAGCATCAAAATCCTAGTTTCCCCTTTTTCTTTTTTCTTCCCTTTTCTTTCTCCCCTATTTCGTTTGAGCTTCTGTTCTTCCTTCTTTTGTTTCTTTCTTTTCTTTTCTTTATTCTTTTATATCACACACACATATATATATATATATGAATTGATAATAATATTAATAAATTATAAATATATATTTGCTTAAATAATAAGTGAACTAATATTTATTTTACAAATGTACAAATATAATTTTTACACATGTATATTTTATTTCCATACATTTGGCTTTAATTTATATATATATTTCATTAATATAATAAGATAATATGAATTAAATAATAATTTATATTATTTTATTTTAATATTAATTAATAATAAATTAAAATTTGTTTTGCAGCCTCAAATTATGCATTGGGCATAATTGTCATTTTAATCCCTTTTTCTTTCTTTTAATCTATAATTAGGCTTTCACCTCTTATTCAATTTGGTCCTTTTTACTAATTACTCTAAATTAAACTAAATTCACCTAATCAAAGCCTAATTAAACACACTAATAAACTCATAATTACTCTTAATAATTATTTATGAACTCAGTTTACCATGACGGAGGCCCTATAACTCACTTTTTCGGTGCCCGTGAATTTAGGTAATTACAGGAAGAGGATGAGAAAGAAGAAAAAGAAGAAGAGAATGACATGAAGGACCCTGTGGAAAAGCAGGAGAAGAAGGAAGAAGATGCCCCGACAACTATCGCTGAGTATATTGTCGGCACACCTGTGAGTGTGGAGGCATCTAGCACTGACGAGGCTTTACTTGATTCGAGTCGGGCCGAGGTTGTTATGAGCAGCATTGAGGAGCCTAATCCTCCTACAATTGTGCCCTATGTGGCACCATTAGCTAAAATCCATCCATCCAAAGTAACTACCGATGAAGCCACCACCTAACCTGCTGAAGAGGAGCAATCTGTCGAGCCGGTTAGTTCGAAGGATAAGAAAAGGAAACGGTGCAAGGACAAGAAGCGGAAGCACAAGAAAGAGGGTGAGCACCCAAGAAAGAAGAAGAACAAAACAAAAGTAGTCTTTCTCTGTAGATAGTTTTCATGCATTTTTATTTTGTCATTGCATTTCCATTATATTTGTAAAATATTGTCAGTGCATTGGGCACAATGCAAACACAAAGTTTGGGGGGGATATTGTGAAATGGAAATGCAATTACGCCCACATCTTTGAATTTTACTTGTTTCTTGCATTAATGAAAAATGCAAAATTTCAACAAAAATGTGGCCACAATTTTTATTTTTATGCGTAAATCTTGATTTGCTTGGAATGCTGATGTGTAAATTGGATGAATGTGAATGGATAGTGAGTCTTCTATTTTTGAATGAATGACTGAAATTGCTTCAGTAATGAATGAATGTGAATGTTTGAATCTTGAACTAACTGACCCGTTGTAGCGACATTGAATGAATAAAAGACACTCCAATGTGAGTGCATTGTGACTTTTCAAGGGAGAATACTCCACTGCAGGTTTAGAAAAATCATCTAGCCAAAGGCTGTCACTACAAGAGTGTGTGTCGGCACAATTACAGTAATGATGGGGGCTTGTTGCACCCCATCATTACTGCCTAGGAACAAAGGTAAAGTAATGCAATGCAATCTCTCAGTCACTTGAAAAAGAAAAATGAGAAAAGAAAAAGAAAAAAATTATGATAAATGTTGTATTGGTTCAAGGAAGATTAGGATTCAATGCATGATACTAACATTTATGAAGTTACAGTTTTTAATTGTTCATGCTTATAAATTGTCGGTGCATTATTCTATCATGTAAATACAATTCGTGCATTAGGATTTCAAAAAATTCAAGTTGTGAGAATAATGATTGCGGTGACATATTTGATTGTGATTTTGCTAATTTTTGTTTACTTGAAGACAAGTAAAAACTCAAGTTTGGGGGTGTGATAGCATTATAAATGACATATATTTTCTCCCTAAATTGATGTTTTAATTGTCTCTTTTGTATCTTATTTAGCATGCATTATAAGCATTTCATACTTAGTTTTTATATTTTCTAACTCATTATAGTTTAGTTTAAATTCTTGTTATTTTATCTCATTTTGTACTAATGTCGCCACAAGCAGTCGATATATTGTGCCTTAGAATTGTCAGTAACTTAGCTCAAAAGATCAATGCTGGAAGAAGAATGCAGCTACAAGATCAGCTTGGAATTACGGCCAGATATGTCACCACGCAGAACCTGAACTTTGAATAAGTAAAGCTAAAAATACAACTGGACGCACCAACGTAGGAAAATCACACGTTGTCGCTGCAATTAACGATTTCATATTACACTTAGCAATGCAGTGACAACCTGTAGATCTCTAAAGAAAACATCAAATATGCGTGAGTGCACAGCTGTACTGTAACTAACTTTGACAACTACAAAAATTAGATCTAGATCTGAGAATAGAGGAGGATGAAACCTGTAACTTTTGAGGGCTATATATAGAGGAAAGAAGATAGAAGAAATCATCAAGAGGTGGAGGAATTAAATACTACAATTACTATGTGTTTTTGGGATTTAAGCTAGAACGGTAAGGAGCAACCAATTCTGACGAGAGGTGCTTGATGTAACGCAAGAGGAGTGGTTAACGAATAGTCCTAGTAGTCTAGAGATAGTAAGCTTCGATTGTATTCGTTAATCCCTCTTTTATGCTGATGAATTATAATGACATTTGAATGAATACGAGAGTATCATTCATTGTTAGATTACTTTGATTCTTATTTAATGCTTTTTATCTGCTTATTCTTGGATCTAACTACATCAAACACGAGAGTGCATTTGCAGTCTACCGACATCGAGAGATGCTGTGACAAGTTAGGTTAACAAGTAAGACGATGAGAGTTGCTTGGGATTAGAAGAGATTCTGATCACTTGTTCTTAAGTGCACAACGTTACTCACACTAAGAGGTGGGGTGATTGTGGGTACTTGAGTCTTGATTAAATGGAGATCTATTACTGGTAAGAATTCATTGGAGCGTTATTGCTGCGACAATTCATCTATCCAATACCTTGTCAGCACATCCTGCATTGCAACTTAGCAGAATTAGTGATCCACTCCAATCCTTTACACTTGATCACATATTACATTGTTTGCATTTAAATGCTCAACACTTCAACACATTTTGATTTACTTTCAGTTGCTCTGACAATTAACATTGATTGCATTGATAGTATTAATAGTTTTAGTGTGCAGATCTCACTTAATTGCACTGACATCTTTACTCACATATCATCTAATTTTAGTATTAGTTGCTTTGACATCTGAACATTAAGAACTCATTCCTCGTGGGATTGATATCTGATAGAGTTAGTCTATCATCTATACTTGCATCGATATGTGTCCAGTTGCACAACTGTTATGACATTACCGACACAATCAGTAAACTATTGGTAGGTACCTTGAATTCAAAAGAATCGATTTGGTAGTTTCTGTGGAAATTTCAAGGATCGCAATAAATTAGATTCTTAATTTGGCTCGATCTAAAGCAACGATTACTCTTAAACGCGAAAAGGGTAATGAGAGGTGTTGATCTTGGTAGTGCATGTGGTCTATGTGGTCATAATTTTGAAGAGGTTTTACCCGTCCTAAGAGACTACCCCGCTACTAGAGAAATTAGGAACAAGCTCATCCCAACTGGAAGTTTATCTAGATTCTACTCCGGATTAATATTCGAAGGATGACAGAAAATCTTCAAGGTAATTAGTATGCCAGTTTGGGTGAGGCAGATTGGTTGTGTCTATTTGGAATCATTGCTTGATGCATTTGGAAAAACCACAACATGTTCATGTTTCAAGGTATCTCTTGGAGCACGGATGAAATACTTAAAGTTTCTCTTAGTTGGGCAAGATAGTATGCATCAACATAAAAGCTTCTTCCTTACAAAAATCATATTTATGGCAGTAATCCTCAACTTTCTAGTAACTGGGTGCGCTTGAACACAGATGGATCGATTAGAATTGAGGAAGGTTTTACTACGGCTACAAAATTAGTGAATGACCATAGCGGGGGGTGGGTAATTTGTTTTGGCATATACTTATGAAATTGCACAGTTCCAGAGGATGAACTATAGGGCATACTGGATGGTCTGAAGCTTATTATTGATTAAAGTTTTGAAAGAGTTTTAATACAAACAGATTGCCTTAAAGCCGTTAACGCCATTCAGTAGGGTTCTTCCGGAGATTCCAATTCTGCATTAGTCAGAAGAGTTAATTAGCTCTTAAAAGTGATAAAACATTAGAAGATTCAACATATCCCTTAAGAAGAAAACTTAATTACGGATAGTCTTGTTAGGATGATGTGAGACAGAAGAACACACTACAGGAAAACAGGGTATTAATGGCCTTTTTTTGCCCTATAAGCACCGTTAAAACATTTTACGGTGCTTATCAAAGCGCCGTAAAAAACACCTCTAAAGATAGCACCGCTAAAACTCGCGACGTTTATGTGAGAAAACACCGCTATAGAACATGATCTTTAGCAGCGCTTTTCCCACAAACACTGTTATAGAGCATGGTCTTTAACGACGCTTTTCCCACAAACGCCTCTATAAAGCATGGTCTTTAGCAGAACTTTTCCCACAAACGCCGCTATAGAGCATGGTCTTTAGCGGTGCTTTTCCCACAAACTCCACTATAGAACATAGTCTTTAGCGGCCTTTTTTCCACAAACGCCACTATAGAACATGGTCTTTAGCGGTGCTTTACCCACAAATGTAGTTATAGAATATGGTCTTTAGCGGCATTTTTTCCACAATCGCCACTATAGAACATGGTCTTTAGCAGCACTTTCCCACAAATGCTGCTATAGAATATGATCTTTAACGATGCTTTTCCCACAAACGCCACTATAGAACATGTCTTTAGCAGTGTTTTTCCCACAAACACGACTATAGAACATGGTTTTTAGTGGCGTTTTTCCCACAAACACCACTAACATTAACAGATTTTACTAACCCATTTTAATTCATATAGAACCCGAATTTTCAACATTTTTTCCTGTAAATTCAAATCCAACCAATAACTTCAAATCTAAATGATACTATCACAAAAGAAATATGTATATGATTTAAATTAATAAATAAATGAAAAATATATTCAAAAGTAATATTGTGTATACTATTCTCACAATAAGAAAAAACAAAAGTCTAAGATGGCAGATTCTGCGATTGATTCTACTGAAACATTTTTATCATATTTTGAAGCTGTAGTTGTAGTTCATCATACTTTCTTTGAGACTTTGTTTCCCTCGCTGCTGCCTTGGCTTCAAGTTGTAGCTGAAGTTCATCATATTTTCTTTGAGCCTCTCCTTCTCTTACTGCTGCCTCCACTTTAAGTTGAGCAATTTGCTCAACTGTGCTCGCTTCCATATGAGCCATTTGGTCTCTTAACCTCTGAACTTCAACTTGATCCTGATTCCCCGAAGGCATGTATCTCTGTGAGCTGGATCCAAAATATTAGGTTGGGCTAACAAAAGATCCTTGAAATCGAACCCGACCATACCTTTCAGGACCCAGAACTTCAGTAATAACTAGGTTTTCAATGTCCTCCTGATTAACCGAACTATCACTTGAAGCCATCCTTCATACTTTGCCCTCTTATCCTTTAGTTTATCCTAATAAATCAATCAAAGAGTTAGAAACGAAATATATAATCAAACAAATGCAACATAACTTGAGATTATTTGCATTACAAACGACGAATTAAACCATTATAATTAAACATGATAAATATTTAAAATAATTCAAATTTTATTAAGTAAATATACCATAATTTTTGCAACTTTAGTGGTCATAGGAGATCCATCTTTTCTATCTATGTGTAATGTCAAAAAGTTGAAGGCATCCAACATTTTTACCAGACGACAGTTCCTACATTATAGTTGGAAAAATATTATTTAGTATAAAGTAATTAATATTTGACACAATTCATAAATTCAAAATACCTCATCATCAGCTTGCACAAGCAAAACTTCTCGATCCAGTTGTGTGCGTGAATTTTTGTTTTTGCCTACTTGTAGTTTCAACACACTCACGATCTTACATTATGAAATTATTATTACGTATATAATAAATACTATAAATCGAAATAATTATAAGAGTTTGGTAGTACGTAATATCTCTCCTTTCTTTGAATTCTAAAATCTAACTTGTTCTTCCCATTAGTACCTCAGCATTCCCGGCGAGACATTTCGCAATTTCTCTTCAAGGCTTATATTTTTCTTAAAATGTTATTTCTTTAAAGTACTTTTATAGTCTCTTCATTTCTTTCCTAATGTTTTCTTCACATAATTATTCGAGACCTCTAAAACAAATCTCTCCTGCAAATAACACAAGTTTAGAAAGTCAATATAAATTAAAATTAAACCAAAGTATTATAAATTACATTCACCTTATTACCTTAATATTATCGAGAGCTTGATTTTTGTTACTATTAGGCATATGATGCCATGACTCGTAGTTGACTGTCAACAGATTGGCATTTCGTGCTATAATGCCCAAGTATCCTTCAAAAAGTCTAGCTTCTGATCCAATAGGCTGACCATGACTATTTGCAGATACTTTGACATGCTCCTCAAGATTTAGATTGTATAAATCATTTAATAGCGTACATCCTCGGGTTCTGCACCTCTCAAAAGTTTCAGTTAAAAAATTTGTATATGATAATATAAGAATTTGAAACAAAAAAAAAATAAAAGTGAACATGCATGTAAAATAAAGTTAACATTACCTTGATTTTCTACAATTTCGGCAATTGTAGTTGGAACATTTGAAGATCCAATAGTAGTCTGTTAATCACTATTTGTTTCTTCTGAATTTGGAGGATTTTGAATAATACTTAGATCTCAGAATTTTCTTCTAGTAGTCTGTTGATCACTATTTGTTTCTTCCGAATTTGGAGGATTTTGAATAATACTTAGATCTTGGAATTTTCTTCTAGGCATATTATATGCAATACTGGTAACATTTAAATACGACATGCTTTTGGGTATTAAATACTTAAATTTTAAGAGTATGATCCTATTAATTTGGGGTATTTATTACCTTTTTATTTTGTAGGGACTAAGAAGTGGTAGAAGATAAATTGGAGACAAAAAGCATGGTTTTGGAGGAGAATTAGAAGTTGTGTGAAGATGAATACTAAAAGAGAGAGTTTATAAGACAAAAAGACTTGGTTTTATTCTATTTTATTTTAAAATATATTTTTATTAGGATTTAATATTTAAATATATTATTTATTTGTATTTAATTTATGTTTATCTTTTTATATTTATTTTAGAGTTTAAATTGGATCCAATTAGGGAATTAATGTTTAATTATATTTTTAGAATTTTGATTGGATTCAACTAAGAATTTATTTGTACTATAAATAGGGGATGGAGTGATTGAATTATTCATTCCCCATTGATTGAAAAGTCCTCCATCTCCCAAAATCCTAGTTCAATAAAAAAACTCTATTCTTTTTATTTTGTGTTCTTCCCAAAAATCATGAGTAACTAAAAAACCCTTCTAGCCAAAGGTTATCAAATATCCCTTCAATGTTCATGAGGCTTAGAATTCGCGCTTAATTCTTTTCAATCCGAGTATTCATCAATTCTCTATAATACAGGATTGACGCTTTCATCCAAAATCCCTACAAAAGTAATCTTTTCATTTGTGCAAAGACGGCAGCTTTGTGTGTTTTAAGAAGGTTGCACAGTCGGTTTGTTAACTTACTGCGTCAGAGGTTACTGAGCCAAAAGAGACAAAACGGCGTGGCATTCGTCATTGGGAAAAGGTGATCTGGTGTAAGACGGTCTCATTTGAGCGACGATTGGCTAGAGTCAGATTCCTCTAAAAACTAAATTCGGAGCTAGTGGTCATAGGCGTCCTCTTCCACTGTAACTGGCTTATTCGGGCACGAGAAGAACCGTCCAAAGTCTATGATTGAACCAAGGAAGAATCAAGATAACCGAAGGCTGGATCTTTGAATACTGATAAAACTCTTCTTCTTTCAACTTGTTTATTTTATGCTATTTATTTTTACTTCAACTTCCCTATTTTCTATTTCTTTTAATTTTATTTTCTTTTATTTTTCCTCATATCACAGCACTTTTCTTGGGCACGATTTGGTCCACGATCTCGACAGACAAGACTTTTTACGACTCTCCAATCCTTGAGGATTAGACTCTATTTCCCTTTTATTGTTATTACTTTAATTTTCGGAATAGATTATATTTGGTGTTCCCGACGACATATCAAATTTTGGTGTCGTTGTCGGGGATCGAACCCGGGTCACCCACGTGACAGGCGGGAAGCTCAAAGACATTGAACCTGAACATGATGGACGTAGTAAAGAAGGAGATTATAAAGCTGTTGGATGTTACCGTGATTTATCCCATTTCTGACAGCAGTTGGGTAAGTCCGGTACAAATCGTGCCCAAGAAAACTAGCGTGATAAAGAAAAATGCCAAGGGTGATTTAGTTCCTGTCCGAGTGTAGAATGGGTGGCGTGTTTGCATTGATTATAGGAAGTTGATCTCTTATACTAGAAAAGATCATTTTCCTTTTCTTTTTATAAATCAAATGTTTGAACGTTTAGTTGGAAAAACTCATTATTGTTGTCTTGATGGATATTCAGGTTTTTTCCAAATTCCAGTCGCACCCGAGGACCAAGAAAGACCACTTTTACATGCCCATTTGGCACATTTGCATATAAAAGGATGTCATTCGGACTTTGCAATGCACCGGCTACTTTTCAGAGATGCATGATGGGTATATTCTCAGAATACGTAGAAAATATCATTGAAGTTTTTATGGATGATTTTACTCTGCATGGGGAATCTTTTGACGAATGCCTTAGGAATCTTACAAAAATTTTAAGTAGATGCATAGAATTTAATTGTCTTGAATTATGAAAAATGTCATTATATGGTAGATAAAGGTTTAATTCTAGGTCATATAGTTTCATCTAAAGGGATTGAGGCTGATAAGGCTATGACTGATATTCAAAATTCTTTACCGTAGCCCTCAACTGTAAGGGAAATTCGTTCTTTCCTTGGTTATGCAGGATTTTACAGGTGCTTCATAAAAAACTTCTCGAAAGTAGCTGAACCATTGTGCGAGTTGTTGCAAAAAGATAAAAAATTTGAGTTCGACCCAAAATGCAAAGAGACTTTTGACACGTTGAAACAAAAGTTGGTTTCTGCTCCAATAATCCAAGCCCCAAATTGGAAATACCCTTTTGAGATCATGTGTGATGCAAGTGACCAAAGTGTGAGGGCTGTGTTAGGGAAAAAGATAGATTGAGAGGCCCATGTCATTTGCTATGCTTCAAAAACCCTAGATGCTGCGCAAAGCAATTACACTACCACAGAAAAAGAACTTCTAGCTATTATATTTGCTTTAGATAAATTTTGATCTTACCTATTGGGATCTAAAGTAATTATATTTTTTGACCATGCGGCTCTTAGATATTTGATTGCAAAGAAGGAAGAAAAACCGAGGCTTATGAGATGGAGTTTACTGCTACAAGAATTCGACATCGAGAT
The DNA here is from genome assembly GCA_039519145.1 of Kokia cookei. Lineage (NCBI taxonomy): Eukaryota > Viridiplantae > Streptophyta > Magnoliopsida > Malvales > Malvaceae > Kokia > Kokia cookei. The sequence continues at coordinate 33,301,078 of CM076908.1, forward strand.
TCGAGATAAAAAAGGATGCGAACACTTGGTGGCTGATCACTTGAGTAGGGTAAAAATGCCTTATGATGATATTTCTATAAGAGATGAATTCCCTGATGAGGGCCTATTTTCGGCCCAAAAATATTTTCCATGGTATGCGACTATGGTAAACTTTCTTACTACAGGCTCTTTACCTATTAGGTTATATCGTTCCAGGAAAGAAAAACTTAAAAGAGAAGCTCGATATTATATTTGAGATGATCCATACTTATGGAAACATTGCTCAGATTAAGTAACACGATGATGTGTTCCTGAAATTGAGGTAACATCTATACTTATTTTTTGTCATTTGTATGCATGTGGAGGCCACTTTGGACCTAAACAGACTGCTTATAAGGTATTAGAATGTGGATTTTATTGGCCCACAATTTTTTGTGATGCATATGAATTTTGTAAATCTTGTGATAGATGTTAACAGATAAGAAACATTACTTGGTAAAATCAAATGCCCCAATCTTCAATCCATGTATGTGAAATTTTTGATGTGTGGGGTATTGATTTTATGGGCCCATTTATCTCTTCATTTGGAAATTTATATATACTTCTAGCAGTAGACTATGTTTCTAAATGGATAGAGGAAATTCCTACTCAAAATGATAATGTTAAAATTGTGGTAGAGTTTCTAAAACGTTGTGTTTTACCAAGGTTGGTACACCTCGGGCTTTGATCAGTGACTGTGGAACTCACTCTTACAATAAAGTCATCGAAGCACTCATGAAGAAATATGGGGTTCATCATCGTATAGCTACACCCTATCACCCCCAAACAAATGGCCAAGCGGAGGTTTCAAACCGAGAAATCAAGATTATTTTGGAGAAAACAGTTCAACCTAATTGGGAAGGATTGGAGTCTTCGATTGAATGATGCTCTTTAGGCTTATTGAACAGCATATAAAGTCCCAATAGGAATGTCTCATTTTTTACTTGTTTTTGGAAAAGTATGCCACCTTTCGGTAGAACTAGAACACAAAGCCTATTGGGCTATACGACAGTGTAATATGGAGTTAGAGCCCGCAGGACGAGCTAGGAAGTTAAACATCCAAGAGTTGGAGGAGCTTCGGAATGATGCCTATGAGAATGCTTGTATATACAAAGACAAAACAAAACTGTTTCATGATAGAATCATATGCCGGAAGCCCTTCTCAATAGGGCAAAAAGTGTTACTTTACAACTCAGTTCTAAAATTATTTCCTGGTAAGCTTCGATCTCGATTGTTAGGACCTTTTACTATCACTAAATTATTTACTCATGGTGCAGTGGAAATAGAAAGTGATGAGATAGGGAAGTGTTTCACAGTTAATGGTCAAAGGTTGAAACCATTCGATGAAAATTTTCAAGCTCAAACAGTCGAGAAAATTCATCTTGAATAGCCTCTGTACTGATTCGGGTCGTTGAGCTAGCAATGTTAAACAAGCGCTTGTTGGGAGGTAACCCAATTATAATTATTTTTATTTTTATTTTTCTATTTTATTTATTTATTTTACTATATGTCCAGGAAACTTGAGGAAATTTTTACACAAAAAAATCAGTGACGGGAATTTTATACGAACAAAGACACACTGAGGTGAACACCCCTACTCCTACGTCCAAACAGCCGCTCCCAATCCCTTATCCGGCCTAGGAATAGCGCCTTCCCTTATGGAATAGCTATCCCTGCACCCAAACATAGCCAACCATATAAAACCCCTAATTCAAACCCTAATTCAAACCCTAATTCTTTCTTCTCTTTCCCTCTTTTCTCCTAACCACCGATTTCCTTTTCTCTTCGTTCCTCTCTATCGCGGTTCACCGCACTACCATGGTCTGAACCCAAAATCGTACCACCGTCAAACCATCCTTCACCATTAATCCCCGTCGTTGCCAGTTCGTCGCCCCCAACATGTCCATATACTCGATTCACCCTCCCCCACACCCTCTCCTTCACCGTCACCTTCCTTTTCTCTCTTACCATCAGCCGACTCCTCCATACCAACACCATCACACCATTCTCCGCCGTCTCCACCAAACACCCACCCGCACATACCATCGGCCACCCCTCCTTTTCAAATCCTTCCCCCTTCTCTCCAAAACCCAACATTATTTCTACCACAACCACTTGCGCCCTCTCCTGTCTGACAACCAACCTCGACGCCATCCATGTCCACTTCGGCCTCCATCTCTGTCCCCACCACGAGCCATCGTCCTCCTCGTGCGAGACATACCACGAATAGATCTCCTTCGCCGCCGCCCTCACTATGCTGTCACCGTTCGCGCTAGCCTCCTCTAGTGTTTGATGTGCCGTCCTCCATCGCTACTCAGCCTCCCAAGCCCGATCCCGATGTGGCCGACGACTTGACTACTCACTATCAAACTACCGAGAGTGACAGTTTCGTGCCACCCATTCCAACCCAAGGATGTACCTATCGTTCTCGTGTGAACGTTCTTCTTTCCAAGTGCTGATTATTTGGTAACTTGCATTTTCCCAATCGTAACAATCGAGACAGATGTTTGTACACCACCAACTGACCGAATCTTTCGTCGATAACATCAACAGGCAGTGCCCGATCCACAACCATAACTGACCATCGAGCAACATTTGGAGCAAATTGAAACTCACCTCGACACTCTCGACCAATAGATGACTGACATTCTTGCAACACTACGAGAGCGACAATGACATGGGGAGTATTCTTTACCCTTTTCTTTTCGTATTTTTCTTCACATTGAGGGCAATGCATTTTAAGTAAGGGAGTCGTTCCTCATTATTATTATTATTGCTATTTTTATCTACTTCTCTACTGTTTTTGCTGTTGTGGGTTTACTGTTACTGCTTTGCTGTTTTTTGCCTGTTTTATTTTTTTAAGTATATCTTGTTCCTTTTCATGCCCATGATTTTACCCACGAAATGCCCACTGCTTTGCCCATGAGTATGATTCTTGTTTGCTGAGTTAATTGTGATTTTACTGTGATTAAATTTGGCTCCACTGTTTTATTTCTATTAGGCTCACATAATTATGATTTATGAAGCTAATCTTATCTTGCTTATGGTAAATTGATTGAGTCTAAGTATAAGAGAATAGTTAATTCTGATGCATGCTAAAATTGTTTTCCAGGATTGTTAGTTAGTTGCTAAACTTATTTTTTATATTTGTTTGTTTTTCCTAGTCCTCCTAAGTTAAAGTTCTCTGTCTGAAAAACTAAAATAAAATTTTGCGGTTATGAGCATAGCTTAAAATGTGACTAACTGAGTAACCGGAGTAGGGTGCTTGGGTTGTCATCCTACTTCGCGTAAAGAGGTTATGTGACTTGATAAGTAAAACTCCACTAAATGGAAAAGAATAAATAAATAAATTCGGAGTGTATTAGACTGAGTAATCGGGATGGAGTGCTTGGTCGTCATTTCATTTCGTGTCAAAAGGGCTAACACATTCTAAACAAAAAGGGAAAAAAATGATTAGGAGTGTGTTAGACTGAGTAATCGGGATGGAGTGCTTAGGTGTCATTTCATTTCGCGTAAAAAGGTTCAATTATTCTTAAGGAAAAAAAGAAAATCAAAGGAAGAGAACTAAAATTTGGAGAACTAAGGGTGAATAAATAGGTGTCTTGGTAAGTTTGGTAAATTACCTAACTTTCACGAAGTAATTCAAGACGGTTTAATTGTTGTGTGTTTTAATTGGGTTACTTTTTCGATTTTACCTACAGCAAGCTTAAGGTTCTCTTTATTTTTCATAAGCATTAAGCTTAATTATTTGTAGAACTTTGGAGAGTTATTTTTCCATGGTGGAATTTTAATTACTTAGTGGATTATGAGTCATACTTGAGGGCAAGCATGGGCTAAGTAGGGGGAATGTGATAAATACATATATTTTAAGAGTATGATCCTTTTAATTTGGGGTATTATCTTTTTATTTTGTAGGGACTCAAGAAGTGGTAAATGATAAATTGAAGACAAAAAGCATGGTTTTGGAGGAGAATTAGAAGTTGTGTGAAGATGAAATAGTAAAAGAGAGAGTTTATAAGACAAAAAGACATGATTTTATTTTATTTTATTTTAAAATATATTTTTATTAGGATTTAATATTTAAAGATATTATTTATTTGTATTTAATTTAGGTTTATCTTTTTATATTTATTTTAGAGTTTAAATTGGATCCAATTAGGGAATTAATGTTTAATTATCTTTTTAGAATTTTATTTGGATTCAACTAGGAATTTATTTGTACTATAAATAGGGATGGAGTGATTGAATTATTCATTCTCCATTGATTGAAAAATCCTCCATCTCCTAAAATCCTAGTTCAATAAAACACTCTATTTTTTTTATTTTGTGTTCTTCGCCAAAATCATGAGTAACTAAAAAACCCTTCTAGCCAAAGGTTATCAAATATTCCTTCAAGGTTCATGAGGCTTACAATCCGCACTTAATTATTTTCAACCCGAGTTTTCATCAATTCTCTGTAATACGGGATTGACGCTTCCGTCCAAAATCCCTACAAAAGTATTTTTTCATCTTGTGCAAAGACGACCGCTTTGTGTGTTTTGAGAAGGTTGCACAGTTGGTTCGTTAACTTACTGCTTCAGAGGTTGCTGAGCCAAAAGAGACAAAACGGCGTGACATTTGTCATTGGGAAAAGGTGATCTAGTGTAAGACGATCCCATTTGAGTGACGGTTGGCTAGATTCAAGTTCCTCTAAAAACTATATCCGCAGCCAGTGGTCGTAGGCATCCTCTTCCACTATAACTGGCTTATTCGGGCATGAGAAGAACCATCCAAAGTCTATGATTGAACCAAGGAAGAATAAAGATAATCGGAGGCTGGATCTTTGAATACTGATAAAACTCTTCTTCTTTCAACTTGTTTATTTTATGCTATTTATTTTTACTTCGACTTCCCTATTTTCTATTTCTTTTAATTTTATTTTCTTTTATTTTTAATTCTATTTCTTTTATTTTCCCTCAAATCGCGATGCTTTTCTTGGGCACGATTTGGCTCACAATCTCGACAAACAAGACTTTCTACGACTCTCCAGTCCTTGAGGATTAGACCCTACTTCCCTTTTACTGTTATTTACTTTAATTTTCAGAATAGGTTATATTTGGTGCTCCCAACGACATATCAAATACACATAAAATAGTTGAAATATTAGTAACTAATTACAACAATAATAGTAATGGATATTGATAGCATTTGAAATGACACCTCTTTTCTCCCTAAATTTGTGTATTAATTGTCTCTTTTGTAGCGTATTTAGCATGCATGATATGCATTTTATATTTAGTAGTTATATTCTCTAACTCATTGTTGTTTGGCTTAAATTCTCGTTATCTTATCTATTCTATGCACTAATATCAGCGTATGCATTTTATAGCGCAGGGATCCATCTCAGAAGATTGATGTGAGTTCAAAGATGCAGCCACAAGTTTAGCTTGGTATTGTGGCTAGAAATGTCACCTCATGGAAACATTTACTTTGTATCGGTAGTTGCATGAATTGTTTCGGTAGTTGTGTCACATGTATTGATAGAATCATCTCGAGTATCGGTAGAACTCTGCATTATTTTTGAACTATTTTATGACTTGACAACTACCTGTACATGTTCATCACTGGTAAAAGTGTTCAAAAATCATGGAAATGACCTTTTTATCCTTATTGAGTTGTGATTTTTAATTGATTGATGATTATGATATGTTAAGTGCACATCTTTATTAAAATAAGACTGATTGAAATGAAAATAAAAGACGAACAATGATAGATAAACAATAGGACACCAAGACCCTAATTGGTGATAGTTTCGGGTTTTTGGTGTTATAGCATCGACATGTGTCCGCTTGCACAATCGTTGTGTCATTACAGGTCGATCAGGTTTTGGCGCCATTACTGGGGAATGACGTTTGTTTGATGTTCATTTTTGTAGTTGCAATTATTCTTCCTTACTTAACTTTTTGTTTTTACTAATTTGTTTAACTTTCTTTCGTTTATTTTCTCTTTTATACTTTAGGAGTTGCATGTCCACAAGAAGAAATCCTAAGGATACTATAAGCTTTGACCCAAAACTCGAATGAACTATTCGAAGGAGGAAGCAAGAACAAAAGAAAATGGTTGGCAACAACAACAACAACATCAACCTACCACCATTGCTGCCACAAGATATCATTCCTCCAATACCGCCACAACAAATTAATAATTTACCACCACTGCCTCCACAAGAAGAGCAGGTGCAAAACAGGACAAATCAGGGATTTTTTCATTCCTGTACTAAACGATTTGCAACTAGGGGTGGTAAGGCCAGCTATGCAAGCTGGAAACTTTGAATTGAAACTGGTTATGTTTCAAATGCTCAATTCAAATGGGCAATATGCGGGCTTACCTCATCAGGATGGACAAGAGCATCTAAAATCTTTTTTCTTATTTGCGCATCTTTTACCCAACATGGTGTTCCTGATGACATCTTAAAAATACAATTATTTCCTTATTCATTGCAGGGAAGAGCAAGAACAAGGTTCTTGGGTTTGTCGGCTGGATCTATTACATCATGGAATGTGTTAGCAATGCAATTTGTTTTGTGTTTCAATCTGCCAATAATGAATGCAAGGTTGCGTAATAATATCATAGCTTACCATTAATTAGATGATGAAAATCTACATACAACATGGGAGCGTTATAAAACTCTACTTAGACATTGCCCTATGCATGGAATTTAGTAAGAGACTCAAATCGAGATCTTTTACAACGGATTGAATGCCCAGACAAGAAATCTTATCGATGCATCTGTAAATGGTCCCTTGTTAGATTGTACCTACACTAAAGCTGTACGAATTCTAGAGAGAATTGCACAGAATGATTATCAATACCCTATCTCTCATTTTGCTCAAGTAAAAACTAATCCTAGTGCTCTTAAATTAGATGCAATTTCAGCTTTAAGTGCACAAGTATCCTCTTTGGCCAACATTATGAAGAAAGGGAACAAGTGACGTTGCCCCTATTCAATTGGCACAATAGATGGATGTCCCGACATTTTCCTGTGAAATTTACGGTGACAACCACAGTTATGAGGACTGTCCACAACATGCTAAGAACACATTTTATGTTAATAACATTAGAGAAAATTCTTATAGTAACTCATACAATAATTGAAATCCACAACCTTGGAGGAATCAGAATTCATCTACGTATAGATATGGAAATTCCTCATAGCAAGGGAGTTATAGATAAGGGAGTTACAACAACAACAGCAGCAGAACTACGTTCACATCCTAATCAAATGCAAGTACATAGCTAGATGCAACCACAAGCTAGAATGCAGCCACAACAGACTGCGCTGCCACATATGCAAGGACAGCATCAGCCACAACAGCAATAGTTTTCTCAACAAAGGTCAAATCCTATGGCTGCTCTTGAAGCGTTGATGCGAGAGCATATTAAGCGAAATGAAGTAATTGTTCAAGGTAATTTTTCTTCTATCCGTGCGTTAGAAGCTCAACTAGGATAGTTGGCTTCTAATCTGAGTACACGATCACCAGACACTTTGCTTAGTGATACTGAGAATCCAACACAAAAGGGGAAGGAACATTACAAGGCTATCACGCTACGAAGTGGAAAGCAAACTGCTGAACCAAGTAGAAATTTCAACCAAACACATGTTGATGCAACCAAACCAACACAACAAAGCAAAGTTGTTTCTAAAGAGAGCTCAGCAAAAATAAATGAGGAGGAGCCAGCTGTAGTGACCTTTATAGCCACAATTCATCCAACGAAGATGTCGACACAATTGCCTAAGTCGATGCAATTGGTTATTCCACAACAACCGACTGAAAATATACCTTTTCCATTTCCATAGAGATTTAAAGAGAAAGACCATGATAAGGATTATCAGAAGTTTGTTTCTACTTTGAAGCAATTACACATTAACATACCTCTAGTGGATGCTCTTGTGCAGATCCCTAGCTATGAGAAATTTATGAAAGAGTTGCTGTCAAAGAAGAAAAAGTTATCCAAAATCGAGATGATTGCGCTCATAAAGAGGTGTAGTGCTGTTCTAACAAATAAGTTGCCACCAAAGATGAAAGACCCTGGCAGCTTCACAATCCCATGCTCTATTGGAAATCATTATCTAGGTAAAGCTTTATGCGATCTGGGAGCCAATATTAACCTTATGCCTTTATCCACAATCAAGAAGTTAGGAATTAGGTCGATGAAGACTACTGCAGTGACATTACAGCTTGCTGACAGATCTTTACAACAACCTGAAGGCCAGATCAAAGATGTCCTTGTCCAAGTTGATAAGCTCGTGTTCCCAGCTCACTCCATAATCCTTAATTGCGAAGCAGATAAGGAGGTACCCATCATCTTGAGGCGACCATTCTTAGTAATAAGACGCACCCTCATTGACGTTTTCAAGGGTGAGCTCATTATGCGTCATAACGACGACCATGTTACCTTCAGTGTGTTCGAGGCAGCTCCATCAAAAAGTAAAGAGCAATGTCACCACATTGACGTGCTGGATAAGATAATTATGGAAGAATTTAATGAATGAAGCTTAGCAGTTCCAAACGAAGATGCAGTGATATCCACCGATGATATCCTAACTGAATGTGACCACAGAGTTGAGGCTAATAGTTGTGAGCTAAGACAAAATTAGCAATTGGAATCATTGGATTTGTCTAACAGGACGATCCTTGTGTTTAAACCATCAGTTGAACAAGCTTCTACCTTGGAGTTAAAGTCGTTGCCAACCCATCTGAAGTATGTCTTTCTAGGTGATAATGACACATTACCCGTGATTGTCAGCACAAGCCTCGATGCAATTCAAGAAGAAAAGCTCATCACAATTTTAAAAGAGCACAAAAAAGCCATTGCATCGAGCATTGCAGACATAAGAGGCATTAGTCCCTCTTTTTACATGCATAAAATCAGATTGGAAGATCAAGGGAAGCAGTCCATTAAGCAACAACGAAGGCTTAATGAGAAAATGAAAGAGGTAGTGAAGAAGGATATTATTAAGTGGCTAGACGCGGGCATAATCTACCCTATTTCAGACAGCACACGGTTGAGCCCTGTCCAATGCGTGCCTAAAAAGAGCGGCATCATAATAGTGAGTAATGATAACAACGAGTTGATCCCTACTCACATTGCTGCAGGGTGGCAAGTGTGCATGGATTATTGTCGACTCAATGCGGCCACAAAGAAGGATCACTTCCCATTACCATTTATTGATCAAATGCTAGATAGGCCGACTGGTAAAGCCTACTATTGCCTCTTAGATAGCTATTTCGGATATATCAAATTGCCATTACGCCGAAAGATCAAGCAAAGACCACATTCACGTGCCCATTTGGAACCTTTGCCTTTCGACGTATGCCATTTGGATTGTGCAATGCACCATCCACATTTTAGAGGTGCATGATGGCTATCTTCTCGGACATGATTGAAGATTCGCTGGAAGTATTCATGGATAATTTCTCTGTATATGGGCAGAATTTTGACCAATGCACTGACAACTTGGCAAAAGTATTAAAGAGATACGAGGACACAAGTCTAGTGTTGAACTGGGAAAAATGCCATTTAATGGCAATTGAAGGCTTTGTCCTTGGCCATCGCATATCATGTCAAGGCATTGAGGTAGATAAAGCAAAGGTAGAAATCATTGAGAAATTGCCACCACCCACCAATGTTAAAGGAATAATAACCTTTCTTGGTCAAGCTAGTTTCTATAGAAGATTCATTGGAGATTTTTCCAAGATTGCCAAACCACTATGCTCGTTGATGGAGCAAAATAAAAAGTTTGTGTTTGATGATGCATGTCTGGAAGCATTTGTCACAATAAAGAAGCAGCTAGTACAAGCTCCAATTTTCATCGCACCAGATTAGACGCAACCATTTGAATTAATGTGTGATGCGAGTGACTTTGCTGTAAGAGTTGTGCTGGGACAACGCAAAGAGAAGGTATTTCACTCAATTTATTACGCTAGTAAAACTTTAACTGACACGTAGGTAAACTATACGACCATCGAAAAGGAGTTACTAGCAGTAGTTTTTGCATTCGATAAATTTCGCTCATCCCTTGTCGGTGTAAAAGTTACTGTCTACACAAATCATTCTGCGCTGAGATACCTTTTTGCGAAGAAGGATGCCAAACCAAGATTGATCAGATGGATCCTACTCTTACAAGAATTTGAAGTTGAAATCAAACATAGGAAGGGATTTGAAAACCAAGTAGCAGACCACTTATCCCGTCTGGAGGCTGGAAGCGAATATGGCAATCAATCACAAATTGTCGATGCATTTCCAGATGAGCAATTATTTCATATTAACACATCTCTTTGGTATGCAGATGTTGTCAATTATCTTGTTTGTGGGAAGCTACCATTAAGTGTCATTGGCCACAAGAAAGTCAGATTTTTGTGCAACACTGCGAAATATCATTGGAACTAGCCATACCTATTCAAGGTATGCACAGACAACATTATCCGTCGCTGCATTCCTGAAGAGGAAATGACTTCCACCCTGAAACACTGCCATGGTGCTCCCTATAGAGGCCATTTTGGTGGTATGAGGACTACTGCAAAGGTCCTACAATCATGATTCTATTGGCCCACACTGTTTAGCAATGCCTACAATTTTGCTCAATAATGCGATAGATGTCAACGCACTGGTTCTATATCTCATCACAATGAGAAAGTGGTTAACCTATATAGGAGAGATTGGTCTTCGCGGCTACATGATGCATTGTAGGAGCTTCGCACCTCTTATAAAACCCCGTTGGGGATGTCGCTATATCAATTAGTGTTTAGTAAATCTTATCACCTACCAGTTGAGCATTGCTGAGTGAACATGGACTACGATGTTGCTAGATGAAAAAGTTTGTTGGACATTGCTGAGTTGGAAGAAATTAGACGCAATGCCTATAAGAATGCTGCAATATACAAAGAAAAGACCAAGAGATGGCATGACAATATCATCTTACGTCGATAATTTAATCCTAGTCAGTTAGTACTTTTGTTAAATTCACGTCTAAAACTGTATCCAGGTAAATTGCATTCAAGATGGTCAGGCCCTTTTAAGGTTATCGAAGCATTCCAGAATGGCACGGTGACAATTGAAAATATGAAGGATGGTCACTAATTCAAGGTGAATGGCCAATGACAAAAGCATTACGTGAGCCCAGATGTCAAAGAACCAAACGAGACCATTAATCTGGTAAGATTTCTTTAATGTCAAAGCATTTTTACATTCATTTTTATCTTTTTTACTTTTACTTGTTTCCTTTAAGTCTTATGCAGGAATAAAAAAAATCATCTTTTTGTCAACGCATCATAAAGCACAAATTGTCAGAGCATTCTATGATAACTCAGCAACACTTTTGCAGAAGAATCGTGCTGATTGATTTTCATCTATCCCTAGCCGTTAGATCAAACCAAGGGGTACAATCTGTAGCCTGGCATTTATTGGCTCCAGACATAACATTTTCCCACACCTTTTGCAATCATCACATCTACTCTAATCCAATGTTTATAAAATCCTTTTTCTGTCGACTTCTTTCTTCCACTCACACTCTCCATTATTGTTGCAACCATCTTTTCCATTGTCTTCAAGTTTTTTTACAAATTCTTTTGTCTTTTAAACCTAGTTATTATGGCAAGAACAAGAGGAACAAAAACCCCTTCCAAAACCACTGATGAATCTTCCGCCACCATAGTTCAGACTACATACCAACCCCTACAAAACGAACCAGTCCTATTTCTGTCCGAGGCAATGAAGGACTGCTACCATGACATTATGCTTAAACGAAACTGCCACCCAAAGCAAGGTCTACAATTGTTCCCACACCAGAAATTGGGGAAGCAAATCACGAGAACGATCAGTCGTCTGGGCTAAGAATTTTTCTGCAACCACCCAGACAGATATTCCCCCACCATGGTAATGGAATTTTATGCCAATCTTGTAGACTCTGAACATGAGTTTATTTTTGTAAGGGAGGGCTTGATACCCTGAAGTGTTACCCACATCAACGCTCTGTTCTGGATTGCTGAGAAGGAAGACACCCACACTGCGTTTTTGGAAGAATTGACCGATGAAGGTACTGACCAAGTGATGAGAGGCCTTTGCGTTGAAGGTACTGTATAGACTGGCAATGGTCCACATAACTGAACAATGCACCGACATTATCTTACAACCCAAAGCAAAGTGTGGTTCCACTTTGTTAATAATCACCTGCTACCTTCAACCCATGATCTCATGTGTGCACTCTATCCTTAAGGATCGTCACATCGATGTCAACATAATTTTCCATGACCAGATTGCTGAAGCTGCTACTAAGCAGACATGTATATTACATTTCCCATATTTGATAATGTTGTTGTGCAAACAAAGGGGGATTATACCTCATGACGGTGAGGAAGTGCCAGACAATAAGGGCCCCACCAATGACATCTCAGTGGAGAGAATGATGAGAGGGCAACTAACCCCATAGTAAAAGAGGCACCGAAGAAGAAGGATAAAGGAAAAGAAAATAAGAAGGAAAAACAGGAAAATGTGTCCACAGATCCTCAAGTGGGGAAAAAGCTGGCTACTATTGGACAACTTGTTGATCGCATGGACATGCACCAAAGTCGCATTTTCAGCGTATTAGAGGACATGGACTACAGGTAGAATATATTCTATGCGTACATAAAGGCGTGGAACGACACAATTGTCGCCACATTAAGTACAATGAGCCAAAGTCCATTGCTAGAATTCCATGTCTTCGCATCTATTTTTCAATCAGCCCCCTTATCCTCCAACCAGCCTACTCCTGATGGTAGGCCTCAGAATGTCTCATCCCCAACAAGAATTCATATCCCCGATGACGAGGAGTGCGAGGGACATTCCAACATTATGGAGGACTGTTACAAAACAATTGCCAGCCTGTTATTTGTCACTGTATTTTTCATGTTAGTTTATCTGCATTGTAGTTGCATTTCCATTATTATCTGTATATTATTATCAGTGCATTGGGGACAATGCAGACATTATGTTTGGGGAACTTTTGTGAAATGGAAATGTGATTGCACCCACATATTTGAAAAATTACTTGTTTCTTTAGTTTAATGAAAGTATGTAAAGTTTCAACAAAAATGTGACCATAGTTTTTATTTTTATGCCTAAATCTTGAATTGTTTAGAATACTGATATGTGAATTGGGTGAATATAAATTAATATTGAACCTTCTATTTTTGGATAAATGATTGGAATTGCTTTAGTAATGAATGGATAGTATCAACCCTTGATTCTTGAACTAACTTACCAATTGCAGCGACATTGTACTAATAAAAGACACTCCAATATGAGTGCATTGTGACTTGTTAAGGGAGAACACTCCGCTGTATGTGTTAGAAAAATCATCTAGCCAAAGGCTGTCACTTCAAGAGCGTGTGTCGACGCAATTACATATCTCCTGGGTGTTTGTTGCACCCCATCGTTACTGCCCAAGAACAAGGGTAGAGTAATGCAATGACATCTCTCAATCACTTATAAAAAAAAATCACAAAAAGAAAGAAGAAGAAAAGAGAAAAGAAAAGAAATATATTGCCATAAATGATGTATTGGTTAAGGAAGGGTTAAGATTCAAAGCATGTTACTAACATTGGTGAAGTTGCAATTTTAATTATTCATGTTTATAAATTGTCGATGCATTATTCTATCATGTGAATGCAATTTATATATTAGAATTCCAGACAATTTAAGTTGTTAGAATAATGATTGCGGTGACATGTTTGCTTGTGAAATTTGCTAATTTTTATTTACTTGAGGACAAGTAAAAACTCAAGTTTAGGGGTGTGATAGCATTAGAAATTACACCTATTTTCTCCCTAAATTTATATATTAATTGTCTCTTTTGTAGCATATTTAGCATGCATGATAGGCATTTCATATTTAGTATTTATATTCTTTAACTCATTGTTGTTTGGCTTAAATTCTCGTTATTTTATCTCTTCTATGCACTAATGTCGACGTATGTAGAATATGTTCACAATTGTCAGCACAGGGATCCATCTCAGGAGATCGATGCTAGGAAGAGTTCAAAGATACAGCCAAAAGTTTAGCTTGGTATTACGGCCAGAAATGTCACCGTATGGAAACATTTACTTTGTATAAGTAAATTCACGCTGCAATCACACCTGAAAGCACTAGCACAGGAATATCACACATTTTCACCGTAATTAAAGATTATAGATCACGTCTAGAGATGCAGCGACAACCTACAGATTCATAAAGATCACACCAGATCTGCGTGAGTGCACAACTAGATTTCAACAAACTTTGACAGCTGCACAGGATGTTGGATCTGAGAGAATATGAGATCTACAAATTCTTGAAGCCTATAAATAGAGGAAAAAAGAAGGAGAAATACATCAAGGAGTGAAGGAATTAATTCTGCAAATACTTTGAGTTTTTAAAGCTTTATAGTTCGGTGAGCTGATTGATCAGGCGAGCAACATCTTTTGACGAGAAGTGTTTTGTGCGATACAAGAGGAGTGGTTAAGAGATAATCCTAGTAGCCTAGAGATAGTATACTTTAATTATTTGTTAATCCCTCTTTGAATACTGATGAATTTTTATTGACAGTTGATTGTATATGAGAATATCTTTCAATGTTAGATTACTTTTGTTCATACTTAATTCTTCTCTTCTATTTATTCTTAGATGCAATTGTTTGACCACGAGAGTAACATTGTAGTCTACCAACACTAAGAGGTGCGGTGACAAGTTGAATTAACAAGCAAGTCAACGAGAGTTGCTAGAGACTAGAAGGGATTCTGTCACTTGTTCTTAGGTGTGAAGCAATGCTAGCACTGAGAGGTGTGGTACTTATGAGCGCTTGAGTCTTGATTAAACAGGGAGTTGTTATTGGTAAGATTTCATTGGAACTTTATTGTTGCGACAATTCATCTATAAAATACCTTGTCGACGCCTCCAGCTTTACTACTTAGTGAAGTCAGTGATCCACTCCATTCTTCGCACTTCATCATTCTTTTACTTTTTCTGCATTTAAATTCTCAAAATATCAACGACCATTTATTTTACTTTCAGTTGCTCTAACAATTAACTTCATCATTGCATTGACAACTTTGATTAATTTAGTGGTACAGATTTGATTTTATTGTGCTGACATCCTTACTAGCATTTTCTTTAATTTTAATTTTAGTTGCTTCGACAATTGAACATTAAGAACTCCTTCCTCATGGGATTGATATCCGACAGAGCAATCTATCAACTATACTTGCATCGACATGTGTCTGCTTGCATAATTGTTGTGACATTACGGCCGATCAGATATATTTAACAAGATCAAGATTTAAATTATAATATTACATATAATTAAAAAAACGTAAAATCTTACTACATCATGATTCGTAAATATCTTCATCCACATCCTGGCGAACCCATTGGAATTATGTACTAGTACAAGGGATATTTTCAATTAAGTTTTGTTCTGGAAAAGGCAAAGTTTCTAATCTTTCGTCCATGTCATCTGTACTTCCATTACCCATGTCAAACAAATCTTTAGGGGTGTTACGGAGTACAATGTACCAACCCTCATCAGTTAGATCTTTTGAGTAAAAAACTTGTTTGACTTGAGAAGAAAATACATATGACTCGTCTATCAATTGTTTACTAGTGTGAATTAATCGAGAGAAGTTCACCATTGTAAAACCGAATTGATCTTTTTTAATTCTGCGAGCAGTATTAACATCAGCCCAATCACATCAAAATAAAATAACCTTCTATTTGCCATAGTAATCTAACTCAATAATGTTGATAAGAAGTCCATAATACTCCATATTTCCCTCAACAGGATTACTGCCCCTAGCACTAGCATAACTTGTAATTGAAGAATTAACAACTATTCCACAATTTTGAGTCCTCCTCAATCTTTCGCGAGATTTTGTATGAAACCTGAATCCATTAATCAGGAAGGCAGTACATCTTTTTACTACTTTATCCGGACCTTGGGAAAGCCATTTAACTTCTTCATTGACGTCCTTTCCACTCCAAACCTATTGAATTGAATGTAAATTGATTAATTGTAATGTTATACAAAAACATTATTATTTTTCATTGAAAGCTTCAGTTGCATACCGTCTGCCCTAACCATTCATGAAAAGATTCTGTGAATAACTTATGAATCTCCTGATGTTGTAATCTTCGGGAGCGTGAACGAGATCTTAAGAGTTTTTTATACTCACTATGTTAAAAAGTGAATAACTTGGTTAGAAAATAAACAAATGAAAATTATGAATATTTATCAAATTCTAAAACTTACTTGCGTAATAATTCAATTAAATCGTGGTGAAAAAGAACATATTGATGTGCTTGTACCCAAGATCTATCATCTAAGTGTGCAATTTCAAATTTCTCGATTAGTTGTCCATGACTTCGAAATAGATAAGTTTCAACTAAGCTATGATTAGTGAGCTCAACATTTCTACTTGGTCTATTCAGTATTGTTTCAACATCTTCTAAATATCTAGATCAGAAAGTCATACACTCCTCTGCTAAGTAACCTTCAGCAATTGATCCTTCTGAATAACGTTTATTACGATAATAAGACATCAATTTGCATAGGAATCTAAACACGATATACAATATTATCAAAAGTTGTAACTAAAAAAATTTGCAAATTAATTAGCACCTCTCTATAGGATACATCCACCGATAGAAAATCGGTCCACCAAGTTTTGCTTCGTGAGGGAGATGGATTAGCAAGTACACCATAATAGTGAAGAACGAAGGTGAAAAGATCTTCTCCAAGTTGCATAAAGTCAAGGCGGCTCGATCTTGTACTTTCTCAAGTTCTTTAACATTCAAAACTTTGTCACAAATAACTTTCATTATATTGGATAGTTCAATTATACAAGACATCACCTTTTTTGACATACAACATCGCAAAACAACTGGTAGTAAATCCTGCATTAAGATGTGATAATCATGTGATTTTAGGGAATATAGTCTTCGATCTTTAAGACTCACACATCGAGATATATTTGATACATACGCATCTGGGACCTTTATATCCTTCAACACCATGTAGAATAATTCTTTTTCTTTCTTCAACATTATAAAAATAAAAGGCGACAACCGACATTTTCCATTTGGAAGTAATTGAGGATGAAGATCATGCCAAATTTCCATGTCAAGTAGATCAAGTCGACTATTAAGATTGTCTTTTAATTTTCTATCGACATTGAGAAGTGTCTCGATTATGTTCTCGCAAACATTCTTTTCAATATGCATGGCATCAAGATTGTGTCGCAAAATGTGATGTTCCCAATAAGGCAAATAAAAAAATACTTCTTTTTTTCCACAAGTCTGTCTCATTAGCATCATCCTCTTCATCAGATTCATCATCACTCTACTAGTAAACATCACTAACATACGCCTCCCTCGGTCTTCTATTTCTTTATGTGTTGGGTGGTTGATTCATCTTCCCATAACTGAAATATATATCTTTTAACATGAACAAGATTTCAAATCTAATGGTTTGGTCAGGAGCTTCTCTGAACTCTTCTGTACCATCAAATAGAGTCCTCTAAAATCTAAATCTATGATTTCCTTCTAACCACCGACGAGGCCTCTATAAGAGAATTTCTTCCCATTATATAACCACTTCGAACATGTTTGCTACACAACAAGGACAAGCATAACGTCCTTTGGTACTCCAACTAGATAAATTGGCATAAGTCGAGAAATCATTAATAGTCCACAACAAAGCTGCACGTAAATAAAAGTTCTCCTTTCTAAACACATCATATGTTTCAACACTCGCCCATAACTGTTTCAACTCTTCATTAAGTGGCTGCATATAAATGTCAATATCATTCCTGGACCTTTCTCTCTAGGGATAATCATAGATAAGATAAAAGAAGATTACTTCATGCAAATCCACAAAGGCAAATTGTAAGGAACAAGCACTACAAGCCAAGTACTGTACGAAGTATTCATGATTTAAATGGATTAAATCCATCAGATGCTAGCCCAAGCCTCACATTCCGAGGATCGCTTGCAAAGCTTGGAAATTTACTGTCAAATGATTTCCAAGCTAAAGAATCCATAGGATGCCTTAATAATCCATCATCGATTCATTCATCATGATGCCACCTCATAGACTCAACTGTCTTCGACTACATGAAAAGCCTTTGAAGCCTTGTGTAACACCCCTACACCCGGTTCACACGTATAAACCCGGCATAAGAGTATTACATACAATGTCAGAGAATTAAAAACGAGTATAATAAAATTTTTCTTTCAATTCATGTAAATTTTCAAAACAAAATTAGTAACCTGTTCATTAGGGACACCTAAGTATACCATTTGTACATGCCATTTTTCTTCAAAGTAAATTACCTAAACTTGAGCTTCAAAAGTGATGTGATGTGATGAGAGGTCCCTTGCTTTACTCTAGCTTTCCGTAACTTTTGTACCTACACGTTAAAATAAACGCGTTAAGCCGGTGAAGGCTTAGTAAGCACTACAAGCATAATAGATGATTATTAATTTATTGCTTAATTTTATCAAACATTTAATTACTCATGCGTATAAAATTTCTAACATTTCTTGCATGTAACACTTAACTTACCATAATTTCACCATAACAAACATTCATCCTCATATTCCAACTTACCTCAACAGTAGATTTTACATTTTTATCCCTTTTTCACAACTTAGTCATTTCACTTAATTATCAACATATAATTACACATACACATATAGTACTTCTCTTTCATGTATTTATCATTTCTTTACCTCAATGTAATAATTTGTACATTCTTTCACTTTTCACAATTTAGTCATCATAGCTTTCTTAATCATAGCTCACTTAGCTTATTTATCCACTTGGCCCATAGTAGACTTTTATAGAACTCATCAGATAAACGGAACAGAAAGTACCGAAGTACTTAACAGTAAGCACACAAGTGCTAGGGAAACAGTAAACACACAGTGCAATCCAGTAAGCACACACTGTGCAATCAGTAGGCGCACATAGCGCAAATCAGTAAGCACACGAAGTACAAAATAGTAAGCGCGCTAGCGTTCCCTAATGGCATGCCACTATTATCACAATGGCTCTAACTTGTCTACATGGGCTTAATTTCTCATATTCATCATTTCTCATAATTTCATATATCACATTTACATTTCTCTTCACATATACATAATCATGTATTTCTCACCTTTATTTTCTCAAAAGCTTCCACAACATCACCATTTAGTCATATAATTAATATTTATATTTAAACACATAATATCTCACACATATATTTTTCTCATATATTCATCATCATATACCTCTTACTTTTATTTTCACATTAATTTTCAAAGCTGTCCACTTGCATCATAGTTACTAAATTATTTATATCTTGAAATACAGAATTCAAAATTATAAACCGCTTGATGTTTCTGAAATTAAACTCAAATATCTTTTTACCATAAAATTTTCAGAATTTTTACTTTAGCCAATTTGTACAGTAAATTCTTTCAATTTACCCCTTCTCTGCTGCCTGACAGCTTCGACCTTTCTTCACTAAAAATTATTTATCTTTTTGTACAGAGATCAAATTTTGTCCCTTTCTATTTCCTTTGAAAATAGACTCATTAAGGATTCATCCATATAAATTTCAGTATCTAATAAGTTTTCTATATTTTTCTATAATTTTTAAAAGTCAGAACAGGGGAACTCGAATCTACTCTGACCTTATTACACTAAAACTAGTATATCTCGAAATATGCAGTTTCTTTTCTTTCACTGTTTATTCCATATGGAATTAAACTCAAGAAGCTTTAATTACATATATAATTCCACTATTAAATTATTATATACAATTTTTGGTGAATTTTCGAAGTTAGTCCACTGTTACTGTCCAAACTGTTTTGAAGTGAATTTTTCCCTTCTCATATTTCCTTTGCACTAAATTTCATTTAATCACACCTAATCGCCATATTTATAACTAAACATATCATCTTACTCATTTTTATCACAATTAATCATATAATTTAAAGAGAATAAATTTTCAATTTAAAATCTTGTAATACTTACTACTCTAGTAGAAAGCTTCCTTTCCCTCTTTGATCTTCTCTTTTTCTTTCTCTTCAATTGAGTCATTCTCCTTCTTTTCTTTCTCTTCAATTCCATACAAAACACATATATTCACATTAAAATCATTCTAACATATCATAATCTATGTTTCTAAAGCAAAACTAACATGTATTTAAAGAGGAGTTTAGCTTTCTTACCTTAATCACTTGTATTCAACACTAATTGTCATTTTCTTTCTCCTCCAAGACAAGTATGGATGCATTTCTTTTAACAATTGGATAGCTACTACACTTCTCTATCAATTTTATTCACAAATCTTGAAGAAATATGGAAGAAACTAGCTTAATTGGTTTGTATTTGGTGAAAAATGACTAATTTGTAAGAAAAGCAAAAGTTGAAATGGTGAAAAAATGGTGACCAACGGGAAGCACCATGGCTGATGGCTTTTATAGCCTTTTCATCATTTCTTTTCTTCATTTCTCTAGACCTTTCTATCAATTTCTCTTTATAAAAATATCTTTCTTTAACAATGGCAAAATTGCACTTTTAGTCCTTGGACCTTCCAACTTTACACTTTGGCCCAAAACATTGCCTCCAAAAATATCTTCCACCAAATTACTCTTTTGCCCCTCCTTAATCAATTTAATTCCCATAATTACTCATAATTTAATTTGGATAAATTACTATTTAGTCCTTCTTCCTTTCTCACACTTATTAATTAATCTTTAATTTTCTAACTATTTTCTTATTTTAGTTATATAGTTTAATTCTCAATTCTACTCTATTACTATTTCAAATCCGGTTCAACAACGCTGATGTTACAATTCTTCGCCCCTTAAATAAATTTCGTCCTCGAAATTTACGTATAACGAATAATTGCGAATATTATCGTATCATATTTTCTTCTCTTTCTCATATTACTTCTTCTGAATTATGATGTCTCCATAGCACTTTTACCAAAGGAACCCTTTTTATTTCTCAACTCCTTTACTTTTCTAGCTAAAATCTTTATCGGTTCCTCTTCATAAGTCAAATTTGGTTGTATTTCTATAACCTCCAGGGTAATCACATGAGATGGATCATATCGATATCTTCGTAACATAGACACATGAAAGATATTATGAATCTTGTTTAATTCTGGAGGGAGAGCTAATCGGTAAACCACAAAACCAACTTGTTCCAATATCTCATATGGTCCAATAAATTTTGGACTTAATTTTCCCTTTTTACCAAACCGGAGAACTTTCTTCCATGGAGACACTTTCAAGAAAACTTTTTCACCCACATCGTACTCTATATCTTTTCTTTTCATATCAGCATATGATTTCTGTTTATCTAAAGCAGCTTTTAATCAGTCTCGTATCAACTTTACTTTCTCTTCAGTTTCTTGAATCAGACCAAGACCCACTAAACAGGAGTCCTACACTTTCTTTCATATAATTCTTCATATGGTGTCATCTGAATACTTGACTGATAACTGTTATTATAGGTGAATTCAATCAATGGCAAATACTTTTCCCAATTACCTTCAAACTCAATAATACAGCTTCTTAACATGTCTTCTAGAATCTAAATCACTCGTTCTGATTGCTCATCTGTCTGAGGGTGATATTCTATACTAAATACAATTAAGTACCCAAAGCTTCATGTAATCTTCCCCAAAACTTTGAAGTAAATCTAGGATCCCGATCAGAAATAATATATACATACACATCATGAAGTCTAACTATTTCATCTATATACAATTGTGCATATTTATCCATTGAGAAAATCAGTTCTTACCAGTAAGAAATGAGCAGACTTAGTCAATCGATCAACGATCACCCATATGGCATTTTTTTTTCTTTGGTGAAAGTGGTAATCCCGTGACAAAATCCATTATATTTTTTTTTTCTCATTACCATTCTGGTATAGTGATGGATTGAAGCAACCCCGATGACACTTGATGTTCAGCTTTCACTTTCTGACATGTTAACCATTTGGAAACATATTCAACTATATCCCGTTTCATCATTTTCCACCAATAGAATAACTTTAGATCATGATACATCTTGTTACTTCCCGGATGTATAGCAAACGAACTATGATGAGCTTCATCCAAAATTCTTCGTTTCAAATCTTCTTGATTAGGCACACATAACCTATTATGAAATCTCAAATTTCCTTCACTATCAATCTCAAATTCACCACTTTTATCTTTTTTTAACTGCTTTTTGATCTTCATCAGCTCTTCATCATCTTTTTGTGCATCTTTAACTTCTTAGAACAGAGTTGGCTTTACTCTTAGCTCAACTGATAGCTCACCGTCTGATTGTATCACCAAATGTGCATTCATCGCCTTCAAAGCTACCATTGATTTTTGACTAAGAGCATCAGCTACCACGTTCGCTTTCCTGAGATGATAGTCAATGATACAGTCATAATCTTTAATCAATTCAATCCACCTTCTCTGTCTTAGATTCAACTCTTTCTGGGTTAACAAATACTTCAAGCTTTTATGATTCGTATACACATAGCATTTTTCTCCATACAAATAATGTCTCCAAATCTTCAGTGCAAACACTACTGCAGCCAACTCGAGATCATGTGTCGGGTAATTCTTCTCATGTGACTTCAACTGCCTAGATGCATATGCCACTACTTTTCCATCTTGCATTAATACACAGCCCAAACCATTATAAGAAGCATTACTATAAATCACAAATTCCTTACCAGATTCTGGTTGTATTAACAACGGAGCTTCAGTCAATGCTGTTTTTAATCTTTCAAAACTTTGTTGACACTTCTCATTCCATTCAAACTTCACATCTTTTTGCAATAACCTTGTTAATGACAATGCAATCATAGAAAACCCCTGAACAAATCTTCTGTAATAACCAGCTAACCCAACAAAACTCCTTACCTCTATCACGTTCTTCGGTGGTTTCCATTCAAGTATAGCTTCAACCTTTTCGAATCAACACATATATCATCAGCTGATACAATACAAGCCAGAAAAGTAATTTCTTTCAGCCAAAATTTACATTTGCTCAACTTGGCAAACAATTATTTTTCTCTCAAAATCTGCAGTACAACTCGGAGATGTTTCTCATATTCTTGTTGTCCTTTCGAGTACACCAAAATATCATCATGAACTGATCCAGATACGGCTGAAAATTTCTATTCATAAGATCCTTAAATGCAGCCGGAGCATTAGTCAATCCAAATGGCATAACCAAAAACTCATAATGTCCATATCGAGTCCTAAAAGCAGTCTTTGATACATTCGACTCTTTTACCCTCAACTGATAATATCCCGATCTGAAATCAATTTTAGAAAACATACTAGCTCCCTTCTTCCATTTATAACTTAAAGCTTAACCTTTCATTATTAAAGGACACTCCCCTTTTACTTATTAGACTACTTCCATCACTATTTTCATTTATACCATTTAGGAAAAATGATAGGATCAATGAATGTTTTAGAAGAATCCTCGGATCCCTATCTAGTTCGGACTAGAGTGACGTCTCCTGATCCTTCCCTCTAGTTTTATTGACTCTGTAGCGTCAATAAAATCTCGAGGTAACTATTAGCGATCAGAGTTCATTTTCCTTTAAACATTCACGACCCTAGCTTATTTCATTCTTTCATTAAACGAGCTAATTAATCACAACTCTAGTATTTTAAACTTCGCTTTAGTTATTCTATAAATTTAAACTTATTCACATTTATGTTATTCCTCTTAATAAAACAATATAGTTCTCACACTTCATTTTTAAAACTTAAACTTTTTATCAGTATATTATTCACTTATCTTCATCAATCATAATAATTTCTTTGCTATCCGAAATTCTTAAAGAAATTCTTTTTCTTCTATACTCAACCATGACCCCACGTTTCGGACAACTAATCTATTCCAACTGTCACATTTAACTCGTGAAATATAAGGGTCATAAGATCTATTAGAAACTCATAACCTTGAATCTTTAGGGTGCACCTCTTGCATACTTTATTAACTGTTTCACTTTGTCCTAAAAGATTAGTAACAACCACTTCATGTTTAGTAAGTTCTACTACTAATTCTGCTTCGTTCACTAATGAGTTTCATATATATAACTAGGATCAATTAATGCAACTACAGGAGAGTCAATTAAAGAAAATTTACCGGTGATTACAACAGGAGCATCTTCCTCTACTCTAACAAGATTTGAGGTCCTACTGTCATCTTCATCTTCAGACTCTTCACGAGTCCTATTTGACATTTTTCTTTCTACAATATTCACTACCCTCTCATCACATCAACATATTAAATGGCATGTACACGTGGACTCATTTCTCGGCCCCAAACATCAGAAAACCTTCACTCTGATACCAACAAATGTAACACCCCTACACCCGGTTCACACGTATAAACCCGGCATAAGAGTATTACATACAATGTCAGAGAATTAAAAACGAGTATAATAAAATTTTTCTTTCAATTAATGTAAATTTTCAAAACAATATTAGTAACTTGTTCATTAGGGACACCTAAGTATACCATTTGTACATGCCATTTTTCTTCAAAATAAATTACCTAAACTTGAGCTTCAAAAGTGATGTGATGTGATGAGAGGTCCCTTGCTCTACTCTAGCTTTCCGTAGCTTTTGTACCTACGCATTAAAATAAACGCGTTAAGCCGGTGAAGGCTTAGTAAGCACTACAAGCATAATAGATGATTATTAATTTATTGCTTAATTTTATCAAACATTTAATTACTCATGCGTATAAAATTTCTAACCTTTCTTGCATGTAACACTTAACTTATCATAATTTCACCATAACACACATTCATCCTCGTATTCCAACTTACCTCAACAGTAGATTTTACATTTTTATCCCTTTTTCACAACTTAGTCATTTCACTTAATTATCAACATATAATTACACATACACATATAGTACTTCTTTTTCATGTATTTATCATTTCTTTACCTCAATGTAATAATTTGCACATTCTTTCACTTTTCACAATTTAGTCATCATAGCTTTCTTAACCATAGCTCACTTAGCTTATTTATCCACTTGGCCCATAGTAGACTTTTATAGAACCCATCAAATAAACGGAACAGAAAGTACCGAAGTGCTAGGGAAACAGTAAGCACACACAGTGCAATCCAGTAAGCACAAACTGTGCAATCAGTAGGCGCACATGACGCAAATCAATAGGGACACGAAGTGCGAAACAGTAAGCACACGAAGTGCGAAACATTAAGCGCGCTAGCATTCCCTAATGGCATGCCACTATTATCACAATGGCTCTAACTTGTCTACATGGGCTTAATTTCTCATATTCATCATTTCTCATAATTTCATATATCACATTTACATTTCTCTTCACATATACATAATCATGTATTTCTCACCTTTATTTTCTCAAAAGCTTCCACAACATCACCATTTAGTCATATAATTAATATTTATGTTTAAACAGATAATATCACACACATATATTTTTCTCATATATTCATCATCATATACCTCTTACTTTTATTTTCACATTAATTTTCAAAGCTGTCCACTTGTGTCATAGTTACTAAATTATTTATATCTTGAACTACAGAATTCGAAATTATAAACTGCTTGATGTTTCTGAAATTAGACTCAAATATATTTTTACCATAAAATTTTCAGAATTTTTACTTTAGCCAATTTGTACAGTAAATTCTTTCAATTTACCCCTTCTCTGCTGCCTGACAGCTTCGACCTTTCTTCACTAAAAATTATTTATCTTTTTTTACAGAGATCAAATGTTGTCTCTATCTGTTTCATTTGAAAATAGACTCATTAAGGATTCATCCATATAAATTTCAGTATCTAATAATTTTTCTAAATTTTTCTATAATTTTTAAAAGTCAGAACAGAGGAACTCGAATCTACTCTGACCGTATTATACTAAAACTAGTATATCTCGAAATATGCAGTTCCTTTTCTTTCACTATTTCTTCCATATGGAACTACACTCAAGAAGCTTTAATTAAATATATAATTCGACTATTAACTTATTATATACAATTTTTGGTGAATTTTCGAAGTTAGTCCCCTGTTACTGTCCAAACTGTTTTGAAGTGAATTTTTCCCTTCTCATATTTCCTTTGCACTAAATTTGATTTAATCACACCTAATCACCATATTTATAACTAAACATATCATCTTACTCATTTTTATCACAATTAATCATATAATTTAAAGAGAATAAATTTTCAATTTAAAATCTTGTAGTACTTACTACTCTAGTAGAAAGCTTCCTTTCCCTCTTTGATCTTCTCTTTTCCTTTCTCTTCAATTGAGTCATTCTCCTTCTTTTCTTTCTCTTCAATTTCATACAAAACACATATATTCACATTAAAATCATTCTAACATATCATAATCTATGTTTCTAAAGCAAAACTAACATGTATTTAAAGAGGAGTTTAGCTTTCTTATCTTAATCACTTGTATTCAACACTAATTGTCATTTTCTTTCTCCTCCAAGACAAGTATGGATGCATTTCTTTTAACAATTGGATAGTTACTACACTTCTCTATCAATTTTATTCACTAATCTTGAAGAAATATGGAAGAAACTAGCTTAATTGGTTTGTATTTGGTGAAAAAGGACTAATTTGTAAGAAAAGCAAAAGTTGAAATGGTGAAAAAATGGTGGCCAACGGGAAGCACCATGGCTGATGACTTTTATACATTTTCATCATTTATTTTCTTCATTTCTCTAGACCTTTCTATCAATTTCTCTTTATAAAAATATCTTTCTTTAACAATGGCAAAATTGCACTTTTAGTCCTTGGACCTTCCAACTTTACACTTTGGCCCAAAACATTGCCTCCAAAAATATCTTCCACCAAATTACTCTTTTGCCCCTCCTTAATCAATTTAATTCCCATAATTACTCATAATTCAATTTGGATAAATTACTATTTAGTCCTTCCTTTCTCACACTTACTAATTAATCCTTAATTTTCTAACTATTTTCTTATTTTAGCTATATAGTCTAATTCTCAATTCTACTCTATTACTATTCCAAATCCGGTTCAACAACGCGGATGTTACACTTGGTATTAATGGAAAATATCGAAAAATCTTTACTGACTTCTTTCTTGACTGTGCCTCACCTTCATCCTCATTCACATCTTCTACATTCGTATTCATCCAATGAGATGTACCGCAAACATGACAAACTATTGGTTTCTCTGATCACCCAAATACAACATGCAATCATTTAGGCAACTACGAATTTTTTCGTACTTATGACCTAAATCATTTATCAGTTTCTTCATATCTTTGTACGAATGAGGGATTTTTGCAAACAGAAGCATATCTCTCAAAAACTCTAACAGCAGCGTAAAAAAAGTTTTCGATCCACCCTCTCAAACATTTAAGTGAAAAAGATGAATGCAGAAGGACAGTCTTGAAAATTTCGATCCCTCATAAAGTTCTTCATTCATTTCATTAAGTAACTTGTAGAACTTCGCCGCTTCTCCATTTGGCTCTTCATTAAGTGCACTTGTTCCCATTTCAGTAAAAGCATTTCCACCAATATCATAATCATCAGATGCAATAATTTCAGGTGGAAACGATTGCAAACCATGACTATGCATATTAAATGCATCCCGTAATATACCTTTAATCGTTTAAGAGGTTCTACGAGGTGTACACTCTTCATGGAAAATCCATTTTTTATACCCCCGAATAAAGCCATCAACAATTAGATGTTCGTAAACAACTTCACGAATATGCCAATTGATGTTGCCACACTTTTTACATGGGCAAAGAATCATATTCTCTTGGCTTGCATTTTGAAATGCAAAATTTAGAAAAGTTTTAACTCCATTTCGATAGTCATTGCTTACCCTTGACAATTTCATCCAACTCTTATTCATTTCGTAGTTCTTGAAGTCTAAAGTTGACAATAAATTACGGTTACTTAAGTGTTGTAAAATGGGAAAAATCATGTCATTGTACTAAAATAGATAATTTATCTCAAGCATCGAGTATCTAATTATTTTAAAAATATATATTAGTGACAACATTTTACTTAAATCTTACTAGGAAAAATTTTAGCCTATAGTGCCATATGCACCTTTAGCCTATAGTGTTGGAAAAATTTTATGAAAGTACTTTCTTTGCTTTATGGAAGTACTTTCTTTGCTTTTTCCCTTTAGCCTATAGTGTTGGAAAATTTTTGTGGAAGTACTTTCTTTGCATCAAATTCTAGAGAATCATCAAAGTTTATTTTTCTTTTATATATTTCATCATTCATTTCTTGATTCATTCCTATCAACAAAGTCATCCTATGCAACCTCTCTAGGTTCTCAAAATGTTAACTGATGAAAGAAATTAGGGAAAAAGAAACTTTTACAATAGTAAATTAGTTCCAAGTTTTCTTGTGAGTCTAATCGGGTCTTTTCTATTCTTTATTAGTACCGAAACATCTCAATTCTAACTTAAACTCAAGTTCAACCATAAGTACTTGGATTTAAACACTAAGCATGTATATATATATATTTAAGCATGCATGCATGTATGTATGGTTGATATATATGTTATACTAAAAGGCAAAATAATTTCATTAATGGAAGAGATAAGTACACAAGCTTGTTGTAATAGTGGTGAGCAAAACCCAATTATAATTTATTCAAACCAAACCACAATCTATTTATTTTCATTACATAAAAATAAATCCTCTATTTCTAAAGTAGCAAAATTATAATTCTTTTAGAACTTTAAAAACCAATAAACCATCTTCTAGATCAGCTGTAACAGAATCATGATACATTTTATTTGTTGATACATTTTTTCAAGATATTCAGAATCATGATAAAGATTCCTTAGTAACAAAAAAAACCATCTTCTGTTTATGTTTTTTAACCTCTATATAACTTGGTGCAAGTGTAAGAAAATAATTTGTTGCAATAAAGATTCTACTTTTTTATTGTAATAAGAGCAAATGCAATATGGAGAGAAAAAAAATTTCCCTTAACTCCTACAAACCAAAATTTCCTCCAGAAATCACTAACATTCAAACAATTAAATTAGTTGAACAGCAACAAGTAAAAAATCAAGATTAAAAAAGAATATTTAGAAAGCTATAAGGCTTAAAGAAAAAAGGAAAGAGTATATACATGGAGCGAAGCCGCTGCAACTCAGATACACGCTGATGATGGGACTTTTCTAGATCTGCTGCATTTAGATAATAAGAAAAAAGAGTCAAAAAACTTGTAAGTTCACCAATTCATGTGTTACTAAATAACACTAAGACTATATAATCTGGCACAACTACATTAAGTCAATACAATGCTATCTTTAACATATAGTATGTGTGCATGACATAATTTTCTTCATACCTTTGCAAGTACATCATTTTCTCAAAAGTTAAAAGTACAATCTAAAAACATAAGCTAGTACATTTAGCATGACTTGTGAAGCACATAACAGAATACTATCAAATTCTTCCTTTAATTAAGCTTTAGCATAGAATCACGTATCAGAAACTGAAAGAGGCTTCCAAATGTTCAACTTAGATGAGTAGCATGGGGAATAATTTACAACAAACAAGCAAGATGTTAGAAATAACAGATGTATATATATACATTCAATTAATCATATTCCTCTAGTATAAAGTTAAGTTAAAAAGGAAAAATAACTAAAGGAAAATTTTAAGGTAGAACCTTAAGTTACATACATAACCCCACACTTTTTTAGGAAGAAGCAAGCCATTTCACAAAGCCGATTGTTACTATTTGTACGATGCTTTTGCTTATTTTGTAGTGAGATACTTTTAAGTTTTACCACTCCAAGAAACTTTAAAAAAGCAGCAGTTGATACTTCTAAGTTTTACCACTTGAGCTATTTCAACAAAGTCGATATCAAAATTCAAAACTTCCTAAGTTCAGTACAGGCATTCTAAAACTGTAGATGATCATCATTACATTTACCTATAGGCTATATCTATTGAAGCATATGAACAGCACATTCATACTCAACTATATTAGATATTTCTACAAAAAGGCAAAAAGATGAGCAATGAAACACTCGTAGCCTTGCGCAATTTCTTAATCAGAGCTATATGACAGTAATCAAGAGTTCTAGCTGCAACAACAGGATCTGCAAACTCACTGCAATCAACATAAGAATAGTGCTAAGTATAAAATTAAGGAAAACAGAAATTATAAATTCATTTCATTATTTGGAATGAATTGAAGAGTAGTAGTCCTTGCAAGTTAGCTCTCAAAAGGATTTGGGCAATGGTTCTAGCCAAAAGTGGATTGAATTGTAATATTGACAATATATGGGAGGAAGATTACCCACCCTTTCTTCATCTTTATGTCATCACAGATGCTATGATTCTTTAATTTCAATGAAAATGTTCAATTTCAACAACAACAGCAAAAAAGCATCCAATCGGCTAATGTAATTTGGAATGAATGTTGTTCCTAATCTACACTCAAATAAGAAACATAACCGTCTTCAACATAAGAGTCTACACTCAAATAAACATAGTAGCTCAAAACCTATCTTAAGAAACAAATAATAAAGACAATATAAAGTCTTCATCATCTAACACTTGTCCAAATACTCTGTATCATTACTGGCTCAAAAATGAACAGAAAAATTTCCTCAGACTAGGGTCAGCTTCTTGGAGAACCACCTCTCCAAGATCAAGGAAAAATTGAAGAAGAAGAAGAAGAAGAAATTACAGCTAAACAACAATGCTATAATATACAAACACTTTAACTAGGATTGAAGAACAAGAAATTACATTTCAAAATTTGCCAATTTTTGAAGGGGGAAAATAGTAATCAAACGAGAACAACAACACACATACCAGTAAAACCCAACGACCAAATCAAATAAAAATTCAAAAAATTTCAATAAATCAAATAAAAAATTCAAGAAAATACCCAAACCAATAAGAGAATTCTGTTGGGAGAGGTAAATTGAGAGAGGGAAGCAGTGGAGCGTTGGAAGAGCTTGTTGACACGAGGATAAACCCTAGCGACCAAATCCTCAGAGGATTTCTCTTTTTACCTACAGAAATCGCAGAGTTTCTTGACGACGTGAAGAAGAGAATGGCATGAAGAAGAGAAGGGTTAGAGTTTCTTGAAAGTTTGTTCTTGTTCGATCGTTGATTTTCCTTTCTTTTTTAGTTATTTACGCGAGCGAAACAACATCGTTTCAATAAAAATAAATAAATCCGCGGCGTTTATGGGAAAACGCCTCTATTGCTTAACCTTTAGCGGCGTTTTTCCCATAAACGCCGTTAATGCTCTTTACCTTTTGCTATGTTTTCCCATAAACGTTATTGCTTTACCTTTTACAACGATTATGAAAAATCACCGCTATTGCTTTACCTTTTGCGGTGTTTATGTAAAAACGCCGCTATTTCTTTGTTTCATTATTTGGTGCAAATGTTATTTTTATATCAAATTTTAAAATATATTTTAAGTAAGATTTTTAAAATTAGATTGATGACTGAAATGATGAGGTCATAGTTTGATTGAATAAATTATTAAAATATATTTTAAAAATAAAAAAGTAGTAGTGGTTAACTACAAAATATCTGTAATTATTCAGATTTAATCATTTAATTCGATTGAGTAGTAGTGAGAATTTATTTAAAATAGTTTTTGAAATATGAAGAAAAATAAATTGAACTAGTGCAAATTGGAAAATTAAAAAATAATAATAATAAATAATTAGTATATACAAAATAAGAAAATTTAAAAAAAACAATTAAAATTAAAATTTTTATCTAAAGTACAAGTAAAAGAAAATACACAAATTTCTGACTAAAATTAAACATCTAACAGTCAAATCATATGTATTAAATGCAAAACAATTAAAAAATAATAAGTCAATGTGTTTTTGTTTCGAAATATCATCGTAAAATATTTGTTGTGTGTTACCCTTAGCTTGGATATAAGCTAATAAGGTAAAGTTGAACACAATTATTAAGAATACACAATATACAACTACTTCAACTGTTACAAGTGTAAGATTTTTAAGACTGTATAATAAAATTTATTTACTTGCCAGGACCCATATCCAATTAATGGGTAAGAAGAAGAATACGATTTCATCAGGACCCATCTCATTTATATTTATCCTTGAAAATGAATAGTTGTGTATATCGTACAGTGGTACTACTGCTTATAAATTTAAAATTTAATGCATAGTGATAGCTATGTACATTGCACTATTGCTTATAAGTTTAAATTTTAGTCTAATAATTATCTCTAGTTAGACTATTACATTTCAGTGCAATACTAGAAAATGTAAGTTATCATCCTAATCACCATTTTCATCTCTTTTAAGACTGTACATTTTCAAAATACATGTATCACAATGAACATTTTATAAAAGTACAAGTACCAAATTTAATTATATTTGTTATTGATTATTTGTACTTGGTCAAGGAACAATCAATGATAACAATGAGTATATGTCTAATGTTAGAGAGAGAATGACCAACAAATATGAAATTCTAAAGTAACTAGATAAAATTGTATAAGATGTTTATTTTTTTGTTAATTTTATTAGTAATCATAGTTGATAGGTTTTTGCAATTTACCTTCAGCGACGTTTATGGGAAAAATGTCACTAATGCTCTTTACCTTTTGCGTCGTTTTTTCCATAAATGCCACTATTGCATTACCTTTTGTGGCGTTTATGGTAAAACACCGCTATTGTAAAACACCACTATTGTTCTTTACCTTTTGTGGCTTTTTTGGGAAAACGCCACTATTGCTTTACCTTTTACGGCGTTTATGGGAAAACGCCTTTATTGTTTTACCTTTTACGGTGTTTTCGTTCCAAACACCACTAAAAACACCGCTAAAAACCTATTTTACTGTAGTAACAAGATTAAGATTATTTGAATACTCTCCTTAGAATAGCTAGTTTAATTTAGTTTGTTTGTACTTTGTTTTTCACCAAAAAAAATATACATCATAATTAAATTAGTTGAAATCAAAATTTGGTCTCACTAAAATTTTTAATCATATTGTTTCAATTCTTCTACTCCAAATTCATGAATTTAATTCATGCATCTTTATTGAAATTAGTTTATTCATGATGGTGTTAACATTTTGCCTTTAGAAAAAAGATTTGGTAATTACCTGACATATAAGGTGAATTAATTTTTAACTATTTGATACATGTAATGTTAGTTTTAAAAAATTATTAAATAAATAATAATTAATATATGGTTAGAAGTTTTAAAATGTTATTTTTTGATATTTCTATTACAAATTTTAAATTTATTTCGATTGTTTTATATTAACATAAAAGTTTGGGTGATGATGGAGTTTTAGGGTCCATTTGTTTGACAGGAAATAGTTTTCAGAAAATGATTTCTAGAAAATGACCCACTTTTCTGGAAAAATTAATATTTTTTTTGATGTTTGGATAAATCTGAGTAAAATATTTTCTGATGTTTAAATGATTCTGTATAAAATATTTTCTGGTATTTGACTGATTTCTTAAAAATATTTCATAAAAACTGTTTTAAATGAAAAAAACATACATTTGTGAATTTATTATTTTTTTCATTGTTTAATTGAATTTATTTTATATCTATTAAATTTATATTTTACATTGTTTTTTACATATATTGCAATGATTTATTTATAAATAAATACATCAAATTATTCCTAATTGTGTTATAAAAAAATAAAAATTAAATAATAATAAATTAGCTTCCAAACTACAAATAATACTACAAATTAATAAATTATCCAAGAGTATAATTAGTAGTACACCACATGATAACTACAATATTGTTCAAGTGCATAACTATTATTATACCACATAATTAGTACTACACCAAATTAAAGCATCAATATCTTCAACCTTGAGAAAAATTTTGAAGTCAAATTTTCCTATGCTTCGTACTTTTAGCTAAGAAAACTTTAGCTTCGAATTCACGACCCATAAGATAATCAAACATGCTACAAAAGAAATTGACATCAAATCCTTTCACCTCCATCGACATCACTTCTTCATACTTTTAGTCCAGTAATGAATTGTATCCCGAGATCTTTCATCTCCAAGGGCAACAAATTGACCATACCAATCACTGTTATCTCAGAACAATAAGTTAAGAGTTGAGCTTGAAGCTAAAAATAAAGCGATAAACAAATATAAGTTGTAATTTCTAACCATCTATTAATATAAACAAATATAAGATGTAATTTCTAACAAATATAAACAAATTGCATCAAGATCTTAGTCCATGGTTGAATGCCCCTTTCCATCTTCCTAACTTGAGGAAGGAGTCATGACTATCTAACCAACTACCTATGAACTATTCGACAACTGAGTGAAATTGAAGTAGGAGTTGACAAAAGTTGAAATATAATAGCTTCAGAAATATATCCAGCCATAATCCATTCATTCATTCTTATAGAAGAGCCACAAAATTTCGAAATATGTATTACTAGTTGACAATTGATAAAAACAACTAAAAAGCAATGTCTAAGATACCTTTCATTGAAGAAATATGATATGGCAAATGAATGTTAAAAAATGGGTTAATCATATCAAAATGCAAGATTAACCAAATTTATTGGGAATTGGAACTCACTATCTACAACCTTAACAAGATATAAATGCAAAATAAACTAAAAATTTGTCTATAGTTTCACATGTTAAGTTCACAAACATCATTCCTCTGGATCATCATCTAAAGAAGACAAAAACTAGCTGCATAAGTTCAACAACTGTTCATGCTCATGAACTTCAAACAAAAAAACCTCAACCTATTACAAACAGAAACAACATTAAATTTATAAGAACACACAAAAAAAGGATCAAACAATGGATCCAAAGGGAACCGAAAAATAAAACAGTAGTGTTAGAAAC
This sequence comes from Kokia cookei, assembly GCA_039519145.1. Taxonomy (NCBI): domain Eukaryota; kingdom Viridiplantae; phylum Streptophyta; class Magnoliopsida; order Malvales; family Malvaceae; genus Kokia; species Kokia cookei. The sequence continues at coordinate 33,336,049 of CM076908.1, forward strand.
ATTATAGTTTGTTCATCAAAGAAAAGCTAAAAAGAAAAACTCAACTTGCTATAATGAACATAAATCAGAACTCATGCAAACCTATTACTCAACTTGCTATAATGAACATAAATCAGAACTCATGCAAACCTATTGTTTTATAGAAACCTGTAATGTAATGTAGATTCTTTATGGGAGTCAATGTACTAATGGTTCGCCTACTTTAAAGCCTGCATATTGATATTTGTCCATATTTACAGCAGTTACATAAGCTTGAGTGTTCTGGCAAGAATTAGGACAACTAAAAATCAGGACAATGAAAGATAGATAACAAACAAAACAAGTTTCAATTTTTTTAGAACCCTATATCTAAAAAATCACCCCTTTCTTGAAAAAGTTCTCTGCAACCATAATATATACTATATAGTACGAAATTTTGAAGTGATGTAACAATTTATTTTTTATTAAGGAATTATTGTGAAGTTCAAGTGAGAGATGATAGCAATCGAAACTGTTGAGCAATGATAGAAGCAGTGGAAGGGCTCTGTTCCAACACAACTTGGTAGCCATCCCCCATGTTATCCATTCCAAGGCTCAAGAGCTGCCAAAACAGCCCACCGTCACATGATCCCCCATTCTTGGTACTGCTGTAGATTGCTCTGTAAATCCTCTGGAAATACTCGTTTCTTTTCTCTAAGCTGTACTCTGGCAGCTTGAAAGACTTGCCAAACTCTCCTATTACCAATGGTTTTTTCAGCACTGAATTGTAGTCCATGGTATGGGCTTCAATCCATTTGTCTACAAAACCAAGCTGGGCCTCTTCGCTTGAATTTGTCGATGGTAACCTGCAATTGCAGCATTTAGTCATAATAGACATTAGTTTTACTCCCCCCATGGAGAACAGCTACTGAACTGAATAGTGATATTACCATTGCCCAAGGTATATATGGATAGTAGCAAAATCGACATTGAGGATCTGATTATTGGAAATGAAGTCGGTCCCAATGGAATAGCTATTTGGATTAAACTGTTTCTTCTCTGGCATGGATTCCCCATAGAATCCATTAAGTCTTATTTCTAGTAGGTGATGATTATCAATGGACTTCACATGTGCAGCCATTTCTTTTACCCAATTCTAGTCAGCAAAAAAGGAACTAGTTGTTTAGCCTTGACTCCACAATCTAGAAGCATACAATTTTGATATGTTCTAACATAAATCAACTCAATGTTAAACAAATAGTTCATACAATTAGCTGGATAACAAATTCCAAATTTTGGTGAGATATGATTGAGAAGTTGCTGAAATATAAAAAGTAGGTTATAAAATTTGGGCGAAGTGGGCATAAGAAGATGTCCAACCACAAACTATTAGAGGAAACTTCAACAACTTGAAGGAATTCCAAATAAACAGAAAGAGCAAAAGCAGCAAAATTGTCTGACACTACGAAACATCAAACCAGGATTCCGATGTATGCTACGTACTCTAAGCCAATTTTTTTTTAAAAATTGTGTTTACCTGAACAATTTTGGGTTTAGAGTAAATGAATAAATAGAATCCAAGCAAAAGTCCAAAAGGAACTCCCATTCCAAAACCAGTAATTCCTGTCAGAGTGAGCTGCTGAAGAAAGTCAAAAACAGAAAAATATCTTCTCCCTCAACTCTCGTCGAATCAACGTGTTTTGGGACGATGGAATGCTAAATCACGACACAGGCAAAAGTGTGTTCGCTTGGAAAATGTGAGGAAGAATCCTTGGTCGACTTAAAATGACTAGCATCACAAGAATCACTACTTTTCCTCTTAAAAAAATATCAATTATCTTTACCTTCTTTATTTTTTGTAATCGACTTAAAATTTAATTTTATAAAATTATAAAAAAAGTAAAATGACTATAACATTCATTTCATTTTCACTTTCATATCATTTTCATTTTAATTCTCATTTCATATTCAAATCATAAATCGCATAATATAATTTTTTTGCTTTTAATAAAAAATACTCATGTTTGTGCTTGTTCAACCATTCGAAATCATAATATTCAAATTAAACTTAAAATCAATAATTTATTAATTTTATAATTGAAATCATAATTTTCAATTCAAAACATAATCCTTTAAATACTAATTAAATCATTCAAAATCATAAAAATAAAATTAATATAGCTGGATATAGTAAATCAACTACTAATGGCAAGTTTGAATATAATGATCTATCAAGTTGACAACTTAAGTTTCTTAATCCAAAATTCACATAATTTTCGAATCAGTTAACCATTTTTTATTCCGTTTTCATAGGAATGCTCACTACTTCACAAGCTATTATTTGACATAATTTTAAACAAAGTGACTAAAGTTTTCTTCTTCCTCTTCACTTTGGCCGAAACTTACTATAACATTATCTAATTTTTTTTTCATTTTTACACTTATAACAAGTTAGAAACAGTCTCCTAATAATTTTCCACCCAAAAACATACATATTTCACTTAATTTTATAAGCTTCCAAGTTTCATCAATATCCTTTAATGACAACTTTTAATACACTTGATAAAACAAAAAATTATTGGTACATATATGTAAAATAAGTTTCAAAGATTCAAAATCAATGAAAGTTTGAAGAAAAACATACCTTATACACTACAGCAAAATAGTTTATTAACGGTGTTTGGATAAAAAACGCCGCAAAAGATAAAGCAATAACGGCGTTTTTACATAAACGCTGCAAAAGGTAGAGTAATAACGGCGCTTATAGGAAAGTGCTACTAAAGGTCAGAGCAATAGCGACGCTTTTTGACAAGCGCTGCTAAAGGCTAAAGGTCATAGGAATAGCGGCGCTTTTTGAGAAGTGCCGCTAAAGATTAGAGCAATAGCGACGCTTTTCAAGAAGCGCTGCTAAAGGTCAGAACAATAGCGGCACTTTTTGAGAAGCGCGGCTAAAGGTCATTTAATTGCTCCAAACTTCAAATCAAATCCCTTCCCGTCTTATATTTACTGGATTCTTTTATGAACTTTCGAAGTGATTTCGAAGTGATTTGACTAAGGACACCTATTTCTTAGGGTTTTATATATAGCCCAAGATTTAGAAAACCCTAGAAACAGGGCAGTGTAAATTCTTTAAAGCATCCCCTTCCCATCTTTAGCCGGAGGTGCTCCTCCGCCTTTTCTATTCTCGTATCTTCTTACCATCTGTCTTTTTCGGTTTCTTATAATAATTTGATATTTTTTTTTCTGTTTTTTGCATTGAAATGACAGGTAAATCATGGTTAAGCATAACAACGTTGTGCCAAATGAACACTTCAAAAAGCACTGGCAGAACTATGTGAAAACCTGGTTCAATCAGCCAGCAAGAAAGGCTAGAAGAAGGATTGGTGAGTTTTCTTTTCTGGGTTGTCTTTCTTAAAAGCGATGATATTTGTTTGAGTGGCTTAAATTTATGCCATTTGATTGCTTTACTTTTTGAGCTCTCATAGTCATGGCCGACGATCTCTGTTTCTTCACCAAGGTCAGTTTTTTTTTCCTTTCTCCCTTTTGTGGGAGTGTGTTTTTTTTTGGGGTTTCGGTGTCGTTATCTTGAGTGAGATTGAAGATTCTATAAATTATTTTCTTTTTCATTGTTTAGTGTCATGCGAATCTACTGATCTATTTTCCCTGTACACACACACAAAAAGAATTGATCTTTGTATTGTAAACCCATATTATGAGCGGGGCTTGTTTTCTATCGTCAATTTCGCAATACCCAGATTTCATTTTCATGAAAAGATGTGTTCTTTGATTTTAATGTGCATGTTGGTTTATTTATATACGTTGAACGTGATTAATCAATTTATTTCTAATTGTATATTAAATTAAACCAAGTAATGTATTGCTCAACTCACAGCTGAGTCTTCTAGCTAAATCAGATCAGAGTTCTGTTCAGTGCTATAAGAATGCCCATATCATATCTTTCACAAGCTCCATTTAATGACTTATCAATATCAAAGTTATCTGCTTTTTTTCTTTCCCTTTATTAGTATAATTTGTTATTAATATCTGGCAGATTCATTGAATTTCAGGATTCTTTCATCCTAAAGTCGCCAAAGAAGTCTCCATTGGTGTTGAGGACGGTTGTATTATTGTTTGTAATGGTTTGTGGAGTGTATATATGCACGATTTGTTTGACGCAAATAAGCACCGGCAGTGCCACTGAGTTTTTGAATTTTAGAGTGGTCCAAAAGCCCTGTCTAGAACCTAATATCGAGCCATGGGAAATTCCTTACGTACACTATCCGAACCCCAAAACTTATAGCAGGCAAGAGAATGATTTTATTCCTCCTAAGTTTGGCTCAGTTTTCAGATATAAATATGGGTAACCTAGACTGGATGAGTAGTGCCTCAAGAAATGAGTGCAAAAGAACAAAACAAGGAAGTATCACACTAAGTCGATTTTTGACCGGAAATGAGCAAATGGGTAGCAATAAATCATGGTTTATGTTATTCAAGAAAGTTAATTTTGAACTTTTCCTTAGCTTTTTTGTATTTGAGAGCAAAATATTAGTTACAATCTGATTGCAACGAATGTACCCTGATACTGGTTTGGTATTTTTGTAGGGAATGATACGGCTCATGACAATTATTCATCTTTGAATAAGGATCATTCGACAGTTCTAAGAGTTAATATCATTCATATAAGTTCTCCAATTTTAGCAGCTAAAAGTCCATTCTTTTATAAGGTAAGGGATTGTGGTTGGTTTCTGCCTTCATCATTGGTTGGCTTATTCGTGATTGACATACTTGTTTGTTCCTCTTGGCAGTTGTTTTCAAATGGAATGAGAGAGTCAGAGCAGCGATAAGTAACCCTCCAGATACATGCTTTTGGTAAATGTTAAGAATATTAAATATTCCCATTACAGTTTCTTGTTTTTGTTTGCCCCTTATGATATGAACCCAATGAACACAGACTGCTTTCTTGCTGGAATCAGCTATATATTTATGAGTTCATTCATGCATTTAATTATGATCTAATAGATCATTATATTATTTATTAGGTCATTACTTATTGACTAGGTAAACCATAAACATGACCTAGTACTGTTTGTTCTCTTTTTCTTTTTCCCCGAGCAGAAGAAGCAGCTCTCCTGGACCTCCTTAATTTTATGTAAGGGAAAAGGGAAACACAATAACAGTATTGTTCTCGACAATCATGATGACTAGGCAATATATATATATATATATATAATATTTCTTGCCATTGAAATGAGCATTTTTGTAAGTTAGTACATGGAATGATTAGCAAGTTTGTGGATACGCAAGATCACAGTGCTCTTAATTTTAAAAGTTTTTGTAATGGAAAATATGTAGGCCTAGTCAATAACTAAATCATTAACACCTTGAAGAAATCTACAAGGAATATATACAATGATGATTGATGAGCAGCTCAACAAGTTATGGGCATATAGTAACTGCACTGAATTGAAAAAAATACTAGGTCTGGTTTTTTGCTAGTTAGCTAGATGATATTACCAGCTGAGCTTACCTGTTTCTTCTCCATTATTTGCATATGCAACTTGCCACTTGTTAATAATAGTACCCAATGTATTTTTTTGTTCAACCATCAGTTTTCTTCCTAGGCTTTTACTAAGTCATGCAATTAAATCAGCTTGTCTTAAAACTTTCATGATACTATCTTTTATTTGCAATGGTTATTTGTCTTTCAGGAAATTGCTGGACAGTTATGCATGGAACATCAACTTTTGTTCTCGAAAGTGTACTGTGTATATCTATTTGAGGTTAATATCATTTCTAACTAAAATATATATTGATTATGAAATGATTTCTGTAGGCATCATTTGATGATAACTCCCAGTTCAAGATAGGAATGTGGAATGTTAAGGTGAGGGCGCTTGATTTGCCTTTTCTTGAAACATAATCTATGCTAATTATCTTTAAATTGATAGTGTCTATCATTACAGGGAATGTGGATTAGCATATAAAATGATTATTTTTGTGCTTGATGAATTTGATTTTTTTTGCTCAAGTTAGGATATTCTATTTTTCTATGCGAAATATAAAATCTCCTTTTCTTTTTAGGGTGTGGACAATAGATAACATATTAATAATTTTATTTTGGGAAAAAATTTTAGGTTTTAAAATTCACAAGCTGTTGTCATTGGTGCGAGCTGTCGACTGGTGTGTTTAAAGTTTTTTATTTTTTGAATTTTTATTGTTTACAGCATTTACGGTCTATCTTTCATTGTTTTATTTTGCATTATCTTATTTATTAGAAAATAGTTCGAGTAAATGTTTTCCCTCGAACTTCCTTCATTTACTAGCCATTGACATAAACTAATTCATAATAGTGTATGAATCAAATCGAACCAAATCAAATTTGAAAATGATTATATTGTTTATGTTGTTGCAGGAACTTGAGATAATCTTCAACTTTGTGCTATAAGAGGGACGAACCTTGCAATTTAGCATTAGCAATAATTAATGATGTTTTTTATTTTTCTTTTTGTTTCTATTTTGTTAAGAATATTTGTTCTTTTTTGGTAATTCGAGTGTAATTGAATTATTAGATTTTTGGATATTTAATTACTTGTGAAATGCAATTTTAGCTTATCACATGTTTCAAGTTATCTATATGTATTTACATATTCTAGCTTTGCAAGATTTCATCACTAACACTTAAAAAGGCTATCTTTCAAGAAATTTATGAAAGTTTGAGTAAAAATTTAATTGAAAATAAATATGAATTTACAGAAAAATATTGAAAATTTAGGTTTTATATGAATTAAAATGAGCTGGTAAAATTTGTTAATATTAGTGGCATTTATGGAAAAAGCATCGTTAAAGATCAAGTTTTTAGCGGCGTTTGTGGGATAAGCGTTGTTAAAAATCATGTTTTTTAGTGGCGTTTGTGGAAAGTGTCGCTAAAGATCATGGTCTTTAACGGCGTTTGTGGGGTAAGCGCCGCTAAAGATCATGATCTTTAGCGGCGTTTGTGGGATAAGCACCGCTAAAGACCATGTTCTATAGTGGCGTTTTTTCTCATAAACGCCGCGATTTTTAGTGGCACTTATAAGTGCTTTTATAGGCCCAAAAAAACTCCGTTAAAAACCAGTTTTCCTGTAGTGGTACTTCAAATTTGGAGGAAAAATGATAAAAAAAATATTTCATATGAAAAAGAAAGAAGATAGAAGTCTCTTCATATATATATATTACTTATAAAATATTATTATGTAAAATAAACTATTAAATAACTATTAATTTATTATTATTTAACAAAAATATCATTCAAAAGTCATTATGAGTAATTTAGTTTCTTCAAGAAGATTTTTTCTTTATTTTTATCAAGAATGATTTTTTTAATATTATTTTTAATCCTATAAAAATATTGGAGGAATTCACTTATATTTTTAGGAGGGTTATAATATATATACAAAAGAGAAAATTGCAAAAATCTTAAACCTTGAGGGCCTACTCATATTTTTGGAAGGATCATAGTAAATGACAGGCATTACTTTTGACCAAAACATTGCTGCCTTTTTATTGCGTCTTGCAACCTAAAAGGAGGATTTAAACAATCAATGTGTCATTATCATAGTCTTCGGTAAGATTTGATCTAGATTAATAAAAAAAATAATAATAGTATTAAATAATATCTCAAACTTCAGCCAGCACAATGATAAATGAATAATATTAAAGTTTTTATCATACACCTCACATCTAATATTATAAAAAGAGAAATGATTGAATGAAATTGTGATTTCACGTCGTTCATATCCTTTTCTAATAGAGAATGATAAATCAAAATTTTCCTCCTGTTCTTTCAACTTTTTCCTCTTGAAAAATTCAAATCCAACTAATATTCTGAAAATTAAGAGGAAAAATCTAATTTGTCATTCCCATATTGAAAAGGGATAGAGATGACGTGGAATCATAGTTTCATTCAATCATTTCTCTTGTTATAAGAGAAGTGTTGAGTATGTCTCATATTTCAATCACATTTGAGAGATAACCTTTCAGTTAAACTCTATTTATTTGTTTTAGTCGAACTCTGATTAATATAGATTATTTTTATTATTATTTGACCTACAAATTTATCTTATAAATAGGCTGTTTTACAATCTTAAAAAATACACTCATTAAAGATTAGAACTCATAACACTTTTGGAGAATTTTGTATTTACGTTTTGAAGGTTCTCTGTTTTTAGGTTTTAGGGTTATGTTTTTATCTTTGTCTTTTGTACTCTCCATTCTTTTGCTATTATAGTAAAATTATATTTGTCTGTAGTTTTTTATCCTGTTTGGAGGGATTTTTTCATGTTAAATATATTTGTTCAATTTCTCAATTTCTCCTATTTTTTTTACTTGTTCGTTGTTTAATCGGGTCGATCCGTAACAAGTGGTATTAGAGCTAGTTCAATTTTCTTAGATCAGCCCATTCAGAGATGGCAGCAACAAGGTTTAACATTGAGAAGTTCGATGGTGTCACAAATTTCAATCTATGGCAAGTTCGGATGATGATAATTCTAGTTCAGGTCGGCTTGAAAAGAGTCATTATCGGGAAAAAGCCTAAAAATCTAGATCATATAGAATGAGGAGAGCTTGATAAAAAGGTAATGTCTGCAATCCAGTTGTGCCTCGTGAATAGGATAGTACTTTAGGTATTAATGGAGAAAACCCCATTTGCCTTGTGGAAATTGTTAGAAACTCTTTATGCGACTAACGTCACGTTTGGTTGACGTGATTAAGGATTCGATTCCAAGCGTATACAATTTAAACAATGTTTCCTTTGTTTGATTCATTTTTTAGTGCCGAATCCATATTCCATGTGGGCCTCTATTACGGGTGAGCATTGAATACCCATTCCGTAGATAAGGCTCTGAATTGGCTATTCTTTGTCGTCTGTAATAACATTAATATTTTTTAAGACAAAAATCTCCTTTCATCTTCCTTCTTCGTTTTCTCTCTAGATGCTCCTGTTACAGTGAGTAACAAAGTTGGAGGCAAAATCTACTACCATTATCGGGTAATTTGTTGTTCATTTTCTTTGTATTTCATATTTTTTGTTTGAATTTTAGACCACTTTTGTAACAGCCCATTTTTCAATGGTGTAGGAAACAGTGACTTTGGAATCACAAACCCGATGAGAAAATTTTTATAATGAGTGTTTAAATTAAATAAGTTAATAATAATTTTATATCGAATTTTGAATTGAAGAATTTCATTTATTGAATTAAAAGTTAGTATAAGTGGTTTGGTTCAAAAGTCAAGTGGTTTTAGAAAATGAGGTATCGAGACCTCGTTTATGAAATTAAGGATTGTAAATATCTTTATTAAATATTTATAGAGTCTTATTATATGTGAATCGAAGTTTGGTTAGGTAATTTGATGATTAATTGCTTAATTAAGGAAAAAGGAGTAAATTGTAAAAGAGGTAAAAGTTAATTGCAATAGATTAAAATTAGTAAAGGGACCAAAATGGTTATTAGACCATGGTCAAAAAGTCCAAGCGGTGGTGACATTACTACTATCCACTAACTTTTGGGTTATTTTTTCATTAGGTCCTAATTAGTTTAACGTTAAATTGAAATAAATTTTATTTAGTTTGAATTTAATAAAATTGAAGGGACAATTGTGTAATTGGACCCTCCTTAAATGGTTTAATAATAGAAATGATGTGGAATTATCTAATTTTGTGATTAATTGCTATTAGATTCTTATTAAAGTAATTAAAGAAAAAGGATTAAATCATAAAAATTGTAAAAGTTAATTTCTAATAGTTTAAAAGGGTTAATAGAGGGGTTTAAAGGGAAATTTGGCCATTTTATTTTATTTTGGACGGTAGATGCCATTAATTTCGTAAGTTATTAATGAGTATTAAAAGTTAAATTGGTAAATTAGTAAATAAAGTAAATAAAATAAAGGAAAATAGAGGTTAAAAAAGTTATCATCTTCTTGATTCCTTATTTCAAAAGTCGAAACCACCATGGTTGAAGCTAGGGAGTATTCTTCCAATCTTAGGCCTTTGATTTGGTAAGCAAATTTTGCTCGTTTTTAATGATTTTTATGTTTTTTTGTTCATTTTAACTTGATCTAGCTAACTCGGGGATTTATTTGTAAATCTGTCAAATGTTATGAAACTTTTCATTGATGAATGAGTTATTTCTTGAAAGTTTAAGGAAGTTTTATGAGCTTGGTTGTTAGATTTGACTATTTTGTAAAGTAGTTTTTGATGATTTTAACGTTTAAGGACTAAAATGTGAAAATAGTAAAAGTACAAGGACTTGAGTTAAATAAAAATAAATATAGGCTTTATTGAAATTGTATGATATTTGGTTGAACTTGATTTTATTTAAAAATGGTTAATTTGCAAGTTTTGAGATAAAGGACTAAATTGAATAAAAGTGAAAAGTTAAGGGAACTTTTGTAAAAATACCAAAAAGGCTTATTTCCATAAAATAATTAAAAATTCATGTCGTTTTAAATAATTAAATGAAATTATTGTAATAGATCAAGATCGTGTCATCGATCATGGAAAAGGGAAAAATAACGGATTTGTCCTTAGAGTTCATTTTAATTGCAATTTCGTCCGATAAGTTCGTAACGTTAAATTTGCATTAAATAGTACATTATTTTTATTCTTTATGATTGTTGTAGAACAGGTTATGGTACGTGAAATTGAGAAAGATGACAAATAAATGAATGAAAGAGATATGAGGCTTTTAGTCGATGATTTGAAACTTACGCGATGGCTGAGGTACGGCATATGTTACGAGTCCTCGACAACTCGTGTGAGCAGCATCGTGTGTCGAAAACAAGGATTTGAATCCTAGAATGGATTACAAGCCCTGCGATGGCTAGGAGTTATGCATAAGTGCATATACCCGACAGTTTGTATGAGCAGCATCGTTAGGTGATAGTTATATAGACAAACACCGTACCGATGGCTGGGGTACTGCATATGTTGCAAGTCTTCGACAACTCATGTGAGCAGCATCGAGTATTGGTAATAAAAATGATACAGAAAGGGAATTTAAAATGCTAAAATGGCTCGAGGAAGCATTGGGTTATTCCAGCTCGATTGAGTTATAAATGCTTTATGCGTATGTTGGTAACTCCTTTAGACTTTTTGAACTTACTAAGCTATAAAGCTTAACAAAGTAGTTATTGTTGTTTTGTAGATTGTTGTTGCTTGAAGATCGGATCATCTTAAAGAAATCACACTATTGTAGAGCTCGTTTGGTAGTTTTTCATCACTTGACTATATGACATGTACTAGTATGATGTTACCCTTGAAATGCTTGATTTTTGGATTGTTGGTTTCTTTGTTGAACTAAACTTACATGCTTGCTTGATGTTGTAATTAAGCGAATGTGTTTTGTAATGAATTGACATGTGAATTTAAGAATCCTTATGTTGATTGATAGTATTTTGTGTTATATGATGAAACAAGTATTGTCATGTATAGATTTTGCAAGATGAGAATTTGAATAAGAGTCTTGTGTTGAATGATTGTTGATAAACTTGAGGACTTGTGTGAATAATTGAATTTTGCATACTTGTTTCGGTACGATTCTTGCATGTATCGGTAGAAGTACAAAGTAGGAGAGAGGATGGTTACTGACTTACATTGTACCGGTAGTAACATATGACGCATCGGTAGTTCTGTTCATAATAGTATTGGTAGTTTGAGTACTTATATTGGTAGAAGTTGTAAGATAAAACTTCTTAGCTCTTTGGGGTTTTTAATATCTGTAGAAGCATGCATTATTTCGGTAGAATTCATCATTGTATCGATAGAACCATCACCACTACCGGTAGGAAACCGTAATTATTTCTAATTATTTACTAACCTAACTTCTACCGATACATGTCTAACAGATATCGATAGAAGTCTCCCAGAATTTTGGAAATGACATTTTTACCTTTATTGAGTTGATAAACAAAGTAAGAATGATGAATTATAAATGTATATATTTACTAAATCAAGAATAATGTTGAAATAAGATTTGAATAGGTAACGATTTGAGGAATGAATGCATGTGACCTCGGAACCCTAACCGATGATGGTGTTGGGTTTGGGTACTATACAATGATAGTAAGAATGATTAATGTAACTTGGTTGATATTATGATATTATGTTGATATGAAATATAGATGTCACGATATGTGATATGAATATTAATTCCTTCTTGCGATGTAATGAGTATGTTTGGGTTATAGTTTGATTAGCTAGTGGTGAAGGTTGTGTGTTTGAGACACAGGGTCATGTGATCTCTGATGGAAAATATCCGTACGTGATTCCTAAGTTCTTGCGTGATTCAATTTGATTCTTGATTGATTGAAAGGTAGTAAATGAATGTGTAAGATTAAATGGAGTTTGTATTTTGAGTTTCAAGTTTGTAATTAAATAAATTGTGATTGATTTGTATGTATTTAAAAAAAAAAAAGAGACACAAAAAGTTTGTAAACCCTAAGACCCTAGATCAGAGATGGTTACGATTTTTGGGTGTTACAACTTTGCTTCCATTGCCGATGCTTGTTTCCATCACTTGGTAAATCGTCAAATTCCCTTCTTTAATTTCTTCTTTCTTATTCATTAACACAAAAAGTAAATTGAGACTATTCTTTTTTTTTTCAGATTCTTGTCAACCAACCTATAGGTCATGCTGGTTTAAGCTTTTGCTTTTTTTTTACCCCTTTTCTCTCATCTTCTTCAAACTTTCTCATCTCATTCTTGGTTTCTTTTCCTTTTTTTGAGTACCATTTTTTTGTGTAATTTTCACTTCAAGAATGGTGAACTATGTTTTTAAATGAAAAAAAAATGGTGAACTGTGTTTTTTTTTTTTGCAGTGAATGATCATTTAACTTACGGTTGTCGAATTAATGAGGCATGTATGTCTTAATAAGTTTTTACTTTTTTATTTTGATTTTGATTTTCTAGGTTTCATGTTCATTGATTGAAGAAATGTTATTATGATCATATTAAAAGTTTGATATAATATATGAGAAATGAGAAATGCTAATGGTCCACAACAAAGTTGATGCATATAATGACATAACAATGGTCTAAGAATATGCATAAATAGATGATCATTTGCTCCATGCATATCATAGATACTAGGAAACCAATGTTTATTTTTAATTATATCAATACTTTGAATTTTATCAATATAACTTTCACATACCTCAAATATCTACCATAACATTTGAATCAATAGAAAACTGTGTAAATTTCATTCAAAAGCCAATGACAAGCAAATGTTTACCTTGCTAGTTTAACTAGTTAATCCTAGTTCTTGAAAATATGATTTTTCATTAACTTAAAGGTAATGAAGACGTAATGAAGAAAAAGGTCTAGATAAGAGTAAATGTTCAACCACCATTGAAAGAATGATTTAAACTAGCTAAATCCAAACATACAAGAAGTATAAGAAACAACAATCACCCTTTCTCTATGCAATTTTCGTTCTTGTAGTATTGCACTATTTTTTTTGATGAATTTTGCATGATGGACTTTACGAAATGGAGTCTATTGGTAGTTGGTAATAGTTTTCATTGAGAGAGATTGGCCATTGTGTGTGCTTCCCCCAATTTGCAAAGTGCTTGTTGGTCCTTTCGGTTTGCTTAGTTATTATCTTAGTCCAGAATGGTGGCTTTGATCATTAATATGTCGCACCATAGCCATTAGATTTAGTTTTGCCCTTAAATGCAATACATTTAATGAATTCTTTATGACGATCCTTGGACGATGTATTTCTTGTGGTAAATGGTAATAACTTTCATTAAGTGGTATTGGCTTTTGCGTATAATCTTGCAATTTGTAGAGTACTTGTTCATCATTGGCACGCAAGAATGTTTTCAATCTTGATTTACTTCTTATACCAGTTCTTTTGGGAGTTATAAATGGCTACTATGATATATGTTATTGGCTTCTTTTCATTGGTGATTAAATTGGGGAAATAACATATTCACTACATTAGTAGATGTGTTTTGGATGAGAACGATTCGAGTATTTTGTATATATTCCTCTCTATTCAATACTAACATTATCTATACCTCTCTTAAATCTAATAAACATAACTAGAAAGGTCACGAAAATGTGGTTAGAATTTCTTTTCTTCAATTTCAAGGGGTTGTTAGAAACAAACTTTTACAGGGTTGAATGTGAAGTTTGTTTGAACATGTGGTAACATGAAGCACAGTTCAGCATCAAATATCAATCTTACTATTAATTTCATTGCTAAATTCTATGCTAGAGATAGTTTTTGGCATTTGAATGAATAGAAAACTACGTAAATTTCATTCAAAAGCCAATGACAAGCAAATGTTTTCCTTGCTAGTTTAACTAGTTAGTCCTAGTTCTTGAAAATATGATTGTTCATGAACTTAAAAGTAATGAAGACAAAAGTCTAGATAAGAGTAAATATTCAATCACAATTGAAAGAATTATCTAAACCAACTAAATTCAAACATACAAGAAGTATAAGAAATAACAATCACCCTTTCTCTATGCAATTTTCATTCTTGTAGTATAACACTGTTACTATGATGCTTATATAAGTTGTAGGGAATTAACATTGCATGCATAAGAACCTCGTTCATCCATTTTTGTGTTATGCATTTTATCTTATAAACTACAAATTAAACTGATAATAAATTAATTGATGTTTATTTTTCAAGTGGTTTAGTGTTCAAAAAGCAAGCCATTCACTTCATATTTCAATGTTTCATGTCTTCAAATTTTAATATGTTTTATGCTTATATGGTTTGCTTTTATTTTGCAAGTAAGTTTGATTATGTGTTTTGAAGATATAATTTTACTTTGTAATTTCTGTAATTTTTGTAAATTTATCATCAGGATGTGTTGCATTCTTGTTGTAATATGTTTTTATACTAGATATCTATGGAAATGAGTTTTTATTTTTACACTGCTTGTTGTTTCCTCATCATCTTATCAAAATCTTCAACTACAATTGACACCCTTTCTCAATCAGAGTCACACACATATATGAATATCAATATGATAATAATATCCCCATGCAAACTGTTGTTTGGGTTGTAAATAGGGTAAACCCAATAAATGATTCCACTGGCTTGTTGAAGATACAAAGTAATGGGAAAATCTTGCTTCTAGTTCAGAACACAACAACTATTTGGAACCAAACCTATAGTGTAAGACAAAAAGGTATACATGACTAACTGAAAAGTGTCGTAAACTGTCAAAATAATTATCCTTAATCTCAAAAGAAATAATTAAATAGCGTAGTAAAGAGAAGAAGGGTCGATCCACAGGGACTTAGGAAATTCTGATGTAGAAAGCTTTTAGTTCTTGATTTAGGTGAAATGGAATAAAAATGGTGGGGTTTGATCTAAAAGTTTAATGAAAGTAAACGAAGAAATGAAAATTTAAATCTAAGAATTTAAAGAAAATAAATTTAAAAAGAAACTCAATTTAAGTATCAACCTTAGGCTCCGCTTTGACTCATTTCCAATCGATCATCGAATAAGATTTTACTTCGAATAAATGTCGATTTCAACCTACAAAGACCAACCCTTGTAACTTGTTTTTCTCTCCGGTAAACCGAAAATCCAAAATCAATTTTTGAATTTCAGTTTTCTGGCTAGACTAACAACGACTATCACCGTTAGAATAAAACAGTTTAAAATCTGGACAAACCCGACTCGGACTATGTTGTCTCAATGAGAATCGAATCCGATCTCAGTTTCTCTTAGCGGACCGCCGCTAAGTGTGTTCACAGGAAGTCGAATGTGCTACAATTCGTCCTTCCTCCCAACTGTAAATCGAAACAATCTTCAAACCAACGAATCCTTTTTGAATTTGAAAGTGAAAGGATTTTAAAAGGAAAGACCGATTGCCAATCCAAGTTTGCAAAAAATTGAGAAATATATTCGAAGATATTAAGTGCTTTTCAACTCTCACAATTGGAATTGAGTCATTGCTTTAGCCCTTTGGCTTTTTGGAAAATTAGCTGAGCATGATTATGGAAGAAATCATATTCAACATTTTTTAGAAATTAAAAACTTAAAAAAAATGAAATGTAGAGAAAAAGAGAATTTTATAGAATTTAGAAAACAATAATAAAACAAATAATGATGGATGATTTTCTAGCTTACCCCAAGGGGGTATTTATAGTTCTCCAAAACCCTAAAAATAATATAATTCTTGAAAATATTTAAATTAAATCCTAAAAACAAAAGATAATTTCTAATTTTAAATTTAAAATGCAGCTGATCCACTCGTCCATTATTGCTGACTAGACCTTCTAGAAGCTGTTGACTGAACCTTCTAGAAGCTGCTGATTGGATGCCACGTCAGAATCTCATGCCAACTAACCCAGCCTTGATTCCAAAAAATAAAACTGCAAAACTTTGCCTTTTAAGTGCAATTTTCAGAGTTGAAGTCCTGTATAGAAAAACGCACAAAAACGTCCAATTCAGCAACATGAACTAATTATTAATGAGTAATTAAGGATAGAGTATTAATCAAATGAAACACTTATCACTAACCCAAAATCACAATGTCAGTGATACTCTAATTGGCAAGAACTGGACCCAAAATCATAACATGACTGACATTAAAAAAATAGGGGGGTTTAAGTTTTTAGAAAAAAAAAAAAATTATTTCTTTAATGTATAGTTCTATTTGATTTTGTTTTATTGTTATTGATATTAGTATTAAAGAAATATAACTCTTTTACTATGAATTGAAGATATATAACACTTTAATATCTTGCAGTAATGACTCCTTTGCCTTTAATAGTACAAAGTGAGAGGCGTAAAAGAATTGGTCTTGTTGTGGCAGTATGGTTGTAAATGTGTATAGTTGTGAGTTGGTTATTAGTTTCATTGGGTGTCGTCCATAGTCTACATACTTATAGACCAATGATTAGATGATATATTTTAGATTTTTATGCTAAACGAGATTATGTGAAAAAACTTGTATATGCTAGTGACGAGACTTGTATTGAACAAGTTAGGATAAATAGAATTATTTTTTTTAAAAACTATGTGAGATATTACAAACTTTAGGAGGACTGAAGTCTTCAAGGAACATGCTTGTTGATGAGCAAGTGGTAATGTTTTTACCTATCATTTCTCATCACCTTAAAAATCGAGTTATCAAGCATCACTTTAATAGGTCTGAGGAAACCGTTAGCAGATCATTTCACAATGTTTTAAATGTTGTCATACGCTTACAAGATGTGCTATTTAAAAAGCCAGAGCCAATTATGGCTAATTCTACAAACCCAAGGTGGAAATGGTTCAAGGTATTGGAGTGAGTTCCATATATAGCTCATACATATTAGTTGATTTCGATTTAAATATAGTATCTTAACCCGAGGTTTTATACATGTGATGTAGAATTGCTTAGATGTTTTAGATGGAACCCACATCAAGATTAGGGGTCCAACAGTTGATAAGCCTAGATATCGAACTGAAAAAGTGACATAGCAATAAATATGTTAGGTGTTTGTACACTTGAAATGCATTTTGTTTATGTTTTTCTTGTTGGGAAGGTTCTATTGCTGATGGATGGGATCTTCAAGATGCCATTAGTAGGAGACATGGACTAAAGGTTCCTCATGGTAAAATGCAAAATTGGAGAAATTTGAATTAATTTTTAAGATCATACCCTTTTGGATAAATTAACCATGATAATTAGTTTTTTTTTTCCTCTTTTATAGATTATTGTTATCTAGTTGATGCTAGTTACACAAACTGTGAGGGATTTCTTGCGCCTTTCAGAGGACAAAGATATCATTTGAATAAGTGGCATCAAGGTTACCTTTCAATATGAAACATGCTTCAGCACACAATGTTATTGAAAGATGCTTTGGGATATTTTAGATGCGCAATACTTAGGAGTCCATCATTTTATCTTGTGAGGGTGCACAATAAAATCCTTATTTCATGTTATATGCTCCATAATTTTATTCGAACTTATATGAGTTTTGATCCTATTGAAGCAGAGTTGGAAAAATGATTACCTAGTAATATGAAATATGATAGATGATAATGAATCAAATATCATAAATATTCATTCATCAGATGCATGGGCTACTCGAAGGATGGAACTAGCCAATCAAATGTTTTATGAATGCAAAACATCTAGAAACTAGTTAGGTTTACTAAAATATAGTAAAAGGTTAATTTGTGTATGCTATTTCATGTATCTAGTTTATGAAACTTTGGTGGCGTTTAAATTTTCTTTATGTATTGTACTAGACTTGTTGAATTATAACTTTCATTTATTTTCTTTTGATTCCTCATGTGTTATAATTTTATAAAGTGTTGACCTTTTGGTTCATAATTTCGAACCTAATTTTAATTTGTGTTTTTTTCTTAAGATAGTTATGTCATACTTTTCACAATCAAGTGCTTCTTCCCAAAATTCTTGAGGAACCGAAAGGAAATGGGTTCCAAAATAGATCCTACATTGGTTGCTTGTATAGTCGACTTGCGTAATGTTGGAACCTTTAACGTAGATAAGGGGTTCAAGGCCAGTCATTTAAATGAGTTGGAAAGAATGTTAAAAAAGTTTTACCCCATGCTATGTTAAAGGCTAAACCTAATCTTGAATCGAGGATTAGGACACTGAAAAGGGATTGGACAATCGTTTATGACATGCTCAGTGGAAAAGAAAATAGCGGCTTTGGTTGGGATGAGCATAGGCAACTTGTTGTTGTTGAGGATGCTGTGTGGAACTCATATATAAGTGTAAGAATTATTTCATGTCTTTATTATCTTGTTTTGACCAAACTTATATCTAATATGGATTTCTCCTTTTTTTATAGATTTATAAAGAAGCATTTCAATTTAAACATCACACTTTCCCTTATTATGACCAACTTACTTCCATCTACGCAAAAGATCAAGCCATCGGGAAAGATGCTCAAACAACCGTTGATATTATTGAAGAAATAGATGCTAAGGATGTAGCTACTGCAAATACACATGAAGAAAGAAATTATTACCATGGATGCGAAGCTGATGTTTCTTTGGATGAGATAGATCTCTCATCTACACAACTGCAACCATTTAGAAACCAAGATGATTCCACGTTTTCAAAGAAGAAAAAAAAGAATTCTGATGCAAGTGAACAAATTAATTCTAATTCATTTATTGATGCTGCCACGTTATTAGGGGAAAACATATGGACTGTTGGCCTTGAAATAAGTAGAAACATTGCCTCCGAAGTGCTAATTCAACAAAAGTAAAAAAAGACCATTCAAGAAAGTACTCTAAAATTATATCTGACCTTTTTGTGAAATAAAAGGATTAATTGAGGATGAGTGCTATCGTGCATTTAGCAAAATTCCAGACCATCTAATGCAAATGCTCATTTTCTTTAGTCTACCTTCTTCTGTGTGATTGGAATGCGTGTAAAGATTTCTTTCTGACCATTAAAAATCATGGTTGTGTTGGTGATGTTTTGGTAACTTTGGATGGTATAATAACATGATAGAATGTCACATAGTACTATTACAGTAGGTTATATATTATTTTTATAATATTATATATTATGTTTTTTATTAATTCATATTTTAATAATAATTATAATAAGAATGTTATTAAATTGTATTTAATACTAATTATGTTAAAATATGATTAAATTATTTATTATTATTTTTATTAAAATATATTTATCATAATCTTATTAAAATTTAATAACAATAATAATAATCATCCACCTTAAAAAATTCTACTAAGCTAATTCGGCCATTTAAGCTTTTTCCTTATGCTATTACAACATCTATTCCATTCAACCAAACACAAGAATGCTATTACAACTTTATTCCATTACAACCCAATTTCATTCCAGTGAACCAAACGTGCCCTAAGTTTTTGGCTAACTTTTTAGTGTTGAAACAACGTCTATTTATGTTTTGCATGAACAAAAGTGAGCTTCTTAGAGACCACATTAGTTAATTTATTACTCTTTTGAATGATTTAAAGAATATTGAGGTTAAGATTGACGATGAATATCAGCCTATACTATTATTGTTCTCTTTACTCCTTTCATACAAGTCTTTTAGAGAGATCCTGATTTATGGTGGAGACAAACTCTCATTCGAGGATGAAGTGTAATTTTTTTTAGTAAAAAAACTCAAAAATGAGTTTGGTTTGGATTGCAATACAAATAGAAAACCTTCTGTTTTGGTAGCATCAAAGAAGCGAGAGAAAAAGTTTCACTATTGTGAGAAGTTAGGTCACATCAAAGAAGATTGTTATAAACTGTGAAATAAAAAGGTTGCTAAAACAGTGATAATTTCTTGTTAGTACCAACAAACAAAAGATCCGAGTTTACGTCCGAGTGGATCCTAGATTCGGGATGTTCTTTCTACATGTGTCCCAACAAAGAATGGTTCTCCACATATGATTTGGTTGAAGGTGGACTTGTGGCATGGGAACTCATTCATCTAGTAAGGTAATCAGTATTGGTACTGTTAAAATTAAGATGCATGATGAGACGATTAGGACAGTCTCAGATGTTAGGTACGTACCTGATTTACGAAAGAATCTCATATCCTTGAGTATGTTAGACTCGAAAGGTTACAGGATGAACATCAAGTCTAGCGACATTAAGGTATCTCATGGGTCTCTCATTTTCTTAAATGTTAAGAGGATCGATAGTCTTTATATTCTGGAAGGTCCTATAGTGATCGATGGAATCAGACATCCCACGTCTGTTACGGAGTCGAAGTCAACTCGTTTGGAGCGAAGGCAACTTGGTCATTGGAGGGAAAAAGGTATGAATTTTTTGTTGAATAAAGGTTCTCTTTTGGATGCAGGTTTTGAAAAGTTAGGGCATTGTGTTCGTGAAAATCTGACCCAAGTTAATTTTGATTTGGTAATGCACAAGTCCAAAGCTAGAAGTCTTCCAGCTTCTAAGCACATATTCGACTCAGTTAATTCCCTGCACAGTTCAAGATAGGCCCGTGACGGGCTTTTGTAAAGATGGCGTTGTGGAAATACGAGTCAAGATGAAGATTTGTTGAGTATGCCTCACATTTCAATCAAATTTGAGAAATAATCTTCTAGTTAAACTTTGTTTATTTGTTTCAATCAAACTCTGATTAGTCTAGATTATTTTATTATTATTTGACCAACGAATTTAGCCTATAAATAGGCTTTTTTACAACCTTAGAAAATACACCCGTTAAATATTAGAACTCATAACACTTTTGGAGAATTTTGTGTTTATATTTTGAGGGTTCTTTGTTTTCAGGTTTCGAGGTTAGTTTTTATTTTCATATTTTGTATTCTTCATTCTTTTTCCATTATAGTAAAGTTATCTTTGCCCATGGTTTTTTATCCTCTTTGAAGGAGTTTTTTCACGTTAAATTTGTGTTTCAAATTTCTCAATTTCTTCCGTTATTTTTACTTATTTGTTGCGCAATCGGGTCAATCCCTAACAAAAAGAGATTGTATGAAACTGTGATTCCACATCATCTCTATCCCTTTCCAATAGGGAAATGACAAATCAAATTTTTCCTCTTGATTTTCAACTTTTTCCTCTTGAAAAATTTAAACCCAACTAAAAATGATAAAAATTAGGAGGAAAATTCTGATTTTTCATTTCCCTATTGAAAAGGGATAGGGATGACGTGAAATCCCAGTTACATTCAATCATTTCTCTTTTTATAAGAGAAGTATTGAGTATGCTTCATATTTCAGTCAAATTTGAGAGATAATCTCTCAGTTAAACTCTATTTAGTTGTTTCAGTCGAACTCTGATTAATATAGATTATTTTATTATTATTTGACCTATGAACTTAGTTATAAATAGGCTCTTTTATAACCTTAAAAAAATACACCCATTAAAGATTAAAACTCATAATACTTTTGGAGAATTTTGTGTTTATGTTTCGAGGTTTCATTGTTTTTAGATTTCAAGTTTTAGTTTTTATCTACATCTGTTGTACTCTTCATTTTTTTGCCATTATAGTAAAATTATCTTTGCCCGTGGTTTTTTATATTCTTTGGAGGGGTTTTTTCACGTTAAATTTGTGTTTTAAATTTCTAAATTTCTTCCGCTATTTTTACTTGTTCATTGTTTAATCAGATCGATCCCAAACAAGAAGGGACTGTATGAAACTATGATTGCATGCCATCCCTACCCCTTTCCAATAGGGGAATGACAAATCAATTTTTTCCTCCTGATTTTTGCTTTTTCCTCTTGAAAAATTCAAATCCAACTAAAAATGCTAAAAATCAAGAGAAAAAATCTAATTTTTCATTCCCCTATCTTATAAATAAGTGAAAATATAAAAAAAAATTGAGAGAACTTTAAAATTGCACATGAATTTTTGTTTATGCATATAGTCTTGTTTTTGTAAATAATTTTAGAAATGGTTTTATCGTCATCTTCTTTAGTTTGATGGGTGTTCAATTTTCTTGACAATTTTTCTCGCTTGAGTTTTTTAGCAATAGGAAGATAAAGCTTGTCGCTACAATAAAAGATATGGACAGATCATAAAATTTGTTCTATGCTTATACCAAGGCCTAGAACATCTCTATTGTAGCCACATTAAGGCAGTTGAGCTCAACCCCACTCCTAGAATTTCCAGTGTTTCCACCAATCATCCGTGATTATGAACTCTTATTAGAGAATACAGACTTAGGGGACCAAGACAAATCGGTAGCATCCCCTCCGATTATGCATGTCTTTGATAATAAGAAAGAAGCAGAATTAAGAGATGTTGAGGAGTGCTTGTGAAGGATTGGCCTGTTTGAGGGTGACTTCATTGCTGGTCAAGAGGAACATGTTGCTGAGGAGGAAATTCCTATTGGAAAGGAGGAAACCCTTGTTGAAGATGTGAACGAGAAGGAAGGAGATTCCAAGAAGGAAGATGTTGAGAAAGAATCTGCTGAGGATACTGTCACTACACCCGAATTTGTGGGTGTAACTATTGATAATTTGGAGCGAGATGAAGCGAGACTGGTGGAAGCTGTAGAGGAAATCAGTGAGGAGCACCATAACTCTTTGGTGATAGTGGTCTACACTGGACCACTCAAGGTGATCCCTCTTACACAAGAAGCAATAGATAATATCGGGGCAGAGACAAAAATTGAGGAGCGATCCGAGGACCATGCGAAGCCCAAAGAAAAGAAGAGAAAGCGCTCCAAAGACAAAAAGTGCAAGAAGGAGGAGAAAAAGAGGAGGAAAGAAGCATCGTGTCACATCTATGGCTAATGAAAACTGAGTTAGTTTATTTTAAGTTTATAGTTGTAGTGTTCATGCATTGCATGTAGCTATAATTTTTATTTTGTCAGTGCACATTGTCATTGCATTTCTATTATCATTGCATTTTAATATTAGTGCATTGGGGACAATGCAATCTTTAATTTTGGGGGGAATGCATATGGGGTTTGGAGATGCACGCATATTTCAAAAAAAATTTTGAGTTTAATGAAGCATGCAAGGTTTATGAATGGTTAGTTCAAATGTGTTTGAAAATTTTTATTACATTCGATGCTTAATTCTTGAATCATGTGAATTATCAATGAATGAGTTGGATAAATTTGATTGAATATGGTATCTTCAATTCTTTGATGAATGATTTAGATTGCATTAGTAATGGATGGCTAGTAGCATTCCTTGAATCTTGAATGAATGTGCCTTTTATAGTTGCTTATATATATAGTTATAAATAAGAGACACTCCAATATGGGTGTATTATAAATTGTTCAAGGGGGAACACTTCAATGCAATTGTTAGAAAAATGAATCTGGCCAAAGGGCTGTCGCTGCATGAGTGTCTGTCGACGCAATTACGTACTCATTGGGGGTTTATTGCACTCCATCGTTACTTCACAAGAACAAGGGTATAGTAATGCAACGATATCCCTTATTCACAATAATAATAATAATAATAAAAGATATATATATATATATATATATATATTATTGTACAATAAACGTTGTATTGGTAGACAGAATTTAGGATTTAAAGTAAGATGCTGGCTTTGATGAAGTTGCAATCTTATTCATTCATACTTTTGTACTGTTGATGCAATATTCTATCATCTGAATGTGATTCATCCATTGGGACTTTAGTTGATTCAAGTTGTTAGAATGATCATTTGCCTTGGTGAATTTTTTTCTGTAGCCTTGCTAGTTTTTGTTTTACTTGAGGACAAGTAAAAACTCAAGTTTGGGGGTGTGATAGTGCTAGAATGAACCATTATTTTCTCCCTACTTATTGATTAATTTGTTCGCATTTAGTTATCCTTAGCACATATTTTAGCATTTTTTAGTTCAGTTAATTGTATTTTATGACTCAATGGACCTTAGCCGACTTACCCTTAATTTTGTCATGTTTTGCTACTAATGTCGTTGCATGAGTATTTTCAGATTGCGCCTAGGATTGTCGCCGCACTCGACAACTGTCAAAGAAGTGTCCAATACGGATTAGAACAAAAATATATGAGTTGTCCAGTCTGTTATAATCAACTGGTACGGATAGAGGCAGCATGATCCTTATGAAGGGACACCTGTACAATTTGAAGGGATATAAATATCTACAAGGAAAGAGAAAAAGAGGAGCTTTTTTCGTGCATTGGCTTCTTCAACTTATCCTTTGAAGTTTTTGGCTATGGTAGCTTAAGCCTCTTATGGGGGAACCGACGTGAAAGGGATGCCGATAAGCTTTTGACAAGGAGCTTTGAGTGCAACGCAAGAGGGAATAAAGAGGTCAAGTCGGGATTGTCTAGGAATAGTATTCTCCAGTTGTTTCTTTTATATTTCATTTCTAAACAATGGTGGTTACTTTCTATTTCATGTTTGTATGGAAGTTACACATGAATTCTGGGTTAAATGTTATTTTATGCAACCTTGTTTCTACTGTTTAATCTTTGAGTTTGAATGTTTTTAGCGTGGAAATGTTATTACGGTCATTGTCACTAGAAAGTGCAGTGACGGTTCAAGCTAACAAGCATGACAATGAAAGTTGCGTGAGGATTAAAGGAATTTAATCCACTTGTTCTTAATTGTGTTCCATTACCATCATTGAAATGTCAGGTTAATATGCATGTTTAAGTCTTAAATTAAACATAGAAGTTAAGCTTGGTAAGATAGTCATTGTAATTTATTGCATTGACAATCACCTATCTTTTATACCTTATGAGCACTTAGTATTCTGTTGAATATTCACGTTGAGAAACCCATTTTATCATTATCAAATTTCATCTTTATTTTCAAAGTATTGCTACGACAATTATTCTCACAATTTATCTCATTTTTATTTTTTTATTGCACTAACATTGATAGACAAAAGACAACCATCCTCGTGGGATCGATATCCGACATACTCATATCTGTCTACTATACTTGCATCGACAGTGTATGCTTGCACAATATTGATATGACGTTAAATAGTCGATCAGCACACATGGTCTGGAACAAGACCGTAGGTCCAGCTCGTGTTTCTCCCTTTATATTAGTTCCCAAAACAGTATGCACACACGGTCGAGTACAGGCCCATGTGCCCAGACTGTGTGTCACTAAATAGTATGTACACACGATCTAACACACGACCGTGGGTCCAACCCGTGTACATCCTCTACCTTCTTCTATGGCACACGGCTTGGACATATGCCCATCTGCCAACTCGTATAGCTCGAAACAGCAGCCAAAATTGGGTAAAAACGCTTAAAACGCAACAATTTCAAAGGGTTTATGATCCTACCTGCTAAGTAACGGAAGAACGCTCCCAAATGCACGTTGTTGGAGCCTAATTATGACCGGGCTTAAAACCCAAACCCAAAACCAAAAAATAATAAATAAATTTAAATTAAAAATTCAGTCCATTAAAAAGTCATTTACAAACCCACAAACCCTAAACTACCCAAAGTTTAATTACACCATAACCTATTTACATGTCCAATAACCCACAAGCCTAATAAGCTCAATTTTACAATAAAAATCAGCAAACCCTAATTTGCAAGTTGTTAACTGCAGCTACTCCTTACCCAACCAGCCTCTCCCACATTAGCTTCCACCACCACAACCACCCACCACTTGCCACCACCACTTGCCACCATGTGAAAGTACCTACAAAAAATAAAGAAGACAAGACAGTAAAAGCAAGAAAATTACAAAAAAATGCAAGTTGTAATTTGGCTATAAAAGCCATGTAAAAATTGTAAAAGCCCCCCACTTCGATTTTATTCACAAAAAAACAGATCAAAAGAGTAGATCAATAAAAATCTAGGATCTTTCAAGGTAGCAATTGTTTTATGATATACATTCGTATATACATATATATTCATGTATTTTTTTTCCTTTTTTATTTTCCTTTCTACTTCAAAAATTAACAAGATATATAAAAAATATAGAAAAAAAGGGGTTAAAAACCCTAAATAAAAAAACAATAGATTTCTAAATTAAAATACATATATATTCAAGATAGCCTTGATCTATGTTTTAGACAAAAAAATAAAAAAAATGATTTTTTTTATCTTGAGTCACCGTGCACAGCGGCGAACGACGGTGGAGGATGACGATCGATGGAAAAGGTGGCGATGGCTGGCCAATCGTTGATCGATCAAGGTCGACCACTTGAGAAGAGAGGGGGAGAGAGTTGAGAGAGTTTTTTTTTTTTTTTTGAAGAAAAGGAGTGAACAAATGAAAAAAAAAGGTTAAAATGATTTATATAAGCTCTCAAAACGACGTCGTTTTAGGCCTATACTTGGGATCAAATTTTTTTAAAAAAATGGGTAATTTTCCCTTTCGAGCCTTCCGCATTTTTTATTTGTTTTTAATCATTTTGTGTTATTTTTAATTTATTTCAATTTTTCCAAATAAATTTAAGATGTTATTCAATTTGGTCCTTGATTCAAAAATGGCCTAGAGGATGCCACGTGTCAAATTTTTTGGGTTTATTACCCACGAAGTCCCTATTTTATTTAAAAATTAAGTTTTCACCCCCAAACTTTTCAAAAATTAAGTTTTAACCCCTAAACTTTCAAAAATTTCAAATATAACCCTTAAACTTCTCAAAAATTTGAATTTAGCCCATAAACTTCCCAAAATTTGAATTTAACCCCTAAATTTCCTAAAAATTTAAATTTAACCCCCAAACTTCCCAAAAATTTGAATTTGGCCCCTAAACTTTCCAAAACTTCATTTTTGACCTTATTTTTCCTTATTTCATATTTTTACCCCAAAATTTTCATTTTTGTTTTAATTTAATATTTTATTTTTTATTTATTCTAAAATTAATCCTGTTTATTTATTTATTTTATTTTTCGATAATTTTGACTTGCATTTTCTTTTGCATTGCGTATTTTGTTTATTTTATTTTTATATTTGTTTTGTGTATTTATTATTCATGTAATTGCCCCTTCTTTATGTTATTTAATTCTGCCATTAACTACACATGCATATTTAATTTACACGCTCATATTTAATTAAATTAAAATTGTTTTCCATTCTTTTAAAACATAAAAGAATACAAATAATTTTAAAATAGAAGCAATATCCTTTCGTGTGAAAACTTTGAAGAATTATGCCTTAACGTGCAGAGTATGATTCTTCGTAGAATTTGCACAATCGAATATTCTCTTTTAAAATTTTCAAAATATCCTTCAATTTCGAAATTTCGAGAATGTCGTGCCCTAACGTGTTCGACACGACTTCAATTCCTCAATTAATTCGAAATAGATGAGCATTTTTGTCATCAAATTTAATTTTTGAAAATCACGCGAAATAAATTATGCATATAGGGATCGTATTTTAAACTTCACTCAAGGTTTCAAAATTTTGACAATTAAGACCAGAAAATAGTCGATATGGTACCAATTTTGGGCGTGTGAGGGTGCTAATCCTTCCTCACACGTAATCGACTCCCGAACTCGTTTTTTGAATTTGAGGACCAAAATATTTTTCAAAATGGATTTTAAACATTTTTTGGTGATCCAATCACACCAAATAAAAAAGATTGGTGGTGACTCCTGTACTTCGACTAAAAAATATTTTCGAGACTTTTTCAAAAAAAAAAAATGTTTCGACAGCTTGGCAACTCCACTAGGGAAGTTGTTTAAAAATAATAGAGTCAAGCCAAAAGTCGATTATTTTCGGGGCTTTTTGTTAAAGTTTTTTAACTCGGTCTAATTTAATATGCAATCCTTGGTATTTTTTTTTGTGATAATACTGTATTGATACATCTTGTATAGATTTGCATTCATTTGTATCTATCATTACACCCTTTAAGTGGAAGTGAGAAGCTACTCCTTCGTGAGGTTTTCACCTCCGTGTAGGATAGTGAATCGCTTTCGGGATTACATCTAAACCTATGTTTTCGTGAAGTTTTCACTTCTGTTCAAACTTATGGGAAATGTGTCCCCGTAAACCAAACTCGTCCGTATGAACCTGTAATGGGTTAGGATTGAGGAATCTGCTGGTTTAGGTACCTTTTACTTTAGAGACTAAACCACATATAATGAGTCATAAGTACTTGCCTTAGACGAAGCTATACCAAACCTTTCAGCAGACGAATATTTAGATTTTTTGTTCTATATCCATGTTGTTATTGATGTGGTACTAACTCGCTTTACCTTGTCTCTCTATATGCATTGCATCATCATAATAGGAAGGGTATTGATTTAAGTTCAATTACTAAATAGATAACTGGTCATAAGAAAACGAGTTTCTTGATAAGGTAGAAGACAATGTGGTATGGTCAAAGGAAGAACAAAAAAAAATCGATGATTTGTCAAACGAGTAAGACAGAAACAAAGACTGCACAACGAGCCACTTTAACCCAAGTACGAGAAGTGACTAATCAGTTAACCATTCAAGCTGACGTTTTGGACCAAAAATCAGAGATGAACCAGGGTGAAATTGGATGATTTCCTACGAAGATTAAGGCTTTTGAACACTAAGACATGATCATATATGTGTCTGCCTTATGTAAAGAAATTTGTTTTCTAGTAAAGTTGTTCTAATAGAATTGAGCTATGAGTCAAAACTTTTCTTATGCATACATGCACTCATAAGCAGAACATTTTCTTAACTTGCATTTAATTCCATGAGAGCTTACCTTAAGTGGAATTGTGCCAAACCTTAACGGTTACCAAGGTAAGAAATACGGTTATATTCTTGCTTCTTTGCTTTTAATTACAAGTTATTTTCAATTTTTATTCCTAAACATGTTTGCATTGCATTTTCATAAAAAAAGGTGTTGACTTAAGCTCAATTACTAAATAGAGAACTTAACATGGAAAATGGGTTTTTTTATAAAGTGGAAGACAATGTATCCGTCTGTATATGGTGAAAGAAAAGATGACAGCCTACTAGAGGTACATATGTCAGAGTCTTGGAATTTCACATAGATAAGCATGATTCAGAATAATTCGCACAAGCTAAAAAAATGAGATCGATGAGATAATGAGACAATGTAGATATTCTACAAAATGTGGTGATTTGCTTTACTTAGTCGAGATTAAGAAGCTGATGAGCATAATCAAGGAGAGAGCATTATGTTACGTCCGAGATGAAGATATAATAAGTGCATTGCCTGGAAGAGTTCATGAAACTTAAATTTGGTGCAGCTTGACGCAGGGAAAAGGTCAACATATTCGCCTTAAGAGTTTAAGGATCAGTTATCTTCCCCAAGGTATCAATGCATATAGAGGATGTGGTATCGAATTTGTGACTGAGTTGAAAGGCAAGACAAGCTAAGAATGAAGAGTTCAAAGGTAGAAGAACTTGAGGTCTCATTGTGAAGTTGTGAACTACGAGTTGAGCTTCTCAAAGAAACTGTAGAAACAAACAGTGAATGTTGGACAACAACTTCAACACTTTCACAAGTAGGTCAAAGATAAAGATTATATTGCAAGCAAAGCATTGTTCCAAAGATGAGAAGTGACTAACCACTTGTAGACCTTAGTCATTCAAGATCGATGTTTTGAGCTTAAAATCATAGTTAAACCGGAGAAAAATTAGCTTGGAAGATTAAGGCTTTGAGCATCAAGGCATGACCATATATGTATCTGTCTTATGTAAAGAAATTTGTTTTCCAGTAAAGTTGATCTAATAGAATTGAACTAGAATCAACACCTTTTTTGCATGCATTTTACCATTCATTTACATTGCACTTCATGTATTATATTTCAATAAAATCCAACATATCTGAAACATTCATGTTAGAGAGAGTCATCAACCCTAAATGAAAACTAAGAGGAAACATGATAAATCAAGATAATGAAGGAATGTTGAAAAAAATATTGAGGAAAAGTCTTATTGAGAGTAGAACCCATCGAGAGTTCGTCCCTACGCCCTTGGAAGTGTTTTGGACAGTTAGACTATGGAGGAGCTTCCTGTAGTTTTTAGGACTTTTTCAAAGTAATACTCAAAACACAACTATTGCTTTAGGCCCAAAAGCAACATGGATCTTTTTGTAAAAGCCCCATGATCATTATCTAGTTATCTTTAATGGAAAATGCATTTTCTATCCTGCTTGGCAAAAATTTCGCTAATTATTCTTTCATTCTTATCCAATTCAACAAACAAATTGTTTATACTCAAGCTACACAATCGATCATTCTTTAAACATTCATTCTTGTCCAATTTGACAAACATTTACACTCATACTCATACCATACAATCATTCATCCTTAAATTTATTTTGTTCTTTGGTCCCTTTTTAATTCTTTGACGGTCTTCAGATATCAAAGATATGAGCGACGCTGATGCTGACTTAGAGCCTCATTTTGAGCAAGATATGTGTTTAGAGGAACTTCAAGACTTTGAAGATGATCAAAATTGTAATTTTTCTCTCGACTTGTTAAGAATGATAGAATAAGATGAAAAATATATCTTACCTCATAAAGAGTCAGTAGAAGTTGTAAGCTTAAGGAATGAAGATGAGGAAAAATAATAATTGGGACAACCATCTTTGTGGAAACAATGCAAGATCTTGTTGAGTTGCTCAAGAGTCCAAAGGTTTTTATGTGGTCCTATCAAAGCATGTCGGGTTCAAGGAATTGATGTCATGACGCATAGGCTCACATAAAGGAAAATACAATCCATTTCAAACAAAAACTCCAAAGAATGAGGACTAACGTGTTATAAAGAAAGAGGTGAAAAAAAGACGAAAAAAAGAAAGAAAAAAATAAAAAAAGAAAAAAGAAAAAGAAAGAGTCGAGATGATAAAAAAAACCACAAGGGGCATCTTAAAACCCAAGAAAATGAAAAAGAAAAAGAAAAGCAAACAAAAGAAGGAAAAGTTAATATGAAAACCCTCAAAGGGCATCTCCTTCACCTTTCCACGTCATGGCCTTTTCTATGTGGAGCATGGACGTCATAGGGTCAATTTTGCCAAAGGTTTCCAATGAGCATAAATTCATCTTCGTGATCAATGATTACTCTACCAAGTTGGTAAAAGTTGTTTTTACGCTAATATCACAAGACCTACAATGAACAAATTTTTTGAAAAAGGCTACATGTCAATGCCAGAAAGGATCATATCTGACAACACTAAATTTGAACAACAACACAAGAGCAAGGGTCTATAGTCAATTCAAACATCACAAATTCAGCACCATGTTGCCAAAAGTGAATGAGGCAATGGAGGTAGATCGAGACCTACAAAGATTAGCATGAGAAATTATCATTTGCCCTACACTTATTAAACATCTTTGCTGGGGCAACACCTTTCCCATTGATTTATGGAACGGAAGCAGTCCTGTCCATTGGAGTCGAGTTTCCTTCCCTCTAAATTTTTTTAGAACTGATGAAACAGAATAAAGTCAATTCAGATATGATCAGTTACACTTGATCGAGGAAAGGGGGTTGAAAACTATCCGACATGGTTTGATGAACTAAGAACGAATTATGCGGGCTTATGACAACAAGGTCTGCCCTAGAGAATTCCATAAGGAAGCTTTGATTTTTGAAAAGAATTTTGCCTACAAAAGGATTTCTAAGGAAAATGATTGTCAAATTATAAAGAGCCCCAAGAGGTGAAGAAAGTCTTTTCTGGTAGAGCTTTGATTTTAATCAAAATGGACGGCTAACACATGCCCAACCCCGTGAACTCTGATTTGGTAAAGAAGCATTTTACCCAAAAAAAAAAAGGAGAGAGAAAAGAAAAGAAAAGAAAAAGGAAAAAGAAAAAAGAGAAAAGAAAAGAAGAAAAGAGAAAGGAGAGGTCAAGAGAAAACTTGCAAATGGCGTCTTGAAACCAAAGGGATTTTGAGTTGAAAACCCGAAAAGGGCGACTCAAATTTGAAGCAAAAAATAAACTTGAAATAATTGTTTCCCTCAAACGTAACAATACAGAGGAACTTTACAATTTTGAGGCATCAACAAAGCACTCCAGGTCTTCTAGACACGTATCAGGGCCCAGACTGATCCTCGTCAATTCGATTCAGAGAAGCTTGTGCTTTGATATCTGGGATACCTAATATTGTTCCTTATACTTGGCAACTTTCTTTGGGCCAGTGTTTGCAACTCTTTCCTTTAAATTTTGTCCTCAGTAAAATTCGATCTTAATCTTTCACAACCTTTTTCAAGCATTTTCCATTAAAAATAACAGATAATGGACTGACAATATAAGCATACAAGGACACATGGGTATCGCTTTGAAAATTTTCTAAATATTACAGGGACCTGAAACAGGACCACTAGTTGGAAATAACCGACCCGAGGGTTAGACAGGTCCTAAAATAAATAGTTCAGTTTATGACTACCTCTTCAGATTTCATATCAAAAGCACCAAACCAGAAAAGGAAAAATGGTGAGACATCAGTGATAAAACTTAGGCAAATGACAAACCATGTCGACCGAAGGACCAAAAAAACAAATATAATATGTTTCATTCATGCTAATATCATGCACACCTATTCAATTAGGAGCATTTGACTCATTCCGATTATGGCATCCTAATAATTTGGCCTACATAGAGGTCCATAGAAAGCATATTTTACAGGTTTCATTCTCACGAAATGGCGAGATGAACAAAGAAAATCTTAAATCCTACACTTGGAAGGCGAGATGGAAAGATTGAAGCCGCAACGACGAATTTTGTACCATAAGAATGTGGAGGAAGAGATTTAAGTCGCAATGGCGAATCATATATCATAGAGATGTTATGGGAAAGGTTAAAGCCACAACGATAAACCTTATACCTTAGCGATGTCAAGGGAAAGATTGAAGCCACAATAGTAAATCTTATACCCAAAAGATGAAGAGGGAAATGTTGAAGCCACAACGACGAACCTTATATCCTTGAGATGTGAAGGGAAAGATAAAAGTCGCAATGGCGACTCTTATACCCTGAAGATGTAGAAAAGCAGATTGAAGCCGTAATGGTAAATCTCGAACATGTAAAGGGCTAGATTGAAGCTGCAAAAATGAATTTTATGTCCCTAAAGCTAAAGAGTAGTAGATTGAAACCGCGATGGTGGATCTTATACCTCAAAGTTGCTATGAAGTACCAGATCCTATATCCTTAAAGTTGCAACAGGTATGATTCAAATGAGTAACAAATCTCAATGTCCTTGAGATTACAGCGGAATAGAGTGAAGTTACATCATCATCTAATCTTTTACCCCGACCATGGGGCAAATTGAAGTCATCTTTCAATCTTTTATCCCTAATCAAGGAGGGCAAATGGAAGCCACATTCCAATCATTTACCCCGAATTAAAAAGGGTAGATTAAAGTCATATTCCTATCTTCTACCCCTAGTCAAGAGGGACAAATTGAAGCCATATTTCAATCTTTTATCCCTAATCAATAAGGGCAGATGGAAGTCATATTTCAATCATTTACCTCGAATCAAGAGGGATAGATTAAAGCCACATTCCTATCTTCTACCCCTAGTCAAGAGGGGTAGATTGAAGCCATCTTCCTGATGAGATGTAGAGAAGTGGATCAAAATAATGAAGCAGACATCTTCCTGAGGAGATACAGAGAAGTAGACCAAAACAATGAAGCGAAGCTCAATTGTGAGTGAAACTTCAAATCCCCATGTTCTTGATTAGATACAGAGAAATGGATCAAAATGATGAAGCGGTCATCTTCCTGATGAGATACAAAGAAGTAGACCAAAACAATTTTTGTAAAGCTCAATGTGAGTGAAACTTCAAATCCCCATCTTCTTGATGAGATACAGAGAAATGGATCAAAATGATGAAGCGATCATCTTTCTGATGAGATACAAAGAAGTAGACCAAAATAATGAATTGAAGCTCAATGCGAGTGAAACTTCAAATCCCTATCTTCCTGATGAGATACAGAAAAGTGGATCAAAATGATAAAGCGATCATATGCTTGATGAGATATTGAGAAGTAGACCAGAACAATAAAGCGAAGCTTAATGTGAGTAAAACTTCAAACCCCCATCTTCCTGATGAGATACAAAAAAGTGAATCAAAATGATGAAGCGGTCATTTTCCTGATGAGATACAGAGAAGTGAACCAAAATAATGAAGTGAAGCCCAATGTGAGTGAAACTTCAAATCCCCATCTTCCCGATGAGATACAGAGAAGTGGATCAAATAATCAAGCGGTCACCTTCTTGATGAAATATAGAGAAGATGAAGCGAAGTTCAATGTCAACGAAACTTCAAACCCCCATCTTCTTGATGAGATATAGAGAAGTGGATCAAACAATCAAGCGGTCATTTTCCTGATGAGATACAAAGAAGTAGACCAAAATAATGAAGCAAAGCTCAATGTGAGTGAAACTTCAAAACCCGATCTTCTTGATGAGATATAGAGAAATGGGTCAGACAACGAAGCGATCATCTTCCTAAGGAGATACAAAGAAGTAAACCAAAATATGAAGCTACGACACCAAATCCCTGAACTTGTAGTGTAATGGAGTGAAGCTACAATAACAAATTTTGTCTCTTGGAAGCTGCCTTAAGGCAGGGTGAAATCATGACACTAAATCCTATCTTCCTAAAGTTGTAGAGAAGCGGATGCAGAGAAGTTGAACAACCAATGAAGCGAAAGGTGGGCTATCTAAAGAAGAAGCTCCGAAGAAACCAAATCTAGTGGGACCGGACAAAATTGGTTATCCTTTTAGTCTTTGCTCTATTCCCGTTATATTACAATGAGCAAAGAGGGGCAATTGTTAAAGCCCAATTTTGACCGGGCTTAAAACCCAAACCCAAAACCAAAAAATAATAAATAAATTTAAATAAAAAATCCAGTCCATTAAAAAACCATTTACAAACCCAAAAACCCTAAACTACCCAAAGTCTAATTACACCCTAACCCATTTACATGTCCAATAACCCATAAGCCCAATTTTACAAAAAAAAATTCAGCAAACCCTAATTTGCAAGTTGTTGGTTGCCGCTCCTTACCCAACCAGCCTCTCCCACGTCAGCTTCCATCACCAGCACCACCCACCACTTGCCACTGCCACGACGTGAAAGTACCTATAAAAAACAATGAAGACAAGACAACAAAAGCAAGAAAATTACAAAAAATGCAAGTTGTAATTCAACTATAAAAGCCATGTAAAATTGTAAAAGCCCCCTTTCGATTTTATTCACAAAAAAACAGATCAAAAGAGCAGATCAATAAAAAACAAGGATCTTTCAAGGTAGCAATTGTTTTATGATATACATTCGCATATACATATATATTAATGTATTTTTTCCTTTTTTATTTTCCTTTCTACTTCAAAAATAAATAGGATATATAAAAAAATAGAAAAAAAGGGTTAAAAACCCTAAATAAAAAAACAATAGATTTCTAAATTAAAATATAAGAAACAAAAAATATCATTTTTTAAGGTTTTTTCAAAAACTAAGGCTAGATCTATCATGATCTAGCCTTGATCTATGTTTTAGACAAAAAATAAAAAAAATGATCTTTTTTTACTTCAGACCACCGTGCACGACGACGAACAGCGGTGGCTGACGGCAATTGACAGAAGAGGTGACGACGATCGGCCAACTGTTGATCGGTCAAGGCTGACCACTTAAGGAGAGAGGTGGGAGAGAGTTGAGAGAGTTTTTTTTTTTTTTTTTGAAGAAAAGAGTGAAGAAATGAAAAAAGAAGAAGGTTAAAATGATTTATATAGGCTCCTAAAACGACATAGTTTTGGGAATGACCTAAAACACCCAAAATGACGTCGTTTTGGGCCTATGCCTGGGATCAAATTTAAAAAAAAAAAGGGCAATTTTCCCTTTCGATCATTCTGTATTTTTTATTTGTTTCAATTTAATCTTTTTGTGCTATTTTTAATTTATTTCAATTTTGCCCAATAAATTTAAGATGTTCTTTAATTTGATCCTTGACTCAAAAATGGTCTAGAGGTTGCCATGTGTCAAGTTTTTTGGGTTTATTACCCACAAAGTCCCTATTTTATTTAAAAATTAAGTTTTGACCCTTGAACTTTCCCAAATTTAAATTTGACCTCCAAGCTTCCCAAAATTCGGATTTGACCCCGAACTTCCCAAAAATTCAAAATTTACCCTCAAACTTCCTAAAAATTTAAATTTAGACCCTAAACTTCCCAAAATTCATATTTGACCCTCAAACTTCCCAAAATTTTGAATTTGGCCCCCCAAACTTTCCAAAATTTCATTTTTGACATTGTTTTTCCTTATTTTCATATTTTTACCCCAAAATTTTTATTTTTATTTTAATTTAATCTTTTATTTTTTTTATTTCTTCTAAAATTAATTCTGTTTATTTATTTATTTTATTTTTCGATAATTTTGACTGGCATTTTCTTTCGCATTGCGTATTTTGTTTATTTTTATTTTTATATTTTTTGTGTATTTATTATTCATGTAACTGCACCTTCTTTGTGTTATTTAATTCTGCCATTAACTGCACATTCATATTTAATTTACAGGCTCATTTTTAATTAAATTAAAATTGTTTTTCATTTTTTTTAAAAAAATACAAATAATTTTAAAATCGAGGCAATATCCTTTTGTGTGAAAACTTCGAAGAATTATGTCCTAAGGTGTTGAGTATGATTCTTAGTAGAATTTGCACAACAGAATATCGTCTTTTAAATTTTTTAAAATATCCTTCAATTTCGAAGTTTCGAGAACGTCGTGTCCTAATGTGCTGGACACGACTTCAATTCCCTGATTAATTCGAAATAGACAGGCATTTTTGTCATTAAAGTTAATTTTTGAAAATCACGCGAAATAAATTTTGCATACAGGGATTGTATTTTAAACTTCACTCGAGGTTTCAAAATTTTGACAACCAAGATATGAAAATAGTCGATATGGTACCAATTTTAGGCGTGTGAGGGTGCTAATCCTTCCTCACACATAACCGACTTTTGAACTCGTTTTTTGGATTTTGAAGACCAAAATATTTTTCAAAACGAATTTTAAATGTTTTTTGGTGATTCAATAACACCAAATAAAAAAGTTTGGTGGTGACTCCCACACTTCGACTAAAAATATTTTCGAGACTTTTTCAGAAAAACGTTTCGACACACGTTTCCGCACCTAAACCAAGTTCAATATCGAATTCCAATAATCATTCACAATTCAAAAAATCCAATCCATCACTCGTCGAAATCCTCGACCCAAAACTCAGAACGAGCAAAATCTTACTTACCACAATTCTGTTGTACGCAATTGAATTCTAAGTACCGAGCGAAGAGTTTGACACTTCCGGATTCACGCCTAACACCAAAACGCGATGACAATTAGAGCAAAGAAAATGTTTACTCGTCACTTCGAATCTTTTGAGATTCTTCCAAACCACATAGCAACAACGAAAAGCGAAACTATCGTTTACTTACCTTAACTAGTATTGAAGTAATAATAACGCAACGTACGACCACAATTATTACATTTGAAAGCTAAAAAGAACAGGAATCAACTGGAGAATATGGCAAAAAGAGAAGAAGAACAAAAGAACAGAACAATGTTTCTTCTTTTTAAGTTTCTGGAAGTTTTCATGTTAAAAAAATAAAACTAATTCAAATTCAAGACTTCCTTGCAACAAAGAGCAAAAATATAATTCTCAACATGTGCATGTAAACTCAAACACACGTCACAGAACGTACAGAAAGACACATAACCATTGAACCATTAGGTTCATCGTTGAAACAAACACGCACGAAATTCAATTATGGAACAGCATCAAAATCTAAAGTTCAGAAAAAAAAATGTAACATTTCAAAATGTACAATTCGAACCTCAAATAAACAGTTAAGACATTTAACTACAAAAGCAAAGACAGTTTTAATGACGCAATTCACATAAAAAAATTTAAATTTTTAGAACGTTACAAACTTATCAAGTACATTTATCTATAAATGATTATATAAAAATTATGGAATAAGATTTTTATTTTTATTTTATTTTAATTGTTGGTTTCTATTACATGTATATTGCCTATAGGTCGGGTTGCCTGATGAAACTAGCCCTCATATGGCTTGAGAAAGGAGTTTTTTTTAAACTCAAGTAGGTCCGACTCAAGTTCATATTAAATAGTAAAAAAACCGTAGTTTATTTAAATTTAAATTTAATTATAAGATATGTAAATCTTAATATAAAATATATATTTAAAAAATTCATATATGAATAGTAAAATAAGTTATCGGGATAGATCAAATTTTGACTTGAGTTTAGAATTTTTTTTAGAATCAAGCCATGCTCACGGTTTGACCCATGAATTGTTCTAATCACATGTTAATTTATTTTATTTACTTATTTTATTTAATATATCATAATAGGAGAATATTATTAAATTGTTCATAGGATTTAAATTTAAATTTTAACAACTTATAAAAAAAAATTAAACATAGATTTGAAACATGAATTCATTTCTCATGAAAACAATTTCCAACATTAATAAATAAATTAATCAAATATATCATCAATTCATGTATAATAAAATATAAATATAATAATAAAATATTAATTTAAAGCATAAAATAAATTCATAATCATTTTAAAATCAGCTCGTGCATCATGTAAGAGTATTCTTAATTTATTAAATTTCCACATCAATAAAAAATATATGTAAGTCTTCCTTTTAATAAATTTACAGAATATAAAAAATTAATTACTAATCAATACAGTAATTTTTTTTGGAAACCAAAATAAAAGAAGTGTAAAGAAATTTATTGTCTATCACGCCTTACAGCTAATAAGGAGGATTAAAATAATTATATTGTGATTATCAAAGTGTCTGAATTTAATGAGTAAGGTATAAAAAAAATGGATAGATTCACTTATACAGTTTAAAATTTAAAGTAATTTTATAAATTTTTATAATTATTTATATTATTAATAATTTATAGATTTAATTATTGAATTTATAAATATAATTATTCTTGTAATGCATGTAAATTTTTAAACCGATCCGATATTTTTATTATATCAATTTAAAATACTCTATATATTAATATACATTCAATGATTGAATTTTTTTATATAAAACAAATGGTTAAAATTTTTAAATTTACATCAAATTTAATACGGATGATTTTCATGAATAGACCATGGAATATAAAAGTTGGATCGTTAAAATATTAATCATATAAATAATTATAAAAGTATATAAAATTGCTTTAGTTTTTACGCTGTGCAAATTGATCCCTCCTTATATGACATACATGTGGTCTGCCACATAGATATCATGACAGCAAAGTTAATAGACATGATTTTTTTCGGGTTATTTACTAAAACAATCTACATTTTAATTTTATTTATGAAAATGGACCATATTGTAATTTATTGATTGGAATTGGTCAATTTTGCAAAAACCACGTGGACGTCATGTCAGGGGGAATTCAAGAAAAGCGCTTCCACGTGGAAGCACTTTTCCTTGTATTTCATGAAAAACGCATCCACGTAGGAGCGTTTTTGCCAACATGGCTTTCACGTGGAAGCGTTTTTGTCAAAGAAGTGCACACGTGAAAGCGCTTATGGCCGTGTTTCCCACAAGGGGGCACGCTTTTGCCCGTGTGCCCCAACGGTCATTTGAAAAATTTGATCGTTGCTCCAACGGTCACATAAAAAAAACTATAAACCCCCCACCTTTTATTTTTTCACTCATTTTCTCTCAATTTTATTTCCTTGATTCTGGTTAGTTTTATTTCCTTGATTCTGGTTCTCGAAATTCATCTCTTCGACTCTTCGTTGAAATGCTCATCTTCTTCTTTCACGGAAGGTTCGTTCAATTTCAAGGTCCACTAAAAGTAAATCGATAATTCGGTCAATACTCATAAACACCTAAAATAATAAAAAATAATAAGTTAGAAATTAGATAGAAAAATAAATAAACCAAAATGTAAAACAAATAATTTCACAAATAATTTTGACAACCCCCTATAACGACACCGAAAACTTGGAACGATGAAAATATGCAAGTGTACACAATCATATTCAAGTAATAAATTGAAAAGTAATGTCGAGTATCGTACCCATAGGGACTGTGCTATGAAAAGTATTTATGAAATATTTAATCAACAAATTGGTTAAAAACAAGATAATATTTGTAAGGGATATTAATCTAAGTATTCTAAACTAAATTAATCTAAGTTAAAGCTAAAACTAAATTAAATTCCTATAAATTATTTCTAAAGGTTTTAATCAATATGACATAAATGTGTCAGGTTAATTGCTTTAACTACCTAAATAAATCTAAATCATGTTCATGCTTGCTACGAAATAATATTCACGATAACCCGGTACTCTGCTAACTTATGAACAACATCACTTATTAAAATTCATTAATCTCTTGAACATATCTCTATGGCAATTTAACCGACTAAATCAATTTTAATAAGCAAATGTGTTATTGCACATACATATTATATGAAAGCTAAAGAATCTCTTAAACATATCTTTATGCCAATTCAATCGACTAATTAACAATCATAAGCATGTAAAGGATCAAGTGAAGTAACAATCATATCTCTATGTTGAAACAATTTAATCACAAAAATCCTGCAAGTTATGCAAGGCTATGTATTGTTTAATACCATCATTAATCTAACCTTTAGCTCCCTTAAAAGATTAGACATGCACAAATTAAATAGTGTGTCCATTAATCACAATTTCAATGCGCTTAAATGATTAATTCAATAGTTATATCACAAGGGTAATGCAATAATAACTTAGGCATGATAATATTTAATTAAATAGAATATTTAGGGCCTATAACAATATGAACTTGAATTAAATATAAACAAGTAATTAAACACAATCAACCAACACTTAAATGCATAAATATCCCTTTTCTCAAAAACACGAGGATCCTAAGTCAAGTCGGGTCGGGTCGGGTCGGATTTCGGGTTGGACATGAGTAATAGCACGAAACGACACCGTTCTAGGGCTGAAACTCAGCCCTCAAAACGGTGACGTTTTGAGGGCCTATAAACGTTTTGAGGGCCTATAAATACCCCTTTTCAGAGAAAAAAAATCATTTCTTTCAGCCTCTTCAAAAAAAAAACCAAAAGAACCCTTCAAAAAACCTCTCATCCCTCCTCGGCCGGCCATGCTCCGACCGGATGGGCTGGCCGCCGTCCATCGCGTGTTGCCACCACACGCCTCGGTCCGCGGCCTCGCGTTAACGCGCATCGCCGCCGCGCCACGGTTCGGCCGTATCTCCGTCGCTGCGCTTCTTCCCACGCGCGACGCGCCTCCGTCGAAGGTAAATTGTCCTTTTCTTTCCTGTTTTTTTTGTATGTTCTTTTTAAAACAAAGATCGGGTTTAGATCCGGTGAGTTCAAACCCCGATCTTTTCCTTTTTAACAGTTTTTAGGAAATCTCTTTTTGCGATTCTGTTACTTACTATTTTAGAGAGTTTTAACATGTTTCCCTTGTTTTCTTGCA
Source organism: Kokia cookei (assembly GCA_039519145.1). Lineage (NCBI taxonomy): Eukaryota > Viridiplantae > Streptophyta > Magnoliopsida > Malvales > Malvaceae > Kokia > Kokia cookei. The sequence goes on from CM076908.1 coordinate 33,377,822, forward strand.
GATTCGTAAAGGCATGGGTGATATCTGGTGATGGTTTCGATGGACCTCCGACGACGGCGCAACGAGGGGGTTCTTCTGTCCTTTCAATTTCCCTTTTTATTATTAAAACGTTATTTATTATTATTAAAAATATTTATTATTATTAATATTATTAAAAACATTTATTATTAATAGTCATTAAGAAAACGGTTCGTTTGTTATTAATGTCATTAACGTCATCATTATTATTATTATTATTAATATACTTATGAGCATTAAATACTATGAATATTAGCAAACAATAATAAAGACTTAATGAATTATATACATTAGTCTATACCGAATATAGACGGTTACCTTTGATGCACACGGGATAATAAATGAGCAATAAGTATATATACTTTTAGAAATTAATACCTAGCTAACACCGAACCTAAAATTGTTTGGTATTCTGTTCACCGTTTTGATATTGATTGTCTTGTGTTTTTTGATTTTCGCAAGCTAACTAAGATATATTGATCTTTTTCTGAGAAAAAAAATCTCTTTTCAAAATTGTTTGAATATGGTTTTATAACCAGATTTACAATGATGATTATTTGTTTTTTGCAATTAAATGTACATCTAATTCCTTTGTCTTTGCAGGTTCGGCGATGGCAGTGGCGGTTGAAGCAGCTGATGGCAGTGCAAGTTGCTGGTGGTGCAACTTGGCGATGACGTGGCGACTTCTGGTTGGCTGAGGGGGAGGTGGTAGCAGCATCTGTTGTAGCTGATTAGGTTTAGGGTATTTGGGCTGACTTTGGGCCATTAAGTCGTTTGTAATTGGGCCGTTTGTAATTGAGCCATTTGTAATTGGACTTTGTTTCAGACTTTTTAATTGGACTTTCTAAATTTAATTTTATAATAAATTTAAATTTCAAATAAATTTAAATTTCAAATAAACTTAAATTTAAATAAATTCAATTTCCAATAGGTCCAGACAAATTTGGGCTTCAACAATTTTTATTTTTATTTTATTTTAATTGTTGGTTTCTATTACATGTATATTGCCTATGGGTCGGGTTGCCTGATGAAACTAGCCCTCATATGGCTTGAGAAAGGAGTTTTTTTTTAAACTCAAGTAGGTCCGACTCAGGTTCATATTAAATAGTAAAAAGACCATATTTTATTTAAATTTAAATTTAATTATAAGATATGTAAATCTTAATATAAAATATATATTTAAAAAATTCATATATGAATAGTAAAATAAGTTATCGGGATAGATCAAATTTTGACTTGAGTTTAGAATTTTTTTTAGAATCAAGCCATGCTCACGGTTTGACTCATGAATTGCTCTAATCACATGTTAATTTATTTTATTTACTTATTTTATTTAATGTATCATAATAGGAGAATATTATTAAATTGTTCATAGGATTTAAATTTAAATTTTAACAACTTATAAAAAAAAATTAAACATAGATTTGAAACATGAATTCATTTCTTATGAAAACAATTTCCAACATTAATAAATAAATTAATCAAATATATCATCAATTCATGTATAATAAAATATAAATATAATAATAAAAATATTAATTTAAAACATAAAATAAATTCATAACCATTTTAAAATCAGCTCGTGCATCATGTAAGAGTATTCTTAATTTATTAAATTTCCACATCAATAAAAAAAAAATATAAGTCTTCCTTTTAATAAATTTACAGAATATAAAAAATTAATTACTAATCAATACAGTAATTTTTTTGGAAACCAAAATAAAAGAAGTGTAAAGAAATTTATTGTCTATCACGCCTTACAGCTAATAAGGAGGATTAAAATAATTATATTGTGATTATCAAAGTGTCTGAATTTAATGAGTAAGGTATAAAAAAAATGGATAGATTCACTTACACAGTTTAAAATTTAAAGTAATTTTATAAATTTTTATAATTATTTATATTATTAATAATTTATAGATTTAATTATTGAATTTATAAATATAATTATTCTTGTAATGCATGTAAATTTTTAAACCGATCCGATATTTTTATTATATCAATTTAAAATACTCTATATATTAATATACATTCAATGATTGAATTTTTTTATATAAAACAAATGGTTAAAATTTTTAAATTTACATCAAATTTAATACGGATGATTTTCATGAATAGACCATGGAATATAAAAGTTGGATCGTTAAAATATTAATCATATAAATAATTATAAAAGTATATAAAATTGCTTTAGTTTTTACGCTGTGCAAATTGATCCCTCCTTATATGACATACATGTGGTCTGCCACATAGATATCATGACAGCAAAGTTAATAGACATGATTTTTTTCGGGTTATTTACTAAAACAATCTACATTTTAATTTTATTTATGAAAATGGACCATATTGTAATTTATTGATTGGAATTGGTCAATTTTGCAAAAACCACGTGGACGTCATGTCAGGGGGAATTCAAGAAAAGCGCTTCCACGTGGAAGCACTTTTCCTTGTATTTCATGAAAAACGCATCCACGTAGGAGCGTTTTTGCCAACATGGCTTTCACGTGGAAGCGCTTATGGCCGTGTTTCCCACAAGGGGGCACGCTTTTGCCCGTGTGCCCCAACGGTCATTTGAAAAATTTGATCATTGCTCCAACGGTCACATAAAAAAAACTATAAACCCCCCACCTTTTATTTTTTCACTCATTTTCTCTCAATTTTCTCTTTAAATTTCACACAAATTTCTCTCTAAAATTCTCTAAATTTTTATCGTGTTTGCAATAGCCCAGCAATTAATCTGTCTCGATGATAATCATTTATTCGTCGACAAATTGCAAAGGGAGCGATGGGGCCCTTTAAATCCAAGGATAAGAGGTGTTGAGATGGGTCCATCAACACTGCCCACGCAATCACCGCCCACGCAAGCACCAACCTAAAATAACAAATTTCTCACTAAAAACACGCTGAAAACTCCTTAATATCTGATGGCCAAAATTTAAAAAATATCCCTTTGAAAAAACGATGAAAAACGCATCCATGTGGGCACTTTTTTAAAAGTGCCTCCACGTAGACGCGCTTTTGTTGCATACAAGGAAAAGCTTATCCAATTAAAAAATTATAGTATTAGTGTTCTACATACTAAAATTCATAATAATTCTAAAAATCATCACTAAAATTTTCTATATTAATTTACTTGTGTTATGTGTATTTTTTTATATCATATTATATTCTTTGTTATTTTTAATTATTTGAATAAAAAATTATGCTTTATTTTTTAAAAAATTAAAAGAATATTTTTTTATAAATTTTAATTTTTTAATAATTAAATTAATTTTTAAAATTTTTAAAATAATTTTTATTTTTTAATAATTTTTTTTTATCTATTTTAGAGATGATTTAATAAATAATAAAAATTTAATTAATAAAAAAGAAAAACTAAATTGAAAGCTAAAATAAATATATTGTAAAATTAAAGTATGAAATAATTCATTGTCCCTTTCAATTGTTTTAGGAAATTAATTTTGAGTTTTCTTTATCCTCTAACTATTTGTTGGTATTAAATTGAACCTTAACTTAGGAAGTAAATGTTTTGGGTTTTTAAAGATGTAAATTATTAAAATAGTCGTTTTTATTTATCTCAGATTATATTTTAGTCATTTATGTTTAAAATGTTACGTTTTAACCACTTATGTTAACTTGTTGTAACATTGTAGTCACTGAGTCGTTAATTGCCGTTAACGGTATATTGATAAGCTGGCGTGGCACCTTAAATCTTCATTTCAAACAAAAAATTAGGTTAAATTGCACAATTGACCCCATTTTTTTTTTCATTTTGAGCAATTTAATTTTTTATCTTATGTTCTTTTAACTTTTCTTTATTGTATTTTTCATTCTCTTTTGTTTCTCCCTTTATTTTCCTCCATTCTCCATCTCTATTTAATTTAGGTTAAATTATACAATATTTTTCTTGAAATATGAAGATCTTAAGGAAGACATCAATTCCTATTTTCAAAATTTGGCTATTTTCTTAGGAGTTCTGAAAAGAAACAAGGAGTTGTTGAAGAAATAGCTAAATTTTGTTGTTTTGAGAGGTTGAAACAAGTGGATGTGAACAAGAAGGGTATGATTCACATGGAACTTAATTGTTTCATTTGAATATAAGTAACGGCTAGACAATTGCACACTACATTGTTGACTTTTTATCAAATTTAAAATAATATATTATAGATGACACAAAATATAAATATAAAATAAATATTTAACATATAATACAAAAATATAATAGAGAATGATTCACATGAAATTTAATATGAATATAAGTGCTAGGAAAATGCGCACTGGCATTTTATCAAATTTAAAATAATATATTACGGGTTAATATTGGATCGAATCGAGTAAAATTTTTTGAGTTAATCATGTTAATGAATCTTATTTTATCGTCTTAATTCGATTTGAGTTTTTTTTTTAATAGAGTCGAGTAAAATAAAATTCAAGTTGAGTCGAATCGAATCGAGTTAAATTAAAAAAATTAAACATGTCAAATTAAAATATTGTTATAGTATAACTAATTCCATGTTAAAGCGTATAAATTTAAAATTATATATTAAAAAAAATTCAAAACAAAATAAGAAAAAAATACTTTATTATGATGAACTTGAATCATTAATTAACTTATTTAGGATCCCGAAATTATTACTTTAAAAAAAAATTAAAATTTTAAAGTTCTTTACATATATATTTTTAAAATTCTTAACTTTTTCTAAAAACAAAATTTTAGAATTTTTATAAATATTTTGATTTTTTTTTTGTAATTTTTGTTTAGAAAAATCAATTTGTTAAATTTCAAAATTGACATAGACCGAAAGGGTATTTACACTAATATGTTATTCGAATTATTCGAGTTATTCGAATTGTAAAATTCAAATAAACTCAAACTCGAATTATTTATTCTTGTTAACTTGAAAAAATCAAATAACTTAATTCGATTAACTTGAAATTAAATTTTTTTTAATTTTTCGAATCAAATAAAAAGTTTTCACATCCCTATAATATATTATAATTGGCACAAAATATAAATATAAAATAAAAATTTAACACATAATACAAAAAATATAATAGAAAATGATTTACATGAAATTTAATATGAATATAACAGCTAGGTAAATGCGCACAACATTGTTGACATTTTATCAAATTTAAAATAATCTAAGTAAGGGTGAACTATAGATTTATTCACATAACTATTTTTGTTTTCATCACTAAATTATAAAAATTTCTAAGTTTTGAACACAGTCTTGAATCTTTCTCTAATTCACCCTGCTATTTTCAACTTTTCTCTCTTCTCTTAAAAAAAACTCAAACTCCTTAAAAAAGAACTTAAAATTAAAAGAAGCAAACTTTTTCAGTTTTCATCTCCCCTCAAATGGATGCTAGAAATGGAGATAGAAGGGATGCATGATTGGAAGTCGAATAAATAACTCGGATCTCATCTGATGATCATCGGTGTATAACAAAAAATAATAAATAAATATAATACAAACATGTAAAAAATAAGAACTACTCAACTTTTCAAAATTTATACAAATATATAATATATTATAATTTTAAATGAATAGATCATCTACTATAAATTTTCTAGGAAAACTAGTTTTGATTATCGCTGTCTGTATTGAACTGCTAGTTTCACAATGGATACTGCAGAAATCTCTAAAGCCGAAGTGACTTCAAAATCCCATGCTGTGGCGGAATCCTGGGATGATGAATTCAAAAGACTGGTGCAAACCTTCCCTAAAGAAAAAAGTTGGGTAGGATACGATCTTTATCTCTATCAAGGTTTTTGGTGCCCATCTCCTGCTTTGAAAGCTTTGATTTCTTTCCAGAAACATTTCCAAGCATGTGATTCTGATATTATTGTCTCTACCCTCCCAAAATGCGGCACTACTTGGCTTAAGGCCTTGGCTTTCTCCACTTTGTACCGCCATCAGTTTGCATGGGATGAAAATCCTTTGCACACCTGTGGTCCTCACCAACTTGTTCGTTTCTTGGAGTATGATGTTTACTTGAACAACTCTTTTCCTGATCTGGAAAATGTTTGTGCTTATGAGCCTAGGCTTTTTTCCACCCATGTTCCTTATGCTTCTTTACCTACTTCCATTAAAGATTCCAACTCTAAGATTGTTTACATATGTAGAAACCCCATGGATATGTTCATTTCTCTTTGGCTTTTCAATGTCAAGCTTCAAGACAATAACCTAGAGTCACCATCGCTAGATGAAGCTTTTGACCAGTTCTTGCATGGAATCTATGTGTATGGACCATTTTTTGATCATGTATTGGGATATTGGAAGGCAAGCCAAGAAAACCCCAGCAAAATATTGTTTTTGAAATATGAAGATCTTAAGGAAGACATCAATTCTCATTTACAAAATTTGGCGATTTTCTTGGGAGTTCCTTTCACAGATAATGAAAAGAAACAAGGAATTGTTGAAAAAATAGCTAAATTTTGTAGCTTTGAGAAGTTGAAAGAAGTGGAAGTGAACAAGAAAGGTATCCACATTTCTGGAGTTCCACACGGAACATTCTTTAGGAAAGGGGAAGTAGGAGATTGGAGCAATTATCTTACGCCTTCCATGGTTGAACGTTTGGAGAAGCTTATTGAAGAGAAATTGAATAGTTCGGGTTTAAACTTTAAACTATCCTCCAAAACTTCAAGGGATATTGCTTCAGCATGATCATGAGATGTCTTTTTTATCTTTAGTTTATAATTATCATGTCTTTATATTTGCAAATTGGAGTCATCCAATACCTGTCTTTGTGAGTGAAATCTCTTTTACTCCCATTTATCTTTTCTTTTTGTTGTAATCCATGCTAGACTTCTCTTATTATCATTCAAATAAATTGCATTGGATCATGTTTTGTGAATTTATATGTGAAAATAAAATAAAAATTGCGTCAAATATAAATTCATCTTGCATTTTCTCGGTTCCTCGATCAGCTTTTCATTTCTTTCATCTGCTTGCCTCTGTTTATCCACTTTCTCTTGGATAAACTTTCATTGCCTCTGTTTAGTTTTGAGAAGTTGAAAGAAATGAAGATATCCATTTTTTGTTGCATCATTTAATTTTTTGTAGTCAATTGTTAGCATTAGAAAAGATCATTAAATTTTTTTTATTTAAGAGTATAATTTGTTTCATTTGTATTATGTTTAGTATGTATTTTTTTCATTTTATATTCAGTAATTATATTTTCTAAATCAATGTTGATTGGTTTAATTTTCTTTCATTTTATTTTACTTATATTACTAATGTCGCCACATTTTCACCCTGTTTGGTTGGTTGTAATAATCATTCCATTACACCACAATTCAATGGATCCATCACTAATTTTTTATTTGATCGAAAGAAAACAACCTTATGCAAAAAAAAAATCTGTTTCTATTCTCTTCCCTCCCCGCAGAATCCCCATTCGTTGTTTAGCCTCTTTAATTCTACCCTCACTCTCTCTTTCAGACTTCTCTCCAATTTTACCACAATTTTTCTGCATTTACGTTTCTGCAGGTACTTCTCCAGTTCTGTTCTTTTTCGTTCTTTCTTTCATTATTTGTCTTGATTTCTACATATGGATTGTTTTAATTTCCTCGCATGTTCTTATTCAAACAAATCCAACTTTCAGGTTAACCAAACAAAACCCAGTTTCCCTTTTCTCTTTTTGTTGTGATTTTTGTCTTTTTATGTCTTTTTTTTTTTAAAATTTGAGCAGTCTTGACTTATCATATATTGAATTCTTTAAGAGATTGATTTTTTTTTTTTTATGTTTGCTTCATGGTTTTCTCTGTTGCTTCAATATTTGGTTGCCTGCCGTGGGAACTGAGGAATTTTTTCCCTTTTTTCCTTCTTTTCTCTGGGTACTTTATGAAGTGATGAAAATTTTCAAGTCAACTAAGTTTAATTCGTCTTGGATCATAAAAAAAAAGGATTCTAATAAGGGGTATTGCTGTTTTTTTTTATCAAGTATTACATAAATAACCTTTTTCCTCCGTAATATTTTTTTCGGAGGAAGTGTTGAAAAAAATTTGCTTAATCAAGTTAACCTTTTCTTCTTTTAAAAAATTTTTGGAAGTTGATTTCCATTATCTTCCTGGTCACTTCACCTTTGGTATTAGAAATTAATGGATATATTTTCTACTTACTAAATTTATTGTATTTCTGTCTTATATCTCCTATGTTGATTTGATTTTTCATTTCGTCTAAATTATCTTTTCTGGACATATCTGGGCATAAGCATGAGTATATGACTCGAAAAAAATTGAACATAGATGTGTGAGACAAATACCCATGTCCAACACTCAAAACCGAGTTTGTGTAGTATATTATATGTCTATATTTCTTTGTTGCTATGTTGTTTGCTTGAAGTATCCGTGTCCAGCACATAATAAGACATAAGGGTATATGACTTGAAAAGATTGAATATGCACATGTCAAATATATACTCATATTCGACACTCATATACAGATTTGATTGTCATATGATGTCCATATCTCTTTGTTGCTATGTTGTAATTTGTGATGGTTGATTGCTTTTCAGATTAAATAAAATTTGACTTCTTCCTATCAACTGCTTTTTCAAGTAGCATTTTCTTAACTCATTAAAGGAGTGTCGGGTTTAAAGAGATCTCCATTGAAGACTGCGAAGCTCAATTCTGTTGACCCCGGGCGTGTTGCTCCTTGGACCAACCCTTTAGATTCTGATGATGAATTGAAAACATGCAAACCCTTAAACCTACCAGAACAACTTCTTCTGAGCCTACCTTGAATCCTCCTAATTTTAGGACCAATCCGTTTGATGATGATGAAGAGAATGTGAACTCTTCTTCTTCCTCTTCGTATTTGCAAACTTCAGCATTGCAGAACAAGTATAAGAATGATTTCCGTGACTGTGGAGGAATTGAGAACCAACCAGTGCAAGATTTAGAGAACTATGCTGTTTACAAGGCTGAGGAGACTACACAGACTGTCAATAACTGTGTGAAGATTGTAGAAGAAATGAGAGAAGGTGCCACCAAGACTTTGATTACCTTACACCAGCAGGGTGAGCAAATTACCAGGACACATGATGCGGCTGCTGGCATCGACCATGACCTTAGTATGGTATGTCTTTTAATTGGCTTGGTAATATTTGGCGTACCCATCTCAGTTTCATTTCTTGTGAGTGAACTGAATTAAGTTTACACACTTAGTCAAAAAAATAATTAGAGAACTCCCTTTCAGTAAATTTGTAATGTTAGCTGAAAATTCTTGCAATTCTTGATTGACGCTATAGTAGGAAACATGAATCTGCTAGAAATCTCTATATCATGAATAATCTCCTTCAAATTTTACAAGCTATTGAGTATTTGTTCAACTGCTTTCTACAGGGAAAGAGGAATCCTGGGACTGATCGCAATTCAATGCATTTACAAGGCAGGCTTATATTTCTTGAAAAATAAGCCTTGTGTTGCAATTTAAATTGCTAGCAAGAGCTGAAGAAAACGGAGCTCGACTTTGCCGGTTATATTATGGATGTGAACATGATCCATGTAAACAATCTGTAGCCAAAGATGAGACCAGCAGCAATCTAGCTCTTAGCTCCAAACCCAAAAATCCTTTTTGCTGTTTGATGTAATATAAGCTTTGGTTTTTTTTTTTTTTAAAGAGTTAGTATTGAAGTTTTTCTCCCATTTTTAATGGAGGAAAACATAGTATTTTTTTTATGGTTTTGTTTTGTTCTAAGGTTGCTTATATAGTTTTATGTTTGGAAGCAGCTAAAACAATTATTAGTTATCTAATGTTTTTCAAATGTCCTTTTTATTTCCTCTTGATCTTTAATCTTATATATGCAATGTAGTTTACAACTAATAAAGTAGGTTATATATTATTTTTTCAATATTATATATTATAATTTTTATTAATTCATATTTTAATAATAATTATATTAAAAATGTTATTAAATTATATATTATTTTATTAAATTGTGTTTAATAATAATTATGTTAAAATATAATTAAATTATTTATTATTTTTATTAAATTATATTTAATAATAATCTTATTAAAATTTAATAACAATAATCATCTATCTAAAAAAAATTATGCTAAGGGTATTTTAATCACTTAAGCCTTTTTTCTTATGCTATTACAACACATTTCCATTCAACCAAACACAAGAATACTATTACAGTTCTAATCCATCCATTCAACTAAACAACTGAATTACTGATTACAGCCCTATTCCATTACAGCGAACCAAACATGGTCTTAGTGTTCAGCATTGCATTTGAGATATCAGTGTAGGGATCTATCTTAAAAGATCAAAGCAGGAAAGTGTTCAAGGTTGTCGCTGTAATTTTAATCTAGAATTGCGCCCAAACATGTCACCGCATAAGCACTTCCAGATTGCATCAAGGATTTTACTGTGTGGATATATCCAGAAGTTCTAGTGCATGAGGATATCAAGGTTGTCGCAGCAAATTAAAATCTAAATTTGTGTCCAGAAATATTGCGACAACCTGTAATTGCTTGCTGCATATCCCAGATCTGCATGAGTGTACAGCTGGATTAACTAACTTGTACAGTTACAAGGAAATTAGATCTGAGAGAAGAAGGACACTTGTACTTGACAATAAAGATAAATACTGAGGAGAGAGAGAAGAGGAAAAAAAAGAGGAGAATCAAGCTCGTGACAAATCAATTTCCTGTAGTCAATGCATACACGCCACCCAGTAACTGTTCGTGTAGGGATTAATTCATTCCTGTCATTTTTTACTACTGTCAAGCTTCCTTTTCTGGCATACATTGTGTAGGGCTAACTCATTCACTATCAGAAATTGCATAAACAATACTTGCATTAAACCATTTTAGTAATCACCACTTCTTTTTCATGGTTGGATTAAGTCTCCTTTGAGCATCCACCACAAGTTTTTTTCCTTCCTCTAATATGATTTTGTGCTGACAAAATGCGAGATTGATGCCTTTTATGTCTGTAATCGTCCATCTTATTGCTCTCTTATGTTGTTTCAAAAACGACAAAAGAGCTTCTTCATGTGCACCACTTAATAATGAGGCGATAATTATGGGTAAAGTATTTTTGTCTCCCAAATACCCATACTTCTAGTGTTCGAGTAGTGGTTTTAATTCCAACTATGATGGTTTTACTATATATGGTATCATTTTCAGAGCACTAGGAACAGGTTTTTTAGATACCTCTTTACTCTGTTGCCACCAATCTAACTAAGTTGCTACACATTCTGCCTCTTGTTCATCTTCGTTTGGTTCTTCCTTTTTCGACTCTTCTTAAGATTCTACCATCTCAATTTGATTGCAATTCTATTTAATGTTATCACCTTTGGGTTCACAATTTTTACCCCATAACATTTCGTTCAAATTGGATAGTTCTAGAATCTCCATGACATCTTTCCAAGTTTTCGTCCAAACATTACCTCCAGTCATGATATCTATCTTACGCCTATTCTCACCATTTAACCCATCATAAAAATGCTAGATTTGAATAACAATATGGATACCTCCTCCTAGTATATATCAGAGTATTGTTTTGAATCTTTCCCAAGCTTGCTCCAATGTTTCGGAAACATTTTGCCTAAAATGAAATAAACGTATATAACTTTTCATTATTTTAGACATAGAGATCATACGTTGTAGAAATGATTGCACAGCTCTCTCCATGTGGTAATAATATTCGGTGGTAATGATTCCAACCAGAACTTGTCTTTTCCATCTAGGGCAAAAGGTACCAAAAGCAATTTAATGGTACCATTGAAACTCCCATATAAGCAACAGTGTTGGAAATATTTTCAAATCTTCGCAAAAATTGAATAGGATCTTCTGTTTGAACTTCAGTAAACTTAACATTATTAGCAATCCAAGTGAGTAAAGATGGATTCAATTCAAAAAGAGAATTATGAATAGGAGGACAAATAATGCTAGGTTGTAACCACTCTAAATAAAAAAAAATATTCCTAGCGTATTTTCAGCATTTTTTTCAATTAATTAATTTGTATCTATAGTCTAAAGATTTCTTTATTAGTCTGGTTTTGAATGTAAAACAAAAATTAAAATTACTAAAGATAATGGCACCAACAACTTGACCACCTCCGAGCGTACTCTCGTTTAGAGTATATTTTGGGTTTCCAAAAATATACGGGTTGAGTTATAATATAATTTACAATGAAGTAATGAGTACTCTGAGGATCGTACCCAAGGGAGGTGACCACTTAATTATTTTAATTCTTGCACTGAAAAAGATCTAATTAGTATTTTCTTCAAAATTATAGTATGAAAGGTAAACAAAGATTTTGAGTTTCCTATAATGACAATAAAAGTAATAACAATAAATAAAGGAAATGGAAATAAGATGAAAGATTGATAAACTAGATTATGGGGGATTTAGCTCGCTTTGACATAATTTCATCAACTGTTGTTTTGGGGTTTTCGTCAATCAACTAGTCGTTATCTTAGCAAGATCATCCGATCTTCCACTAACATAACAAGTCAACAAGAACTACTTATCTTTTGACCTCACAGTTCAGATTGTCTCGGGGTAAAGGTGTTCACAAATGGGTAATACCAATTTTGGGTTAATTTTCATCTTAATGATTTCTTGGGGTTGTCAGACTTAGGGTTTCTTTCTTAGTCTTCCTTCTCCAAACAATTGATACGTTGAAAATCCCTACAAAATAATTAAATCATCATACCTCCACTCCCTAATCTCCCATAAAAGGGATTAGTTCCTCATGGTTTCATTAGATATTATAATTTCAATATAAATAATAAACTTAAAGAATTGAATTGAAAATATAAGTAGAAAGAAACTTAGGATAGCATTTTGATGGTCGTTTTTCTTAGTCTTCCTTCTCCAAACAATTGATAAGTTGAAAATCCCTACAAAATAATTAAATCATCATACCTCCACTCCCTAATCCCCCATAAAAGGGATTAGTTCCTCATGGTTTCATGAGATATTATAATTTCAATATAAATAATAAACTTAAAGAATTGAATGGATAATATAACTAGAAAGAAACTTAGGGTAGCATTCTTATGGTCGTTTTTCCTTAGCCTTAGGTCAGATATCATCCTTCGAGTTTAATGTTGGATTATGAAGACCAAAACGCCCCTCACTCGGTGTATTTCCACATTCAGGAGTTAACGTCGCGACACCCAGGATCCGTGTCACGACATACCTGGTAGTGTACTCATTGGTTGTAATTCCAGGGTTTTTCACAACACCCTGATGTTGTGTTGTGACATAGAAGACAACTTTGAAATTCCTTAATTCTGGTCTCTATGTTGCGACATGTCTTGTCTCGTGTCGTGACATAGTGATCAGTTTTGATATAATTCTTCTAATGGTTTCTTGTGTTAGACAAAAGACAATATATAAAAAATATAAATATAACTTAAATTTAATAATAAATTTGAAAACAAGTAACAAGTATACTTTACGTAGTATTTGTAGATGGATTGTAAATAAAAATTCGTTGAGGCTTGTACAAACAATCTCCTTAAGACAGATTCGCTCTCTCCTAGGTGCTAAAGAATCTTTGGTGTGGAAAATGAGGTGAGTGAGGGTGGTATTTATAGGTGAGAGTTGGTGGCTATAGTTAGGAAATAAATATCATCCACACAACTTGCTTGGCTGGCCATGCATGAGCAAAGTTTGAAAAATTCAAACTTTGCTAAAATTGGCTTAGGGTGAGAATTTGAAACTACCAAAAGTGGAGGGGTTTGAATGAGATTTTGGGAAAGTTTAATGTTACAAGGTTGAAATGGTCAACATAATCAACCGAATGGGTCAGCTCTTGGACGGCACATGCTAGCTCAAAACAAGGTTGTTCGACCCTCTGTTGCATGCACATTGAGCCACTTCACTTCAGCCTTTATAATTTATTTTTAATCCAAATTAATTGGATTAAAAATATAATTATAAAGCATAATTTAGCTTCATGTTGGATCGACCTTTGGCTGGAAAAATATTCTTCTTAGCTCTTCATTGACTCGATGTAAAAATTCTCTCAACATTTTAAGCTGTCAGTAATATTTGCCGGGCCGATTTTCACCAATTGTGGAAATCTGTCAAAAAATCATCAAATTCATGCTTAATATTTATAAAAATAATTAAAAATCAATGTGTTGGAAATTTTAGCACAAATTAATTATTTTATAATTAAATTATATTTTTCGACATTAATTACTCAGAATTTGCATGAGTTTAGGTTAAAAAGGGTATGAAAAAGTCTATATATTTTTATCGTTTCGCACCACCAAACTTAATTCATTGCTCGTCCCAAGAACTGCACAAATCAAAAAACGAGTTGATCATTTCTCCTCATACTTATGAATTCAAAATAATTAAGCATATAAATAAGAATTTAGAAATTATGTAGCTCAAGTATTTTTTATTCAATTATCATCATGCTTATCTTCATAAAGACATATCAAAATCCTATCGCTCAATGTTTATTCCCTAGTTAAGACCAAACTACAATCATTAAGTTTAACTTATGTTTTCATATGTTGAACATAACAATTTCTCTCCTTTAATGTAGGTAACAATGAAATCTTGAATCAAATAGGTCTTTTGCATAGGCTGTAATGGGGCTAGGCTAGGGGTAAAGAAAATATAAATAAATTTAAGCTAAAACCCTAGACTTAGCTTGCAGCGTTCCTTCAATTTCACCAACTCTTTTGAACTTTTGCTCATGCTCTTCTTTTTCTTTTGAGTACATATGCTCTAATCTTTTCTTTTTCTTTTTCATTCATTTTTTTAGCATCATTTTTATATGTACTATACTTTTTTTGAGCATTTTGGTACTTCTTGTTAGCTCCCCCAAACTTATTTTCGGAACATATTCTTGATAGACTGAGTCTAGTATTTGGGACAATTTAGAGATAAGTACAGAAGATATGATGACTTATAAATGTAAGGTACAAAGAAAATCAGGCCATATAGTCTCAAAGTTGACTTCAAGGGATAACATTTATCAAGGTTAGCTTGAAAGGCTCAAACGGTCCAAACAAATGTTGCCTAAATCATTTTCAAAATTTCATGCTTCCTAGGATTTCCCCTCAAGAAATTACTAAGTCAATTCTAGAGACTTAAACTTTCATGCATATCAAGCTTCTGTAAGAAATTAAAAATTTTATGATATGATTTCACATATTTTATTAAGAGTAGCATTCTTATCATGGTTCAACTTAACATCATAACCATTAGGATAATTAAATTTTATTTTTACTAAAGCTTTAACATAATTAACTTAAATTCAAATTTTCAATCAGAATATAACTAAATTCATAAAATAAAAAGAAATAATACTTATTAAGAAGTTTTATATTTTCGGTCCCCCTACTTAAATTGAACAATGTCCCCATTGTTAAAAACAATAGAGAATGTAAAAATAAAAGAGAATAAATATTGTACACCAAGTAGGATCGAAGAAGAGGAGGTGAGTCAATTTGACTGCTTAAGTGAGCTCTCAAAATCCAATCCTAGACATGTACATATTTATTACCACACTCTTATTTTTCTAAGTTGCTCAATTTTTGTCTTCAACCTCTTAATTTATTATGCAAGAATTAAAACTAACCTAGTGACCTAATCCTAAATTCATTCAAGAATTAAAGACTGAAATAAAATAACAGAAGTTAAAGAAAGACAAGTTCTCCCTTTTATTTATGTTCAAACCCCATAGACTTTGACTCTTCTTTGGCTTGGTAGTCCTTATTGTTGCTCGAGTCACCTTGCTCCTTCTTCGCCATTGGTGTCCATGGTTCAAATATTTAATCTAGAAATTCAGGCACAAAGATAAATGGGTCACAAAACACTTTTTCAAATGCACTTTTAAATGCATCATCTCGTATCTTCGTGTATCTTTGATACGATTGTTGCTACCATTACATGTATTGCATGCAATCCATCATCTTTGACCACTCATTTCGAAGTTCAGATGGAGGTGACTGAAGTCTCGATATGGATATGTTAGGCTCTAATGTTCATTCAGTAGACTCTACCTCATCATGCATTCCAATCGATTCTGTCACCGAAAGATCTTCTTCAATTTCCATAAGATCTTCCTCAGGATCTTCTTCTTCTTCTTCTTCAGCTTGTTGTTGAAGAATGAAATTTCCTGCTACTCAATATAGATCCCAATTAGTGATTGCTCCTTGGCTATATCCTTCTTTATTCATGTTTCCAAGAATTTCAACTTTTAAGCACAACACTGTGATCGTGAATGAGAAATAAGCTTGAGCAGAACGTCTCATGGCACAGTTTCAAATTTCTTTGATGATGATCCTTCCCACTTCGATGGTCTTTACCTTCAGGATTAAATATAGCAACACCATTCATTCTAATGAAATAGTAGTTCCTTGTAGAATAAGCATGAGACTGAATCGAATGAAATAAAACCATACATTCGCTATCGATGTCAAGTTTTCTTTGCGACATGTACGGATTCCATTCTTTGACACCGTCCATTCAAAACCAAGAACTATAAGTTCTCGAAAATTTTCTTGCAATTTCTCAGCTTCTAAGTTCTTCAGCTAAATGGAGTACTCGTCTTCTTCGAAATCACGTAAGTCAAAGAACTCATTGATGGTGCTTGACTTCAATGGTACCTTGATTCATCGGGCAAAAATTTCTGTAAGTTCACATAAGGTAAAAATTGTATAAAATTCTCGAACCAATTCTTCTTATGCACTCGGTCGCTTTTCACAAAATAATCCCCAAGAAAATCCTTTCTCAGGCAACATCTACTGATTTTTGAACCTGTTATCATATCTTGTCTTAGCTTTTGCACTGTGAAATTTGTTAGGCACTTTTTCCATTGTAGCACGAGTTCTCTTGCGCGGTATGATTTTAACCTGATCAAAAATAAGATGGGCACAAATATTTTTCTAAAATTTAATTAGTATAAAATATTAACAATTAAAAAGTTAATAAATTAAATAAATTAAAAATTAGAAAATAAAATTTTTTTACCACCTTTTGATGAATTAAATCCAAATTAATAAATAGGGTTAAAAGAAAAGGGTTTTAATCTAAGGTAAGGTTGAAGGGTAACTTTAATATCTAGGGTAAAAGGGGCACACAGCTTGGGCTTAGGGCGTGTGCTGCGCACGGTCTAGGAGATATGTACACAAGGCAGCAAGGGCGCTCAACATGGCTCTCAATGTGGACGGTCTAGGAGATATGTACACGACTTTCGATGACTTTCGATGGTGGCTACGGATGGTGACTAATTGGGTGGTTTGAATGATGAATTTATGAAGAGGTAGACTATTTATAATGCATGAAATATAATTCACATTAAAACTCTCTCATTATTAAAATTCCTAAGTCCTACTTCAAATTAATAACAATTAACATAAATTTTATTTAAATTAAAACTCTAAATCAACTCCTAATCAAACTTTAATAATAATTAATATAAATCATAAAATTTAATTTATAATTTTATATTAAATATTATCAAATTTTGAAAAATAAAAATAAATAACATAAAAATAAATAATTAAACGAAAACTTTATTTTTAGCTGTTTAAAAATATTGATAGAAATAGACAGCTAATTTTAATATTCACAAAAAGCACAACCAAATTTTACAAAGAATTTAATTAAATCCTTGAACTTAAAATCATTTGAAAATTGGGTTGCAATTAAAAACTTAGATAAAAAATTGACCCTTTTTATTTGCAAAATTCAAAATCAAAAATTTATTTTCTTTGACTTAGGAAATAATATCTCGGAAAATTATTTTAAAATTAATTCACAGGAAAGATTGGAGGGGTCACAAATGGTCTCGCTTAAGTTCCAAACTCCTCGACAGAATTCATTTAAACATACTATTCCAGAAAATATAACCTAAGTTTTCTATTAAAAACATCAAAAAGTAATCATCAGATAAAATGAGCGACGATTTATTCCGCTCAATTTCATATCCCTAATAGTGTTTTAACCGCTGAGCATTAACTCGAAAATTACCTCTCTTACTATGAAATTCCACAACTCCGTAAAGAAAGACTTTATGGATAGTAAATGGACCAGACCAACGAGATCTTAATTTACATGAAATGAACTTCATTCTAGAGTTAAACAATAAGACTTGTTGACCTGCTTTGAACTGTCTGACTCGGATGTGCTTGTCGTGTCATCTTTTTAATCTTTCTTTGCATAACTTGGCATTGTCATAAGAGAATGTTCGGAATTCTTCTAACTCATTGAGCTGAAACATTCGTTTCTCTTTAGCAAGCTTGGGATCAAAGTTGAGCTGCTGAAGAGTTTAGTAAGCTTTGTGTTCTAAGTCTAAGGGCAAATGACATGCTTCTCCAAATACTAACCTAAAGGGAGACATCCCTAAAGGTGTCTTGTATGCTTTTCTGTAGGCCCATAAAGCATCGTCCAATCTCTTGGACCAATCTCATCGATTTGGACATACTACCTTCTTGAGTATGCCTTTTATTTCTTTATTCGCCAACTCAGCTTGCTCATTCATCTATGGATGGTAAGCTGTATCAACCCTGTGTCTTATTCCGTGTTTATCAAGTAACCACTTCATCCATTTGTTCACAAAATGGGATCCCTCATCACTGATGATGGCTCTAGGAGTTCCAAACCTTGTGAACACATGCTTTTGCAAAAACTTCTTCACTACCTTGGCATCATTTGTCGGATATGCCTCAGCCTCAATCCATTTCGATACATAGTCGACTGCTACCAGAATATACTTGTTACCAAACGACGAAGGGAATGGACCAAGAAAGTCAATACCCCAAACATCTAACAATTCTACTTCCATGATGTTTGCTCGAGGCATTTCATTTCTGTTGGTAATATTTCCAACCCTTTGACATCGATCACAGCTTCTGACATAGGCGTACGCATCCTTGAATAATCTCGGCCAAAAGAATCCATCTCGTAATTCTTTGGCCGCAATACGTGAACCTTCGAAGTGTCCCCGACTTGACCTGTGTGATACTAATACAATATTACTCGTACTTCATCTTCTGCCACACATCTTTTGATCATCTGATCTGCACACTTCTTAAACAAGTACGACTCTTCCCAGAAGTAATATTTAGCATCATGAAGGAACTTCCTCCTTTGCTGATACGTCTTATCATAGAGAATCAAACCATACGCTAAGTAGTTAGCAAAATCAGCAAACCAAGGGGTGTTATGACTTACCTTGAGTATATGTTCATCAGGGAACGTCTCTTGTATGGGAACAAGAGTTGAACTTTCTTCTCGTGCCTCCAATCTAGACAAGTGATCGGCTATTAGATTCTCTATGCCTCTTCGATCTTGAATTTCCAAGTCGAATTCTTGAAGTAATAGCACCCATCGTATTAGCCTCGGCTTGGCATCTTTCTTGGCAAGTAAGTATTTAAGATCCGTAAAGACCGTCACTTTTGTACCTACAAGATAGGATCTAAACTTGTCAACAACAAGTACAACTGCAAGTAATTCTTTCTCAGTTACCATATAGTTCAATTGAGCTCCGGACAAAGTCTGACTTGTATAATAGATGGGATGAAAAACTTTATTCCTTCGCTAGCCCATCACAACTCCAACCGCGAAGTCACTTGTGTCACACATTAGCTCGAACAATAATTCCCAATCTGGTGTAACAATAATTGGTGCTGAAACTAGTCGATTCTTTAAATCGTTAAATGCTATCAAGCATTATTCGTCAAAGTTGAACGTTGAATCCTTCTCTAACAATTTGCTTAAGGGCTTAGTAATTTTAGAGAAGCCCTTGATGTATCTTTGATAGAATCCAGTATGTCCAAAAAATCTCCCAACACACTTTATAGATGTTGGAGATGGAAGCTTCTCGATTACATTTACTTTGGCTTTGTCGACTTCAAATCCTTGTCTTGTTATTATGTGCCCCAAAACGATACCTTCTCGTACCATAAAATGATACTTTTCCCAATTGAGAACAAGGTTTGTCTCTTCGTATCGCTTCAGTACCTTAATTAGGTTGGCTAAATAATCATCATAAGTGTCTCCGAACACTGAAAAGTCATCCATGAACACTTCCAAATACTTCTCAACCATGTCAGTAAAAATGACCATCATACATCTTTGAAATGTAGCAGGTGCATTACATAAACCAAATGACATGCATCGAAATGCGAACATACCATACGGGCATGTGAACGTCGTTTTCTGTTCATCTTTCGGTGCAACTTAAATATGATTGTACCCAGAGTACCCATCTAGAAAACAATAATAATCTCACCCTACGAGTCTATCTAGTATTTGAACCAAGAATGGCAAAGGAAAGTGATCTTTCCTAGTCGCTTTGTTTAGTTTCGGTAATTGATGCAAATTCTCCATCATATAATCGTTCTAGTCAGTATTAACTCACTATTTTCATTCTTTACAACTGTAATACCTCATTTCTTTAGCATGCATTGGACAAGACTAACCCATGAACTGTCTGAGATTGGATAAATGATACCCGTATCTAACCACTTGATAATTTCTTTCTTGACTACATCCTTCATAATGAGGTTTAGTCTTCGTTGTCCATCAATCGTTCCTTTCTTGTCATATTCAAGAATGATCTTATGCATGCATACGAATGGACTTTACCATGAATGTTGGCTATGGTCCATCCAATAGCCTTCTTAAATTGCTTTAGCACTTTAATCAATTGATCTTCCTGCTTCTCAATTAGTTGTGCTGAAATAATCACAGGTAAAGTAGAAGCGCCACCTAAATAAACATATTTTATGTGAAGGTAATACCTTAAGTTCTAACTTAGGTGGCTCTTCAATCGACGCTTTCGGTTCAACATAATCTTTACTTTCCAAATCCAAAGATTCAAAATGAGGTTGTGGATTAAATCCCCTCGAGTTAGCTTCCAGCAAGACTAAGTTTTCCTCACCCTATTCATCACATTGAGGGTTTGTCAGCAAAATCTTTTCCAAAGGATCTTCAACAGAGTTGAATTCCTCTTCAATGATTAACTCTTCTGACTTGGACACTACAGAATAATCATAAACTACATCAAGAAATCTCATAGACTTAAAAACATTAAAGGTTACCTGATCATCCTGAACACGCATAGTCAGCTCGCCCTTCTGCACATCAATAAGGGACCTTCTGTTTACTAGGAATGACCTTCCTAAGATGATTGACACTTTTTTATCTACTTCAAAGTCTAAAATGACAAAGTCAGCAGGAAAAATAAACTTATTAACACGAACCAATACATCTTCAATTTTTCTTTCAAGATATGCTATAGATCGATCGGCTAACTGAAGTGTAATCGTTGTTGGTCTAACTTAACCTATCCCCAAATTTTTGAATATCAATATGGGCATTAAGCTAATGTTCGCAACCAAATCACATAGTGCTTTACCATAATAAGTTGCTCCAATGTTGCAAGGTATGGTAAAACATCTAGGATCCTTTAACTTTGTGGGTAGTTTGTCATGAAGATATGCACTTCATTCTTTCGTTAAGGCTACTGTCTCAAATTCTCCAAGTCTTCGCTTCTTTGACAGGATATCCTTCATGAACTTGACATAATTCGACATTTGCTCAAGTGCTTTTACTAACGGAATGTTGATATGAAGTTGCTTGAGTACGTCAAGAAATTTCTTAAATTGGACTTCTTACTTCTGCTTTAAAGTCTTTAAGGGTGAGATGGTGGAGGATTTCTAACTTGAACTGGCTGCTTCGTCTTTTGTGGCACTTCTACATCTAATGAAGTTGTTAGATCATCAGACTTGACTGGTTTTGCAGTCTCTTTCTCAACTTCCACCTGTTTTGGTTTTGGTGAAACTGGATCTGTTTCAATTGGCTCTGGTAAAGTTGGTTTTGATTTTGGTAAAGTTGGAGTTTCAACACTTGGTTGAACTTCCACTGCATCTTGAGGATCAGCTCGCTCTTCTCTTACTTCAACAACGTTGAGCTGAAATGTCTTTCCACTCCTCAATGTCAATGCTTTACAATGCTCCTTCCTCAGATTTCGTAGAGTCTCCGTATCACTCGGCAAAGCACCTTGTGGACGGTTCTTCAATTTAGTGGCAAGTTACCCTACTTGATTCTCCAAATTCCTTAGAGTGGCGTCATTCTTTGCCATACATGCCTTCAATAACTCTCTAGGCTATTGGAAGATTCAGCTTGTTGTGGCTTCTGAACATGCTGAGTAAATCCTTGTGGCTAGGTCAGTCTCTGTTGAGCATAAGTGTTACTCGGTCCAGCCCCTTAGTTACTCCATGAGAAATTAGAGTGATTTCGCCATGATGGGTTGTAAAAGTTTGACTGCAATCCCTGCTTGCCTCGGTTTTGGTTCTGATTGCCCATGTATTACACTGATTCTGGGTTTTATGGGCATTCTTCGAACAACTGTCATTCTCCGCAATAGACACATGCTATGTTCTCGAATTGATTAAGTGGCTGAGCTGCAACAATATCAAACCCATTAGTAGTAAAATTATTAAGCATTGAGGAAATCGATGATACCTGGTCTGCAAGTGAAGTTAATGGATCAAGTTCGTGAATTCCTGCAACTCGTCTTCCTGAGTTTGCTCGATTTGTTGGCCATTGGTAATTATTGTTCGCGATCCTTTTTATAATTTCATAATCCTTATTGTAAGACTCAGAAAGAATAGCTCCATTTGCAGAAGCGTCTATTACCATCCTTGTATGCGAATTAAGACCGCTATATATTGTCTCTAACTGGATGTAATGAGGAATTCCATGATGAAGGCATTTCCTTAACAACTCTTTAAATCTTTCCCATGCCTCATACAAAGATTCATCATCCATCCGTTGGAAAGTAGTAATTTCACTCCTCAACTTAGCATTCTTACTTGGAGGGAAATACTTCCTAAGGAATCGTTCAGCTAACTCTTGCCATGTTGTAACAGAATTTGGTTATAACGAGTTCAACCAAGCTCTAGCTCTATCCCTTAGTGAAAATGAGAACAACTTCAATCGAAGTGCATCTTCTGACACTCCGACTATCTTGAAAGAGTAACTCACCTCCATAAATAGTCTCAAATGAAGATGAGGATCTTCGGTAAACATTCCACTGAATTGGCCTACTGTCTGAAGCATCTGAAACATCACCGACTTCAGTTCAAATTGTTGTGCCTCGATATCAGGTCTTCTAATACCCAAATTAAGTTCGTGGAACAATGACACAACATATTGTCTCAAGGCTCTATCCCCATCATTAGTAATAAGGATAGGATTATGAGCATGGTTAGTTTTATTTCCTTGATTCTGGTTCTCGAAATTCATCTCTTCGGCTCTTCGTTGAGATGCTTATCTTCTTCTTTCACGGAAGGTTTGTTCAATTTCAAGGTCCACTAAAAGTAAATCGATAATTCGGTCAATACTCATAAACACCTAAAATAATAAAAAAGAATAAGTTAGAAATTAGATAGAAAAATAAATAAACCAAAATGTAAAACAAATAATTTCACAAATAAATAAACTAAAAGCAAATGTGTTATTGCACATACATATTATATGAAAGCTAAAGAATCTCTTAAACATATCTTTATGCCAATTCAATCGACTAATTAACAATCATAAACATGTAAAGGATGAAGTGAAGTAACAATCATATCTCTATGTTGAAACAATTTAATCACAAAAATCCTGCAAGTTATGCAAGGCTATGTATTGTTTAATACCATCATTAATCTAACCTTTAGCTCCCTTAAAAGATTAGACATGCACAAATTAAATAGTGTGTCCATTAATCACAATTTCAATGCGCTTAAATGATTAATTCAATAGTTATATCATATGGGTAATGCAATAATAACTTAGGCATGATAATATTTAATTAAACAGAATATTCAGGGCCTATAACAATATGAACTTGAATTAAATATAATCAAGTAATTAAACACAATCAACCAACACTTAAAGAATTTAAGCCACTTCAATTAAATAAATAATAGCATTCATAATAGCATTCATCATAGTAATAAACAAGAATCTAAAATAAAAAAAATGACTAGGATTAAATCTGTCGATTTCTAAGAATTGTTGTCGCGTTCATCATTATTCAAAAAAGGCTATGGAAAGGCTGAAGAACCACTCTTTCTCAAGAGGGGAAATAAGCAAAGGAAGAGGGGAGCAAGTGGATGGAAGGCTTAAAGAGTAAATGAGAGAAAGAAGAGAGAATGGAGTGTGCTGGTGTGGAAAATGAGGTGAGTGAGGGTTGTATTTATAGGTGAGAGTTGGTGGCTATATTTAGCAAATAAATATCAGCCACACAACTTTTTTGGCCGGCCATGCATGAGCAAGGTTTGAAAAATTCAAACTTTACTAAAATTGGCTTAGGGTGAGAATTTGGAACCACCAAAACTAGAGGGGTTTGAATGGGATTTTAGGAAAGTTAAGGGCTGTTTTGCAAGGTTGAAATGCTCAACATAATCAGCCGAATGGGTCAGCTCTTGGATGGTACATGGGTAGCTCAAAACAAGGTGGTTCGACCCTCAGTTGCATGTACATCGAGCGACTTCACTTCAGCCTTTATAATTTATTTTTAATCCAAATTAATTGAATTAAAAATATAATTATAAAGCATAATTTAGCTTCATATTAGACCGAATTTTTGCTGGAAAAATATTCTTCTTAGCTCTTCATTGACTCAGTATCAAAGTTCCCTCAATGGTTTAAGTTATCAACAATGTCTGCCGGGCCGATTTTCACCAATTGTGCAAATCTGTCAAAAATTCAACAAATTAATGCTTAATATTTATAAAAATAATTAAAAAATCAATATGTTGGAAATTTTAGCACAAATTAATTATTTTATAATTAAATTATATTTTTCGACATTAATTACTAAGAATTTGCATGAATTTAGGTTTAAAAGGGTATGAAAAAGTTTATATATTTTCATCATTCTAGAATGCCCACAGAAGATCCACACCTTCACCTTTTATTGCTTATGGAGGTGAGTGATTCGTTCAAGAAAGCTGGTGTTACTAAAGATGTGTTGAGGTTGAAGTTGTAACACCCAAACCCAAAAATCATTGCCGACTAAGGTCACGTGTCACTTTATTCATCAATCACTATTCATCTTTAGATTTATGTCATTTGATCTTACATTAAAAAAGAAATGCACTCAACACATAATTCATTATCATTTAATTGTAAACACAATTCAACAAGGGCAAAAAGGTCATTTTCAAAATTTTTGGAGACTTCTATCGATACCTATTGGACAGGTATCAATAGTTGTCAAGTTAGTAAACAATTCATGAAACAATGCAGACTTCTACCGGTACCCTTGACAGTTCTACCGATACAAGTGAGGCAACTACCGATACAAGTCATACTACTACCGATACTAAAAACTCCAAGGAGCTGAGATGTCTTACCCTGTAACTTCTACCGATACAAGTATTTAAACTACTGATACCTCAATGTACAAAACAACCGATACTTGTTATACAACTACCGAAACAACTCAAGTCAGAGAACAACCTCTCTCCTACTCTGTACTTCTACTGATACAAGCATGAGTTCTATCGAAACAAGTGTATAAAATTCAAGGAATCATGCCTAAACTATCAATCATTCATCTTTCATAACTTAAGGACTTAACATGGAAATACATTGAACATAGGTTCAACATTTCACACATCTCACATAGTATGTATATATCACAATGAACTAACATACAAACTTGTGCAACATTTAACTAAAATTCACAACAAAAGATTCATTCATCCATACAAGTAGAATAAGTCATTTAATCCTAGTACATGCCATATAACCGAGTGATGTAAATACTACCGACGAACTCCAAGGATAGTGTGATGTCTTCAAGATGGTCCAATCTTCAAGTCACAAAAATGGAATCTACAAAACAACAACAATTTCATTGGTAAGCTTCATAGCTTAATAAGTTCACAAGCTTTATTAATTTACCGAATAACATGTGTTGATCAAAACTGTAAATCGATCGAGCTAGAACAGAATTGTACTGCAGTGATCGATATTCATTTTACTCCCTGTTGACCCAGAGGTCATGATGCTCATTTTACTCCTTGTTGACCCAAAGGTCATTATGCTCATTTTTCTCCCTATTGACCCAAAGGTCATTATGCTCATTTTTCTCCCTATTGACCCAAAGGTCATTATGCTCATTTTTCTCCCTATTGACCCAAAGGTCATTATGCTCATTTTTCTCCCTATTGACCCAAAGGTCATGCCTGTTACCTATATACGATGCTATTCTTAGCCATCGATATGGTATATCTGTTCCCTACGATGCTGCTTACACTAAGCTGACGAGAGTATGCAATCAGGCATAAATCTCAACCATCGTAGGGCCTGTAATCCATTCTTGGATTCTATTCACTTTACAGTGACTCACGATGCCGTAGAGAATCCACAACAAATGCAAGATTTTCAATCATCGGACCATTTAACTTTGGCACAAGGTCGGGTAATCTTTCTTCTATTGTTTCTATCTTACACATCATCAATTTGTTGTTCCAACATCAACATCCATAAATAAGGCATTTATAAGTAGTTACCAGTAAGAATTTAACATTACGAACTTATCGGACTAGATTGCAGTTGAGGAAAGGCTTTAGGGACTAATCCGTCAATTTCCCTTTTTCACGATCTATAGCACGATCGTAGTCTACATCCACAAGTCATTCATTTTCTTACATTAAAACACTCAATCAGATCATATAACATAATTCAACCCTTTTTGGTAAAATTACGATTTTACCCCTAACCCTTTTACTTTTATTCATTTTAGTCATTAAACACGATACATGCAAAATAACCTTTCCTCTTACACAACCAACACCAATCGAACAATCATAGGTCTCCACAAGTCCTTACAGTTCAATTATTTCACACCAAATACACACAAGTTTCTCTATTTATCATTTTAGTCCTTAAACCCTAATTTCATCTAAAATCACTTTACAAAAAGATTTAACTCAACCATCAAGCACTCAAATCTATTACAAGCTTTCAAGAACAAGCATATTCAACAATGGAAAATTTTATAACATTTGACAGATTCACAAATAAGTCCTTAGGTTAGCTAGATTAAGCTAATACGAACTCAAAAACACAAAAATTACTAAAAACGATCAAGGTTTTCTTACCTAAATGAAAGCTTAAAGTTTAAGTATGGAAACCCTAACCCCTTTTTCATCTCCTAGCCGTGCAAAGTAAAAGATGAGTGAAAATGTTAGAAATTTTCACTTAATTCCCATTTAATTTAATATATATACTAATGGCAATTTTGTAATTTTTAAGACTTTCATAATTAAGCTTTAATTAACCACTCTTAACCTTAATTAAACCTTTTTACACTTAATTTAAATCATGCTAATCCATCCACTAACAATCCTTTGGTTAATTTACTCATTTGGTCCTTCTAACTATCCATCATTACTTTTGCACCTGTTACAATTTAATCATTTCTACTCAATTCACTATCTAAACATTTAAAATTTCATTACCAACTTTTAATACGATGCTAACGAAGTCATAAATGTTTAAAATAAATAAATTAATGACTCGACTCATCGGAGTCGTGATTTCGAAATCACTGTTTCTAACACCACTAAAAATCGGGCTATTACAGAAGTTGTTTCCATACTTGTTTCAAGATCGAGCACGAGCATGGCTTAACTCATTGCAACCTAGCTTAATTTCTACATTGCAAGAGCTAGTCGAACGAATTTTAGCCCACCTAGAAAAAATGCTAAGTTACGAAATAAGATTACCATTTTCCACCAATTGGATGACGAGTCCTTATATAAGGCATGTGAAAGATTCAAAGAGTTACTTCATAAGTGTCCTCATCATGGGATTTCACATTGCATCCAATTGGACACATTTTATAATGGTCTCAACACACACACAAGGTTGATGGCTAATGCTTCTATGAATGGTGCTCTATTTTTGAAGTCTTATAATGAGGCTTATGAGATCATTAAGAGGATCGCTAGCAAAATCATCAATGGCCAACAAATCAGGCAACTTCAGGAAGACGTGCAGCCAAAGTGCATGAAGTTGATGCCCTCACTTCACTCTCAGCTCAGGTGTCTTCTATCTCTTCAATGTTGAAACATTTTACCACTAACGTTTTGACTAATTTTGCACTCAGTCACCAAGTAAGTTCAATAATGTTTCCTATGTATATTGTGAGGACGACCATTCTTTCGAGAATTGTCCATCAAATCCCGAGTCATTTTACTATGTAGGGAGACAAAGAATGACGCCTTAATCCAAAACCAACCAGCAACACTAAAAAGATTTGAAGAACTAAATGGGTCAATTAGCTACGGAGCTTCGTAATAGATCGTAATCAACCTTGTCCAGTGATACAAAATATCAAGGAATTTGGGTAAAGAACATTACAAGGTAGTTTCTTTACAAAGCGATAAGAGTTTGAAACCCAAGGTGGTTAATGTTGAAGATGAACCTATTAAGAAGGAGGAAAGTCAACCAACAATTGAAATTCCTGTACCAGAAGAGCCAGAAGCTATAAAGTCTAATGAGGTAAAATCTAAACTAGTGAAGGCTGATAAGCTATCACCTTCTTTAGATGCAAATTTTCCTCCTCAAAAAAGTTGTCCAGTCTAAGCCAAAATTTCATCACTTCCATATCCCCAAATACTTTAACGCCACAATAAAAAACAGGAGTTACAATTCAAGAAGTTTTTGGTTGTTCTAAAGAAACTTCACATTAGTATCCCATTAGTTGAAGCTTTAGAACAAATGTCCAACTATGTCAAGTTCATTAAGGACATTCTGTCCAAGAAGAAAAGGTGAGTTTGAGACTGTAGCCTTAACGAAAGAGTGCAGTGTGTTCATAAAAAACAACCTACCTCCAAAATTGAAAGACCCTAAAAGCTTTACTATACCTTGCAATATTAGAGAATTTTATTGTGGTAAGACTTTATGCAATTTAGGAGCGAGCATCAACTTGATGCTTTCAAGCACAATTCTGGCCTAGATCCGCTTTCTAGTTTGTCGAGATTTTTTTTATAAGAGGTGAATTTTGGAAGAAATTGGAAACTTGGTTGGGAAGTAGCCAAATTAGACATCAAAACTGAAAGTGGAGCGAAAGGCAGATTTGCTAAAATGGTAGTGTATGTTGACCTAGAGAAACAACTCACCTCTCAAATCTTGGTTAACGGAAAGGTACAAAGAGTGGAGTTTGAATCTTTACCTACTGTTTCCTTCACCTGTGGCCACCATGGTCACTTACAAGATATTTGCCCCTCTACAATGGTAGATCGGAGTACGAAAATTAGCAAGGAAAAGGTTTTCGATTTGCTGACCAAGGAATTTGTTTCGATGGTGACGGGTGTATCGTTCGAGACATGGATGATTATTGAGCGTAAATCCAAACAAAACCAAATTGATACTCGAGTCGGAAGGTGAAAGTCACAACCACGAGATTGGGGGGATCTATATTTGAAGCTTTAAAATCGATAAAGGAAATCTTCGCTGAAAAGAGAGAATATGAATTTGGCACTTTGGGGGCTAGGTTTTAGTAGGGAGATTTCTTAAAAAAATTAAAGGCTAAGGAAAAAAAAGGTCGAAAATTGGGTCGGTGGATGGATAAGGCATGGGTAACAAATTCTTGGGCCAAACACATGCGATTGGGTCAAGTGGCTTGGGTGAAAAGTCGTTAATCAACAACGGTGGCCCTAGTATTAAAAACATTGACAAGGGATTGGATAAGTTTGACAATCAGGTGGGGTTAAGAGTGGGCAAGAAGAGTTGGTGGTTCAAAGTAATTTGGTCACCTCCTTCCTCAAAAGTGCTAGCCATGTCATGGAGCATTTGAGTGTATGGAACCTTTAAGTATTAAAAATTTTAAAAATGTTTTCCATGTTGTTCCCTTCGAAAATCCTTCCTTGCACTTTAATCCCACCTTTGAAGGCCCTATAAAGTCAATGGTGGACTTGAATGTAAATCTCATTAACCTCAATAAACAATCGATAATAACATTTAAGGAGAATTTTAACTCAAATTCGATAAAGGACATGGTTAAGGAAGTGAAGTTGACATGTGAAAATCTCATTTCAAATGCTAAAAAGGTTGAATCTAGGGGTAAAGGAGGGAAAGCTCACCTTGGCAAAACATTAAACAAAATGATCAAGGGTCGCAAGGGCACTTTAAGCTTGTTGGAAGTTCTCGAGTTCCACACCTTAAATCCTTGACTTTCATGGCAAATCTATTCAGTGCTCATGCGGAGTTGGTAAAGGAAAAAACAGATGTCCATGATGTTGGTATTAAAGCACCTGCTGCGTCTTAGTGGTTGGTTTTTTTTTTCTTTATATTTTTAATGAATTTTATGATTTTTTGTTGGAATTTTCAAGGTTGTGCCAAGTCGAAGTTTCTTCATGTTTTCTATGAATACAACAGACAACACATACCAAATATAATTGGCCTTTTAAAAATAAGGGTTAGTGGTAGTAAAGCAGACTTGATCATTGCTAAACTTTATTTTTAGTATTCACATCGGGTGGAGGCAATCAAATTTTCAAGTGGTATTAGGATTGGATGGAAGAAGTCAGTGTGTTTTGAGGTTTTCAAAACTCACCCTCAATTTGTTTAAATAAAAACAAATTGGCAACATGTTCAGACGGTCGTTCTATGTCACCTTCATATATAGTAGTCTTGATAGTCGAAAATGGAGACTTGTTTGGGGAGCATTACAAAGACTTGTTCCAATGGATGCATCCATGTGGTTAGCGATTGGGGATTTTAACGCTATCATGTCTTCTTTCGAAAAAAGCAGACGGACCATGGGAAAAAGATGTCTGCTTTTTGGAGATTTAATGGATTTGTTTAATTTGCAATATTTGGGTTCAGGGCTTCACAGTTGACATGGCAGAGGGGAGGGGTTGATGAAAGATTAGACAGCTATTCGAAATGATGCCTAGAATTTTTCTTTTTCAAACTCCATGGTATCACATTTACCTTGGCTTAAGTCTGATCATAGGTCATTATGCTTATCTCTGAGGCTTTTGTGTCACACTTCAAGGGGTTTGAACACCCAACTTTCTTGAATTTGTTTAAAGAAAAATGGATGAACCCATCAAACATGACATTAACACACTCATAATTTACAAATAATGTCAACAAGTGGAATAAGGAGGTGTATGGACACATCAATTCTCATAAGAAGCACCTGACTAGGAAAATAATCTTCAAGATGCATTGGATAATTTAGAATCTTCCAATCTTAGCCAAGTTGAAATCGAGGTAAAGGAGGAACTTGAAAGTGTCTTATATCATGAGGAAGTCCTTTAGTGTCAGAAGGTAAGGTGTAACTGGTTGTTACTAGGAGACCACAAAACTAAATTTTTCATAGGCATACTTTGAGAAGAAGGAAATAGAATAGAATGACCACTCTGAAGAATGAGTTGGTGGGAGTGGATTTTGGATGAAGAACAATTGAAAATTGAGGCAGTGAATTTTTATGTGAAATTATATGGGGAACAATCAAATCCTATGAGTGGATTACTTCGCAATGTGTTCCTACACCTTATTGACGAAGATATGGTTGTCCTAAACAAACTAATATCAAATGAGAAAATTAAATCTTCTCTCTTTGACATGGCTCCGCTGAAGACTCCAGTGAGTGATGGTTACCATGCTTATTCTATCAGAGTCAGTGGTAACATATAGGTGCCTCCTTCTGTAATTGGGTTAGGGGTTTTCTCTCGAGGTAGCATTGATACAAATTTGAACAACTCGCTTGTCGTGCTTATCCCTAAAGTACATAATCCAAAAACATTTTTTAACTTTTGGCCAATCAACCTTTGTTCTGTCCACTACTATTTATGAAGATTATCACAAATCAGTTCAAAGTGGTCTTTTCGAGAATCATAGCTCCTAAACAGACTAGGTTTGTAGCAGGCATAAATATCACTAAGAACATCATTATCACTTAGGAGGGTATTCACTCAATAAGGAGCAAGCAAAGGAATAAAAAATGGATGGTGATTAAAATTGATCTGGAGAAGGCATATGATCGTGTGCTTTGGGATTTCATTGGTGCCTCTCTTCAGGTAGCAGGTATTCCTAACTTTCTTAGAAATGTAATTATGTCTGTTATTTCGAGTTCCACCATGCAGGTTTTGTGGAATGGAGTTCCAACATAAAAATTTCGACTAGCTAGGGGTGTTCACCAAGGATGTTCATTGTCTCTTTACTTGTTTATTCTTTGTATGGAATGGTTGGGTCAAAGTATTCGTTCAGCCATTGAATCAAGTAGTTGGTCCCCTATTCGCTTGGCTCGTACAAGTCCACATTTGTCTCACCTCTTTTTACTGATGAATTGATTCTTTTTGGTCATGCGGAAGAGTCTCAAGCTAGGGTTATTAAATATATTCTTGATCAATTCTTTGAATATTTAGGCCACTGAATTAACATGCAAAAAACTAATATTTTATTTTCTAAAGGATTTGATGGCATCCTTAAGAGACGTATAAGTAGACACTTCGATTTCTAAGTGAGCAACTTGGGCTATTATCTAGAAGTTTCTCTTTTACATGAGAACGTTTCTAATAACACTTTGAGATTTGTTGTGGAGAAGGTTCGTAACAAACTATCTAGCTGGGATGTTAGACAACTCTCACTAGTTGGAAGGGTGACCCTAACTCAGTTGGTTCTACTCTCAATTTTAAGCTACTTTATGCAAACAATGTTGATGCCCAAGGAAATATGTGATGAGATTGAATGTATAATACGACAATTTATTTGGGGCTCTTACAATGATGGCAAGAAGATGGCTTTGGTGAGTTAGGACTCGATGTTTCAACCTAAATCAAATGGTGGCTTTGGTCTACGACACTTGTGAAAGCAAAACTCTTCTTTCATGATGAAGGTTGGTTTAAATATTGTTTCAAATTCTAATGCCCTTTGGGTTAGGGTTCTACAACCAAAGTATGGGGTTCAAAAGGGTTTGCCTGACTCTTTATTAAGAGAACAATGTTTTTTTTTATGGAAGTCCCTTTCTAAGGTATGGCCTCTCCTATGTGAAAATTTAATTTGGTCAGTTGGAGATTGGAGTTGTATCAATTACTGGTGAGACTTGTGGATTCTGAATTATGGCACCTTGTTTGAACAAGTACCTTCTATTTCTAATCTTAATTTGGATTGCCCTCTTAGTTACATGGTCACAGATGATGATTCGTGGAATTTGGAGTTGTTTCATCTACGAATTTCTAAAGAGGTCATTAGTAGGATTATAGATGTTCCACCACCTCATCCATCTTTTGGACCTGATAAAATCATTTGGCATGGTACTACGACTGGTTCTTTTTCACTCAAGAGTGCCTATGGTAAACTACTGGAAGGTGCCTTGAATTCAAAAGAGCCGATTTGGCAGTTTCTATGGAAATTTCAAGGGCCACAACAAATTAGATTCTTCATTTGGCTCACTCTTAAGCAACGCTTACTCACGAATGCAAAAAGAGTGCCTATAGTAAACTACTGAAAGGTGCCTTGAATTCAAAAGAGTCGATTTGGCAGTTTCTGTGGAAATTTAAGGACCGCAACAAATTAGACTCTTCATTTGGCTTGTTCTTAAGAAATGCTTACGAATGCGAAAAGGGTAATGAGAGGAGTTGGTTTTGGTAGTGCATGTGGTCTATGTGGTCACAATTTTGAAGAGGTTTTACATGTCCTAAGAAACTGCCCCGCTACTAGAGAAATTAGGAACAAGCTCATCCCAACTGGAAGTTTATCTAGATTCTAGTCCGAATCAATATTCGAAGGATAACGGAAAATCTTCAAGGCAATTAGTATCCCAATTTGGGTGGGGCAGATTGGCTATGTCTATTTGGATTCATTGCTTGATGCATTTGGAAAAACTGTAACATGTTCACGTTTCAAGGTATCTCTTGGAGCACGGATAAAATACTTAAAGTTTCTCTTAGTTGGGCAAGACAGTATGCATCAGCATAAAAGCTTCTTCCTTACAAAAATCATATTTATGGCAGTAATGCTTAGCTTTCTAGTAATTGGGTGCGCTTGAACACAGACGGATTGGTTAGAATCGAGGAAGGTTTTGCTACGGTTGGAGGATTAGTGAATGACCATAACAAGGGGTGGATAATTTATTTTGGCATATACTTATGAAATTGCACAATTCCAGAGGCTGAACTATAGGGTATATTGGATGGTCTGAAGCTTATTATTGATTGAAGTTTTGAAAGAGTTTTAATACAAACAGATTGCCTCGAAGCCGTTAACGCCATTCAAGAGGGTTCCTCCGAAGATTCCAATTCTGCATTAGTCAGAAGAACTAATTAGCTCTTGAAAATGATAAAACATTGAAAGATTCAACATATCCCTTAAGAAGAAAAATTAATTACGGATAGTCTTGTTAGGATGATGCGATACAGAAGAACAAGATTAAAATTATTTGAATACTCTCCCTTAGAATAGCTAGTTTAATTTAGTTTTTTTGTACTTTGTTTTTCACCAAAAAAATATACATCATAGTTAAATGGGTAAACTACAAAAATAGTCACTTTTGTTTGCCTCAGGTTACATAGTCACTTATTTTGGAAATGTTACGTTTTAGTCACTTATGTTAGTATTTTGTTACGAAGTGATCACTGTGCCGTTAAGTTCCGTTATCTTCCTAACAGTAATCCTACATGGCAGTCCAACTAGATTTTAAGTGCCAACTTGGATTTCCAAATGGAATGAGAATAAATCTTTAATTAAATAAATTTAATTACTTAAAATTTTTAAACCCTAAACCCATTTCCACACACCCCTCTTCTTCATCTTCATCTTCTTCCATTTTGATTCCAATATTTTTAGTTACAAATCTGTCTTGAAGCTTGAATCTTTAAAACCTATTAACCCAAAGATTTAATACCTTCTTCCCATTAAGTTTCTTTAGGTTAATGGTTTCAAAGATTCAAGCTTTGAGATAGATTTGTAACTAAAGATATTGGAATCAAAATGGAAGAAGATGAAGATGAAGAAGAGTGGTGTGTGGAAATGAGTTTAGGGTTTTTTCAATTAAGGTTTAAGGTTTAAAAATTTTAATTAATTAAATATTTATTCTCATTCCATTTTGGAAATCCAAGTTGACACTTAAAATCTAATTTGACTGCCACATAGGATTACCATTAGGGAGAAAACGGAACTTAACGGCACAGTGATCACTTCGTAACAAAATTCTAAAATAAGTGACTAAAACGTAACCTGAGGCAAACAAAAGTGACTATTTTTGTAGTTTACCCTAATTAAATTAGTTGAAATCAAAATTTGGTCTCACTAAATTTTTTAATCATATTGTTTCAATTCTTCTACTCCAAATTCATGAATTTAATCCATGCATCTTTATTAAAATTAGCTTATGTCATGATGGTGTTAATATTTTGCCTTTAGAAAAAAGATTTGGTAATTAACTGACATATAAGGGTGAATTAATTTTTAACTACTTGATACATGTAATGTTAGTTTTAAAAAATTATTAAATAAATAACAATTAATATCTGGATAGAAGTTTTAAAATGTTATTTTTTGAGATTTTTATTACAAATTTTAAATTTGCTTAGATTGTTTATATTAATATAAAAGTATGATGGAGTTTTAATTTGAATGGCATTGATATTGTTGACAACAGTGGCGGAGCCAGGATATTAATTTGGGGGGAAGCTAAAATTAGAAGTGTTATGTAACAGTCGATTTAAACATATAAACAATCGATTCAAAAGAAATAGTCGACTAGCATCACAAGAATCACTACTTTTCCTCTTAAAAAAGTATCAATTGTCTTTAGCTTCTTATTTTTTGTAAACGACTTAAAATTTAATTTTATAAAATTAAAAAAAAGAAAGTAGAATGACTATAACATTCATTTCATTTCCATTTCTATTTTCGTATCATTTTCATTTTCATTCTCATTTCAATGTCATTTCATATTCAAATCATAAATCGCATAATATAAAATTTTTGCTTTTAATCAAACATACTCATCCTTGTGCTTGTTCAACCATTTGAAATCATAATATTCAAATTAAACTTAAAATCAATAATTTATTAATTTTATAATTGAAATCATAGTTTTCAATTCAAATCATAATCATTTAAATACTAATTAAATCATTCAAAATCATAAAAATAAAATTAATATAGCTAGATATAGTAAATCAACTACTAATGGTAAGCTTGAATATAAATGGTCTATCAAGTTGACAACTTAAATCAAGTTGACAACTTAAGTTTCTTAATCCAAAATTCACATAATTTTCGAATCAGTTAACCATTTTTTATTCTGTTTTCATAGGAATGCTCATAGCTTCACAAGCTATCATTTGACATAATTTTAAACAAAGTGACCAAGGTTTTTTCTTCCCCTTCACTTTGGTCGAAACTTACTATAACATTATATAACATATTTTTTTTTATTTTTACACTTCTAACAAGTTAGAAGCAGTCTCCTAATCATTTTCCATCCAAAAACATATACATTTCACTTAATTTTATAAGCTTCCAAGTTCCATCAATATCCTTTAATGACAACTTTTAATACACTTGATAAAATAAAAAACTATTGGTACATATATGTAAAATAAGTTTCAAAGATTCAAAATCAATGAAAGTTTGAAGAAAAACATACCTTACACATCACATTTGGAGGAAAAATAATAAAGAAAATTTTCTTCTTCTTTTCTTGCTAAGCACTAATATGAGAAAGAAAGATGATAAAAATCTCTTCATCTTTTCTTTATATATACATATAAAATATTATATATTACTTATAAAATATTATTATGTTAAGTAAATTATTAAATAAATATTAATTTATTATTATTTAACAAAAAATATCATTAAAAAATCATTATGAGTAATTTAGCTTCTTCAAGAAGATTTTCTCTTTGTTTTTATCAAGAATGATTTTTTTAATATTATTTTTAATCCTATAAAAATATTGGAGGAGCCCACTTATATTTTTAGGAGGGCTATAATATATATACAAAGGGGAAAATTGCAAAAATCTTAAACCTTAGGGAGCCTATTTATATTTTTGGGAGGATCATAGTGTAAATTTACAAAAGACTAAATTGAAAAAAAAAATTAAACTTTGGGAGGCTATGGCCCCTTGGGCCTCAACGTGGCTCCACCACTAGTTGACAATGCAAGAGAACGTGAGTTCAAGTACACTGAAGCGCATTATCTTCCAATTTATGGGTTGGAGAAGAGCTATAAGTAATTCTAAGCATTGCTAAAAAAGAACAGATATGATTAAAACCTATAATAAAATTACTAAAAAGAGTTTAGGTTAGCATACGATCACAACATAAAAAAGTTATTTAGTTAAATTTAATTATAAAATTTAACATAAGAACTAAATTTAAACATTGAGTTTGTCTCATATTTTAATTTCCTTTTTTAATAAAAATAAAATTGAAATATTTATAATATTATGTTAAAGTAAATATGAAATTTTAAATAATTATTTTTTTGTAAATTTTTTGAGAAATATTATGGAATTTTAAAAAATTAAATTTAAAATAATTAATTTTCATGAATCATAAAATAGACATGTAAGATATTTTAATTTAAAAAAATTACTTTCATTTTTCAAGCATAAAAATTGTATAATATATATTTAAATTTTGAGTAAATGTATAACTGGCTTAATTGTAATAAAATATCTTTTGAGCTTAGAAACAAATTCAAAAGACTAAAATTTCATAGTTAGTTACATTTACCATTAAACTATATTCAAATTCTCAAATTAATTTTAAAATATTTTGTATAGGAATATTAGTTAAATTATCAATTTCTCAACTTACTTAAAGAATAATATTCACCAATAAAAACATAACACGACACATTATTATTAAATGTATGAGACAAAATTAATAATTTAAGCATCATTTCTTTATCCTTTTTAACTATAATAGTATTAATTTGAC
This sequence comes from Kokia cookei, assembly GCA_039519145.1. Lineage (NCBI taxonomy): Eukaryota > Viridiplantae > Streptophyta > Magnoliopsida > Malvales > Malvaceae > Kokia > Kokia cookei. The sequence continues at coordinate 33,415,770 of CM076908.1, forward strand.
CCGTAACCTAAGGAATAAACGTTTTTGTTTTTTTTCTTTTAACCTAGATACTAAATGGCAAACATTACTTTTGACCAAAACATGGCTGCCTTTCTATTGCGTCTTGCAACCTAAAAGGAGGATTTAAACAATTAATGTGTCATTATCATAGTCTTCGGTAAGATTTGGTCTAGATTAATATAAAAATAATAGTATTAAATAATATGTCAAACTTCATCTAGCACAATGATAAATGAATAATATTAAAGTTTTTATCATACACCTCACATCTAATATTATAAAAAGAGAAAGGATTAAATGAAATTGTAATTTCACGTCGTTCATATCCCTTTCCAATAGAGAATGACAAATCAAATTTTTTTTCCTGTTTTTCAACTTTTTCCTCTTAAAAATTCAAATCCAACTAATATTCTAAAAATCAAGAGGAAAAATCTAATTTGTCATTCCCCTATTGAAAAGGGATAGAGATGACGTGAATCATAGTTTCATTCAATCATTTCTCTTTTTATAAGAGAAGTGTTGAGTATGCCTCATATTTAAGTCAAATTTGAGAGATAACCTTTCAGTTAAACTCTATTTATTTGTTTTAGTCAAACTCTGATTAATATAGATTATTTTATTATTATTTGACCTACGAATTTATCCTATAAATAGGCTCTTTTACAACCTTAGGAAATACACTCATTAAAAATTAGAACACAGAACACTTTTGGAGAATTTTGTGTTTACGTTTTGAAGGTTCTTTCTTTTCGGGTTTTAGGGTTTAGTTTTTATTTGTCTTTTGTACTCTCCATTCTTTTGCTATTATAGTAAAATTATATTTGTCTGTGGTTTTTTATCCTCTTTGGAGGGATTTTTCCATGTTAAATTTGTGTGTTCAATTTCTCAATTTCTCCCATTATTTTTACTATTTCGTTGCTTAATTGGGTTGATCCGTAACAAGTGGTATTAGAGCTAGTTCAATTTTCGTAGATCAACCCATTTAGAGATGGCAGCAACATGGTTTAACATTGAGAAGTTCGATGGTGTCACAAATTTCAATCTGTGGCAAGTTCGAAAGATGATAATTTTAGTTCAGGCCAGCCTGAAAAGTGGTCATTATCGGGAAAAAGCCTGAGAATCTAGATCAGAAAGAATAAGGAGAGCTTGCTAAAAAGGTCATGTCTACAATCCAGTTGTGCCTCGCGAATAATGGAGAAAATGTTAGAAACCCTTTATGCGAGTAACGTCACGTTTGGTTGATGTGAATAAGGATTCAATTCCAAGCGTATACAATTTAAACAATTTTTCCTTTTTTGGTTCATTTTTTACTGTCGAATCCATAGTCCATGCGGACCTCTATTACGGGTGGGCACTGAATACCCATTTAGTAGATAAGGCTCTGAATTGACTATTCTTTGTCGTTTGTAAGAGCATTAATATTTTTGAAGACAAAAATCTCCTTTCGTCTTCCTTCTTCGTTTTCTCTCTGGATGCTCCTGTTATAGTGAGTAACAAAGTTGGAGGGAAAATCTACTACCATTATCGGGTAATTTGTTGTTCATTTTCTTTGTATTTCATATTTTTTGTTTGAATTTTAGACCACTTTTGTAACAGTCTATTTTTCAATGGTGTCGAAAATAGTGATTTTGAGATTACAAATGCGACAAGAAAATTTTTATAATGAGTATTTAAATTAAATAAGTCAATAATAATTTTATATGAAATTTTGAATTGAAGAATTTTAATTATTGAATTAAAAGTTAGTATAAGTGGTTTAGTTTAAAAGTTAAGTGGTTTTAGAAAATGAGGTATCAGGACCCTGTTTTTGAAATTAAGGGTCGTAAATATCTTTATTAAATATTTATAGAGTCTTATTATATATGAATCGAAGTTTGGTTGCGTAATTTTGATGATTAATTGCTTAATTAAGGAAAAAGGAGTAAATTGTAAAAGAGGTTAAAGTTAATTGCTATAGATTAAAACTAGTAAAGGGACCAAAATGGTAATTAAACCATGATCAAAAAGTCCAAGTGGTAGTAACATGATTTCCATCCACTAAATTTTGAGTTATTTGTTCATTAAGTCCTAATTAGTTTAAGGTTAAAATGAAATAAATTTTTTTAGTTGGAATTTAATTTAATTGAAGGACCAATTGTGTAATTAGACCCTCCTTAAATGGTTTAATAATAGAAATGGAATTATCTAATTTTGTGATTAATTGCTATTAGATTCTTATTAATTAGTAATTTCTAATAGTTCAAAAGGGTTAATAGAGGGGTTTAAAGGGAAATTTGGCCGTTTTATTTTATGTTGGACGGTAGATGCCATTAATTTGGTAAGTTATTAATAAGTATTAAAGGTTAAATTAGTAAATTGGTAAATTAAGTAAATAAAAGAAAATAAAACAAAGGTTAACAAAATTATCATCTTCTTGATTCCTTCTTTCAAAAGCCGAAACCACAATGGTTGAAGCTAAGGAGTATTCAGTCAAACTTAGGCCTTTGATTTGATAAGCAAACCTTGCTCGTTTTTAATGATTTTTATGTTTTCGAGTTTGTTTTAACTTGATCTAGCTAACCCTGTGATTTATTTGTAAATCTGTCAAATGTTATGAAACTTGCCATGATGAATAAGTTGTTTCTTGAAAGTTTATGGAAGTTTTATGAGCTTGGTTGTTAGATTTAACTATTTTGTAAAGTAGTTTTTGATGATTTTAACATTTAAGGATTAAAATGTGATAATAGTAAAAGTACAAGGACTTGAGGTTAAATAAAAACAAATATGGGCTATAGTGAAATGGTATGATATTCGGCTGAACTTTATTTTGTTTAAAAATGGTTAATTTGTAAGTTTTGAGCTAAAAGACTAATTTGAATAAAAGTGAAAAGTTAAGGACAATTTTGTAAAATACCAAAAAAGCTTATTTGCATAAAATAATTAAAAATTCATGTTGATTTAAATAATTAAATGCAATTTCATTCGGTAAGTTCGTAACATTAAATTTGCATTTAAATAGTATATTATTTATATTCTTTATGATTGTTACAGAACAAGCTATGGTACATGAAATCGAGAAAGATTAAAAAGAAATGAATAAAAGAGATATTAGGCTTTGAACCAGTGATTTGAAACTAACGTGATGGCTGAGGTACGGCATATGTTGCGAGTCCTCGATAGCTCGTGTGAGCAGCATCCTGAGTAAAAAAAAGTACGATGGCCGTGACTTATGCATAAGTGCATATACCCGACAGCTCATGTGAGCAGCATCGTTAGGTGACAGTTATATAGACAGACACCGTACCGATGGCTAGGGTACCCATATGTTGCGAGTCCTCGATAGCTCGTGTGAGGAGCATAGGGTATTGGTAACAAAAATTATACAAACAGGGAATTTGAAATGCTAAAATGGCTTTAAGAAGCATTGGGTTATTCCAGCTCGATTGAGTTATAACAGTTTTATGCATATGTTGAAAACTCCTTTAGACTTTTCGAACTTTCTAAGCTATAAAGCTTACCAGAGATGTTATTGTTGTTTTATAGATTGTTGTTTCTTGTAGATCATATCATCTCAAAGAAATCACACTATTATAGAGCTCGTTTGGTAGTTTTTCATCACTTGGATATATGGCATGTACTAGGATGATGTTACCCTTGAAATGCTTGATTTTTGGATTGTTGGTTTCTTTGTTGAACTAAACTTACATGCTTGCTTGATGTTGTAAATAAGCAAATGTGTTTTGTAATGAATTGACATGTGAATTTAATAATCCTTGTGTTGATTGATTGTATTGTGTTATATGATGAAACAAATATTGTCATGTATAGATTTTGCAAGATGAGAATTTGAATAAGAGTCTTGTGTTGAATGATGGTTGATAAACTTGAGGACTTGTTCGAATAATTGAATGTTGCATACTTGTTTTGGTAGGATTCTTGCATGTATCAGTAGAAGTACAGAGTAGGAGAGAGGATGGTTACTGACTCACATTGTATCGGTAGTAACATATGAAGTATCGGTATTTCTCTTCATAGTAGAATCGATAGTCTGAGTACTTGTATCAGTAGAAGTTGTAGGGTAAACCTTTTTAGGTCTTTACATTTTTCAGTATCGGTAGAAGCATGCATTGTTTCAGTAGAAGCATGCATTATTTCAGTAGAAGTCATCATTGTATCGATAGAACCATTACCACTATCGGTAGGAAACCGTAATTATTTTCAATTATTTACTGACTTGACTTCTACCTATACTTGTCTAACAGGTATTGGTAGGTGTCTCCCAAAATTATAGAAATGACACTTTTACCCTTATTGAGTTGATAAACAAAGTAAGAATGATGAATTATAAATGTATATATTTACTAAATCAAGAATGATGTTGAAATAAGATTTGAATAGGTAACGGTTTGAGGCATGAATGCATGTGACCTCGAAACCCTAACCGACGATAGTGTTGGGTTTGGGTATTATACAATGATAGTAAGAATGATTGATGTAACTTAGATGATATTTTGATATTATGTTGATATGAAATATAGATGTCATGATATGTGATATTAATATTAATTCCCTCTTGCGAAGTAATGATGAGTAAGTTAGGGTTATAGTTTGGTTAGCTAGTGGTGAAGGTTGTGTGTTTGAGACATAGGGCCGTGTGATCCCTGTTGGAAAATATTCGTACATGATTCCTAAGTTCTTGCATGATTGAATTTGATTCTTGATTAAATGAATGTGTAAGATTAAATGGAGTTAGTATTCTGAGTTACAAATTTGTAATTAAATAAATTGTGATTTATTTGTCTGTATTTTTTAAAAATAAAAGAGTCTCAAAAAGTTTTGTAAACTCTAAGACCCTAGACCAAAGATGGTTACAGTTTTTGGGTGTTACATTTAGTGGTATCAGAGCTACAGTTTAGTCGATTCTCAGACTAAGTGTAGTGTGAATAAAGTCTAGAAAGTACATGCCATATAAACATGTGATAGTGTGATATTGATTGATCCGATCTAACTCCTGTTTTTATGCAGATTCTAAAGATGTTATCTAAATCTGAACGTGACGAAATTAATGGAGTTAATAATAATATCTGACTATTGATTCTGGAGCAAGTTATAGTATTTTGGTTTCATAAATATTTGAAACAAAGAGTGGTTTTATAACCGCTACCTCTAAGTATAGGTAAATAAAGTGGGATCAAAGACATAAAGATGGATCTAAAATTTCAATGCCTAATATTATTCTTGGTATGATATATTCTTTTGACATTATTTATTAGGTATGCACTGATTAAGATTGGGTTAATTTATTTATATATTGCATTATATTAAAAATAGATAGGGGCCTATTTCCTAAATCAATGAGTTTGATATTTGAATCATAAGCTATTGGGATAGAGTTGGTATGCCGAAACTATCTGCTGAAATTATAACTGTGATTTTTCTAACGATTTGATGTTACTATCCTTTATGAATTTGGTATTAATTTGGAAATGATTGACTGAAGTTATATGATACCGTAATGAATTTCAGACTAAAATGAATTGATTGAAATGTTGGACTGATGTATTGATTATGGTTGAGCTAGGTAAATCAGAGTTGTTAAGATGTCTTTGTATAAGAAATGATCAAAATGATTGAAAATAATTTTTTTATATATATAAATGATTTACTATTCAAATAAAAAAAATTAGATTTAAGGATAACTGTGTACCGTTCACCAATTGGTATTTTGATTTACCTCCTGAAAGATTTCTGGGATTTTTGCTTAAGTCTGATAATAAAATAAATTCAAGATATATATAAAAAGATCTTATATCTTATGTAGAAGACTTGTTCAATAAGTTAAAAGGACGTAACAATGCATTTGAAAGTTAATAAAGATTTAGTTATTCAGTTCTAGTTAAAGATATTAGATGCTGAAATTTCCTTTTGAACTTGAGATAATCATTAAGAATTCTAGTAATATTGTCTAGATTAACTAATGTCTCTGTTAATTTATGAATATGATAAATCAGATTGTTCAATCTTATCTAGATATTTTGATACAATCGTAATTATGATTATTGATGATGTTCTAATAGACTTCAAATAGAATTTGTGTATGCGTAATATGTGATAAATGTATTATAGACTATGTGTGAAAAATAATTTACGTGAAAACTATCAATGGTGAGTTTTGGTTTAATGAGGTTGATTTTTTTGATAAATTACAAAAGAGGTAAAAGTTAATTACTATAGATTAAAATTAGTAAAGGGACTGAAATGTTAATTAAACCATGGTCAATAAGTCCAAGCGGTGGTGACATGATTACCATCCACTAACTTTTGGATTATTTATTCATTAAGTCCTAATTAGTTTAAGGTTAAATTGAAATAAATTTTATTTAGTTGGAATTTAATATAATTAAAGGGCCAATTACGCAATTGGACCCTCCATAAATGGTTTAATAATAGAAATGATGTGGAATTATCTAATTTTTTGATTAATTGCTATTAGATTCTTATTAATTAGTAAGAAAAAGGACTAAATCATAAAAACTGTAAAATTTAATAGAGGGGTTTTTAGTATCGATAGAAGCATGCATTATTTCGATAAAAGTCATCATTGTATCAATAGAACCATCACCACTACCAGTAAGAAACCGTAATTATTTCTAATTATTTACTAACCTGACTTCTACTGATACTTGTCTAACAGGTACTGGTAAAAGTCTCCCAGAATTATGCAAATGACATTTTTACCCTTATTGAGTTGATAAACAAAGTAAGAATGATGAATTATAAATGTATATAATTACTAAATCAAGAATGATGTTGAAATAAGATTTGAATAGGTAACTATTTGAGGCATGAATGCATGTGACCTCAAAACCCTAACCGACGACGGTGTTGGGTTTGGGTGCTATACAATGATAGTAAGAATGATTGATGTAACTTGGATGATATTGTGATATTATGTTGATATGGAATATAGATGTCATGATATGTGATATGAATATTAATTCCTTCTTGCGATGCAATGATGAGTATGTTTGGGTTATAGTTTGGTTAGATAGTGGTGAGGTTGTGTGTTTGAGACACAGGGTCATGTGATCACTAATGGAAAATATCCGTACGTGATTCTTAAGTTCTTGCGTGATTGAATTTGATTCTTGATTGATAGAAATGTAGTAAATGAATGTGTAAGATTAAATGAAGTTAGTATTTTGAATTACAAGTTTGTAATTAAATAAATTGTGATTGATTTGTATGTATTTTAAAAAAAAAAAGAGACTCGAAAAGTTCTGTAAACCTTGAGACCTTAGATCGGAGATGATTACGATTTTTGAGTGTTACAATTTTGCTTCCATTACCGATGCATATTTCCATCACTGGGTAAATCCTTATATTCCCTTCTTTAATTTCTTCTTTCTTATTCATCAACACAAAAAGTAAATGGGGACTATTCTTTTCTTTTCAGATTCTTGTCAACCAACCCATAGCCCATGCTGGTTTAAGCTTTTGTTTTTTTACCCTTTTTCTCTATCTTCTTCAAGCTTTCTCATCTCATTCTTGGGTTTCTTTTCCTTTTTTTTTGGGTACCATTTTTTTAATGCAATTTTCACTTCAAGAATGGTGAACTATGTTTTTAAATGAAAAAAAAAGATTAACTGTGTTTTTTTTTTGTAGTGAATGATCATTTAACCTTCGGTTGTTGAATTAATGAGGTATGTATGTCTTAATAGGTTTTTGCTTTTTATTTTGATTTTGATTTTCTAGGTCTCATGTTCTTCGACTGAAGAAATGTTACTATGATTGTATTAAAAGTTTGATATAATATATGAGAAATGCTAATGCTCCACAACAAAGTCGATGCATGTAATGACATAACAATGGTCTAAGAATATGCATACATATCTGTTCATTTCCTCCATGCATATCATAGATACTAGGAAACCAATGTTTATTTTTAATTATATCAATACTTTAAATTTTATCAATATAACTTTCACATACCTCAAATATCTACCATAACATTTGAATCAATAGAAAATTGTGTAAATTTCATTCAAAAGCCAATGACAAGCAAATGTTTACCTTGCTAGTTTAACTAGTTAATCCTAGCTCCTGAAAATATGACTGTTCATTAACTTAAAGCTAATGAAGACGTAATGAAGCAAAGGTCTAGATAAGAGTAAATATTGAACCACCATTGAAAGAATTATTTAAACCAGCTAAATCCAAACATACAAGAAGTATAAGAAACAACAATCACCCTTTCTCTATGCAATTTTCGTTCTTGTAGGATTGCACTATTTTTTTGATGAATTCTACATGACGGACTTTACAAAATGGATTCTATTGGTAGTTGGTAATAGTTTTCATTGAGAGAGATTGAACATTGTGTGTGTTTCCCCCAAGTTGTTGAGTGTTTGCTGGTCCTTTCGGTTTGCTTAGTTATTAGCTTAGTCCAAAATGGTGGCTTTGATCATTAATATGTCGCGCTACAGCCATTAGATTTAGCTTTTCCCTTAAATGCAATACTTTTAATGAATTCTTTATGATGGTCCCTAGACGGTATATTTCTTGTGGTAGATGGTAATAACTTTCATTAAGTGGTATTGGCTTTTGCGAATAATCTCGCAATTTGCAGAGTACTTGTTCATATTTGGCACACAAGACTGTTTTCAATGTTGATTTACTTCTTATACCAATTCTTTTGGGAGTTATAAATGGCTACTATGATATATGTTGTTGGCTTTATTTCATTGATAATTAAATTGGGGAAATAACATATTCACTACATTAGTAGATGTGTTTTGGATGAGAACGACTAGAGTATTTTGTATATATTCCTCTCCATTCAGTACTAAAATTATCTATACCTCTCTTAAATGTAATAACCGTAACTAGAAAGGTCACAAAAATGTGGTTAGGATTTCTTTTCTTCAATTTCAAGGGGTTGTTAGAAACAAACTTTTACGAGGTTGAATGTGAAGTCTATTTGAACATGTGGTAACATGAAGCACATTTCGCATCACATATCAATCTTACCATTAATTTCATTGCTAAATTCTATGCTAGAGATAGTTGTTGACGTTTGAATGAATAGAAAACTATGTAAATTTCATTCAAAAGCCAATGAGAAGCGAATGTTTACCTTGCTAGTTTAACTATTTAGTCCTAGTTCTTGAAAATATGATTGTTCATGAACTTAAAAGTAATGAAGACGAAAGTCTATATAAGAGTAAATATTCAACCACTATTGAAAGAATTATCTAAACCAGCTAAATTCAAACATACAAGAAGTATAAGAAACAACAATCACTCTTTCTCTATGCAATTTTCGTTCTTGTAATATAACACTGTTACTATGATGCTTATATAAGTTGTAGGGAATTAACATTGCATGCATAAGAACCTCGTTCATCCATATTTGTGTTATGTGTTTTATCTTATAAACTACAAATTAAACTAATAATATATTAATTGATGTTTAGTTTTCAAGTGGTTTAGTGTTCATAAAGCAAGCCATTCACTTCATATTTCAATGTTTCATGTCTTCCAATTTTAATAAATTAATATGGTTTGCTTTTGTTTTGCAAGTAAGCTTGATTGTGTGTTTTGAAGATATAATTTTGCTTTGTAATTTCTGTAAGTTTATCATCAGGATGTGTTGCATTCTTGTTATAATCTATTTTTATACTAGATATCTAAGGAAATGAGTTTCTATTTTTACACTGCTTGTTGTTTCCTCATCATCGTCTCAAAAGCTTCAATTGCAATTGACACCCTTTCTCAATCAGAGTCACACACATATATGAATATCAATATGATAATAATATCCCCATGCAAACTGTTGTTTGGGTCGTAAATAGGGTAAACCCAATAAACGATTCCACTGGCTTGTTGAAGATACAAAGTATTGGGAAAATCCTGCTTCTAGTTTAGAACACAACAACTATTTGGAACCAAATCTATAGTGTAAGACAAAGGTAAACATGACTAACCCAAAATCACAATGTCAGTGTTACTCTAATTGGCAAGAACTGGACCCAAATCACAGCATGAATGACACTCAGAAAATGGGGGGGTTTAAGTTTTTAGAAAAAAAAGAAATTTATTTCTTTAATGTATAGTTCTATTTCATTTTTTTTATTGTTATTGATATTAGTATTAAATAAATATGATCGTTTTACTATGATTTGAAGATATATAACACTTTAATATCTTGCAGTAATGACTCGTTTGTCTTTAATAGTACAAAGTGAGAGGCGTAAAAGAATTGGTCTTGCTATGACTGTATGGTTGCAAATGTGTATAGTTGCGAGTTGGTTATTAGTTTTATTTGGTGTCGTCGATAGCCTGCATACTTATAGACCAATGATTAAATGATATATTTTAGATTTTTATGCAAAATGAGATTATGTGAAAAGGCTTGCATATGCAAGTGATGAGACCTGTATTGAGCAAGTTAGGATAAATAGAATTACTTTTTTTTTTTTTAAAAACTAAGCGAGATGTTACAAACTTTAGGAGGATTGAATTCGTCAAGGAACATGCTCGTTGATGAGCAAGTGGTAATTTTTTTACCTATCATTTCTCATCACCTTAAAAATCGAGTTATCAAGCATCACTTTAATAGGTCCAAGGAAACCATTAGCAAATCATTTCACAATGTTTTAAATGTTGTCGTACGCTTACAAGATTTGCTATTTAAAAAGCCAGAGCCAATTATGGATAATTCTACAAACCTAAGGTGGAAATTGTTCAAGGTATTGGAGTAAGTTCAATATATAGCTCGTACATAATTTAGTTAATTTTGATTTAAATATAGTATCTTAACCCGAGGTTTTATACATGTGATGTAGAATTACTTAGGTGCTTTAGATGGAACCCACATCAAGATTAGGGGTCCAACAGTTGATAAACCTAGTATTGAACCAAAAAAGTGACATAGAAATAAATATGTTAGGTATTTGTACACTTTATATGCATTTTGTTTATGCTCTTCCTAGTTAGGAAGGTTTTATTGCTGATGGATGGTATCTTCGAGATGCCATTAATAGGAGACATGGACTAAAGGTTCGTCATGGTAAAGTGCAAAATTGGAGAAATTTGAATTAATTTTTAAGATCATACTTTTTTGGATAAATTAACCATGATAATTAGTTTTTTTCCCTCTTTTATAGGTTGTTGTTATCTAGTTGATGTTGGTAACACAAATTGTGAGGGATTTCTTACACCTTTTAGAGGACAAAGATATCATTTGAATGAGTGACATCAAGGTTACCAACCAAGTACTCTAGATGAATTTTTCAATATGAAACAAGCTTCAGCACATAATGTTATTGAAAGATGCTTTTGGATATTAAAATTTAGATGGGCAATACTTAAGAGTCCATAATTTTATCTTGTGAGGGTGCACAATAGAATCCTTATTTCATGTTATTTGATCCATAATTTTATTCGAACCTATATGAGTTTTGATCCTATTGAAGCGGAGTTGGAAGAAGGATTACCTAGTAATGTGATAGTTGACAATCAATCAAATATCATAAATATTCATTTATCGGATGCATGGGCTACTCGAAGGATGGAACTAGCCAATCAAATGTTCTATGAATGGAAAACATCTAGAAATTAGTTAGGTTTATTAAAACATAGTAAAAGGTTAATTTGTCTATGCTATTTCATGTATCTAGTCTATGAAACTTTGGTGGTGTTTGAATTGTCTTTATATATTGTACTGGACTTGTTGAATTACAACTTTCATTTATGTGTTATAATTTTATAAAGTGTTAACCTTTTGGTTCATAATATCGAACCTAATTTTAATTTGTGTTTTTTTTCTTTAGATAGTTATGTCAGACTTTTCACAACCAAGTGCTTCTTCCTAAAATTCTCGAGGAACCAAAATGAAATGGATTCCAGAAGAAGATCCTGCATTGGTTGGCTGTATAGTTGACTTACGCAATGTTGGAACCTTTAACACAGATACGGTGTTCAAGGCTAGTTATTTAAATGAGTTGGAAAGAATGTTAGAAAAAGTTTTACCCCATGCTATGTTGAAGGCTAAACCAAATCTTGAATCGAGGATTAGGACATTGAAAAGTGATTGGACAATCGTTTATGGCATGCTCAGTGGAAAAGACAATAGCGGCTTTGGTTGGGACGAGCATAGACAACTTGTTGTTATTAAAGATGCTATGTGGAACTCGTATATAAGTGTAAGAATTATTGCATGTCATTTTTATCTTGTTTTCACCAAACTTATATCTAATATGGATTTCTCCTTTTTTATAGATTCATAAAGAAGCGTTTCAATTTAAACATCACACTTTCCCTTATTATGACCAACTTACTTCCATCTACGCAAAAGATCGAGCCACCGGGAAAGATGCTCAAACAATCATTGATATTATTAAAGAAATAGATGCTAAGGATGTAGCTACTACAAATACACATGATGAAAGAAACGATTACCATGGATGCGAAGCTAATGTTTCTTTAAATGAGATGGATCTCTCATCTACACAACTGCAACCATTTAGAAACCAAGATGATTCCACGTTTTCAAAGAAGAAAAAAAAAAGATTTCTGATGCAAGTGAACAAATTACTTCTACTTCATTTATTGATGTTGCCATGTTATTAGGGGAAAACATACAGACTATTGGCCTCGAAATAAGTAGAAGCATTGCCTCCGAAGTGCTAATTCAACAAAAGTCAAAAATGATCATTCAAGAAAGTGCTCTAAAATTATATCTGACCTTTTTGTGAAGTAGAAGGATTAACTAAGAATGAGCACTATCGTGTGTTTAGAAAAATTCCAGACCATCTAATGCAAATGCTCATTTTCTTTATTCTACCTTCTTCTGTGCGATTAGAATGGGTGTAAAGATTTATTTCTAACCATTAAAAATCATAGTTGTGTTGGTGATGTTTTGGTAACTTTGGATGGTATAATAACATAATAGAATGCCACATAATACTATTACAGTAGGTTATATATTATTTTTAAAAATAATGTATTGCAATTTCAAAGTAATAAAGTAGGTTATATATTATGATTTTTATTAATTCATATTTTAATAATAATTATAATAAGAATGTTATTAAATTGTATTTAATAATACTTATGTTAAAATATGATTAAATTATTTATTATTATTTTTATTAAAATATATTTATCCATAATCTTATGAAAATTTAATAACAATAATAATAATCATTCACCTTAAAAAATTCTACTAAGGGTACTTTGGTCATTTAAGCCTTTTCCTTATGCTATTACAACATCTATTCCAATCAACCAAACACAAGAATGCTATTACAACTCTATTCCATTCCAATCAACCAAACAATTGAATTACTGATTACAACTCTATTCCATTACAACTATATTTCATTACATCTCTATTCCATTACAGCCCAATTCGATTCCAGTGAACTAAACGTGCCTTAAGTTTGGTGTTTATGTTCGTTGAATAGAGGTTCTCTTTTGGATGCAAGTTTTGAAAAGTTACGGCGTGAAAATCATACCCAAGTTAATTTTGATTTGGTAGTGCACAAGTCCAAGACTAAAAGTCTTCCTCCTTCTAAGCACATATTCGACTCAGTTAATTCCCTGCATAGTTCAAGATAGGCCCGTGACAGGCTGTAAAGATGGCGTTATGGAAATACGAGTCAAGATGAAGATTTGTTGAGTATGCCCCATATTTCAATCAAATTTGAGAAATAATCTTCTAGTTAAACTTTGTTTATTTGTTTCAATCAAACTCTGATTAGTCTAGATTATTTTATTATTATTTGACTAATGAATTTAGCCTATAAATAAGCTCTTTTACAACGTTAGAAAATATACCCGTTAACAATTAGAACTCATAACACTTTTGGAGAATTTTATGTTTATATTTTGAGGGTTCTTTGTTTGTGAGTTTTGGGGTTTAGTTTTTATCTCCATATTTTGTACATTTTATTCTTTTTCCAGTATAGTAAAGTTATCTTTGCCTGTGGTTTTTTATCCTCTTTGAAGGGGTTTTTAATGTTAAATTTGTGTTTCAAATTTCTCAATTTCTTCCGCTATGTTTATTTCTTCGTTGTGTAATCGGGTCGATCCCTAACAAGAAGAGATTGTATGAAATTGTGATTCCACATCATCTCTAACCCTTTCTAATAGAGGAATGACAAATCAAAATTTTCCTCTTGATTTTCAACTTTTTCCTCCTGAAAATTTTAAATCCAACTAAAATTGCTAAAAATCAAGAGGAAAATTATGATTTGTCATTTTCCTATTGAAAAGGGATAAGGATGACGTGAAATTCCAGTTTCATTCAATCATTTCTCTTTTTATAAGAAAAGTATTGAGTATGTTTCATATTTCAGTCAAATTTGAGATATAATCTCTCAATTAAACTCTATTTATTTATTTCAGTCGAACTCTGATTAATACATATTATTTTATTATTATTTGACCTATGAAATTAGCTTATAAATAAGCTCTTTTACAACCTTAGAAAATACACCAATTAAAGATTAAAACTCATAATACTTTTGGAGAATTTTGTGTTTTTATTTTGAGGTTTCATTGTTTTCGGGTTTCAAGTTTTAGTTTTTATCTACATCTTTTGTACTCTTCATTCTTTTGTACTCTTCATTCTTTTGTAATTATAGTAAAATTATCTTTGTCTGTGGTTTTTTATCCTCTTTGGAAGGGTTTTTTCACGTTAAATTTGTGTTTTAAATTTCTAAATTTCTTCAATTATTTTTCTTGTTCGTTGTTTAATCAGATAGATCCTAAACAAGAAGGGACTGTATGAAACTGTGATTCCATGCCATCCCTATCCCTTTCCAATAAGGGAATTACAAATCAAAATTTTCCTCCTAATTTATGCTTTTTCCTCTTGAAAAATTCAAATCCAACTAAAAAAAGCTAAAAATCAAGAGAAAAAAATCTGATTTGTCATTCTCCTATTGGAAAGAGATAGGAATGATGTGGAATCACATTTTCATACAATCCCCTATCTTATAAATAAGTGAAAATATAAAAAAAAAAAGAGAGATAACTTTAAAATTACACATGAATTTTTGTTTATGCATATAGTCTTGTTTTTGCAAATAATTTTAGAAATGGTTTTATTGTCGTCTTCTTTAGATTGATGGGTGTTCAATTTTCTTGACAATTTTTGCCCACTTGAGTTTCTTATTTTATTAAGTGATTTCAATCACTCCAGATATACTATGCTTGAATTGTGATAGAATCAATTGTCAACGTGTCACAATATTCTATTGATGTTAGGGTTGAAACCTTAATTGTGTTGATGAAGTTTTTCCTTCACCATCTATGACGAGTGTTCGTTGTTTTTGTTTTCTAAAACCATGTTCATGCTTTTCTCTGCAATGAGTAAGTAAATAATTGCATTTTTAAAGCATCATCAGAGACACCATGTTGACTAAAGGATGCACAAATAAGTAAAAATGATTTCAAATGTTCTCGTGCGTCTTCATGCAGAAAACCAGAATACTGCCCATTGGAGTTGAGCATCTGAAACATCACCAATTTTAGTTCAAAGTTACCAGCCTGGATAGTTGGTCTCACAACCCTTGGTTGTAGATCATTGATTATAGGCACAACAAAATCTCTTATTATCCTATTCGCTATTTGCTCGTTTTGTGGTGGTGGTGATAAATCATTGACTACTTGTGGTAGCACTGGAGGAATGTCATTTTGTGGTATCAATGGTGGTAAATTATTGTTATTGTTGTTACCAGCCATTTTCCTTTGTTCTTGCCTTCTCCTCCTAAGTATTCTCTCAAGCTCCGGATCAAAGTTTACAATGTCCTTAGGATTTCTCCTTATGGACATACAACAATTAAAGATCGGAAAAAGAAAACAATTAAAGAAAGAATAACAGATTAGTAAAAGTTAAAAGTTAAATAGAATTAATTGCACTTACAAAAGTAGACATTAAACAAACGCCATTCTCCGTCAACGGCCCCAAAACTTGATCAGTGTTTTTACAACACAACGATTGTGCAAGCGTACAACGTCGATGCAAGTATAGTTGATAGACAAATCCATCGGATATTGATCCCACGAGGAATGGGTTCTTGATGTTTAAATGTCGGGGCAATTAATACTGAAACTAAAGTAATTGTGAGGAAGGATGTCAGTGTAATTAGGTCAAATCTGCACACTAAAATTAGTTATTAATGTCAATGCAATCAGAGTTAAATTTCAAGTGTTAAATGTCAATGATATGTCGTTGAGAACACCAAATATAACATATTCCGAAAATTAAAGTAAAAAAAAAGGGAAGTAGGTTCTAATCCTCAGGGACTGGAGAGTTGTAAAAGTCTTGTCTTTCAAGATCGTGGGTCAAATCGTGCCCAAGAAAAGCTTCACAATCTAAGGAAAAATAAAAGAAACAGAATTAAAAATAAAAGAAAACAGAATTAAAAGAAATAGAAAATAGGGAAGTCGAAGTAAAAATAAATAGCATAAAATAAATAAGTTGAAAGAAGAAAGGTTTTATCGATATTTAGAGATCCAGCCTCCAGTTATCTTGATTCTTCCTCGATTCAATCATAGACTTTGGATGGTTCTTCTCATGCTCGAATAAGCTAGTTATAGTGGAAGAGGATGCTTACGACCACCAGCTCCGGATATAGTTTCTAGTGGAACCTGACTCTAGCCAACTGTCGCTCTAATGGGACTGTCTTACACTAGATCACCTTTTCCCAACGACGAATGCCAAGTCATTTTGTCTCTTTTGGCTCGGCAACCTCTGACGCAGTAAGTTAACGAACCGACTGTGCAACCTTCTCAAAACACACAAAGCAGCCGTCTTTGCACAAGATGAAAATATTACTTTTGTAGGGATTTTGGACGGAAGCGTCAATCCCGTATTACAGAGAATTGATGAATACTTGGGTTGAAAAGAATTAAGCGTGGATTCTAAGCCTCATGAACCTTGGAGGAATATTTGATAACCTTTGTCTAGAAGGGGTTTTTAGTTACTCATGATTTTTGGGGAAGAACACAAAATAAAAAGAATAGTTTTTTTTTGAACTAGAATTTCAATGAATGGGGAATGAATAATTCAATCACTTCACCCCCTATTTATAGTACATAATATTTCTAGTTGAATCTCATCTAAATTCTAAAAGATAATTAGAATTATATCTAATATTTAATTTCCCTAATTGGATCCAATTTAAACTCTAAAAGATAAATACAAAAAGATAAACATAAATTAAATACAAATTTAAATAATAAATAATATCTTAAATATTAAATCCTAATATAAAATATATTTTAAAAAATAAAATAAAATAAAATCAAGTTTTTTTATCCTATAAACTCTCTCTTTTAGCATTTCATCTTCACACAACTTCAAATTCTCCTCTAAAACCATATTTTTTGTCTCCAATTTATCTTCATCACCACTTGAGTCCCTACAAAATAAAAAGACAATAAATAGTCAAATTTAATAGGATCATACTCTAAAAATATATATATATTTAATATCCAAAAGTATGTCATATTTAAGCATTATCATATTCCCCCCTACTTAGCCCATGCTTGCCCTCAAGTATGACTCATATCCACTAAGTAATTAAAATTCCACCATGGAAAATAATACTCCAAAGTTCTACAAACAATTAGACTTAATGCTTACGAAAAATAAAGAGAACCTTTAGCTTGTTGTAGGTAAAATAAAAAAAGTAACCCAATTAAAACACACAACAATTAAATCATCTTAAATTATTTCATGAGAGTTAGATAATTTTCTAAACTTACCAAGACACCTATTTTTTCACCATTGTTTCCAAATTTAGTTCTCTTCCTTTTATTTTGTCAAATTTTTCTTTTTTTTTTCTTTAAGAATACATTAGACCTTTTGACGCGAAATGAAATGACACCCAAGCACTCCATCCCAGTTACTCAGCCCAACATGCTCTCAATTTTTTTTCTTCTCTTTTTTTTGTAGAATGCATTAGCCCTTTTGACACGAAGTGAAATGACAACCAAGCACTCCACCTCGGTTACTCAGTCTAACACATTCCGAATTTATTTATTTTTTCTTTTTTTTATTTGGGTTAGCGGAGTTTTGCTTAACACGTCACACAACCTTTTTACGCGAAGTAGGATGACAACCCAAGCACCCAACCCCGGTTACTCAGTTAGTCACGTTTTAAACTATGCTCATAACCGAGGAATCATCAAAGGATTTATTTTTTTTCTTTTTTTTTGGACAGAGAAATTTAATTTAGGAGGACTAGGAAAAACAAACAAGTATCAAAAATAAATTTGACAATTAACTAACAATCAAGAAAAACGATTTTAGCATGCATCAGAATTAAATGTTCTCTTATACTTAGACTCAATCAATTTTACCATAAGCAAGATAGAGTTTTTTTCATTAATCATAATCTTGTGAGCCTAATAGAAATAAAACAGTGGAGACAAATTTAATCATAGCAAAATCAAAATTAACTCAGGAAACAATAATCATTCTGATGGGCAAAACAGTGGGCATTTCGTGGGTAAAATCATGGGCATGAAATGGGACAAAATACACTTAAAAAAAAATAGGCAAAAAAAATAGCAAGGTAGCAGCAACAATAAATCCATAGCAGCACAAACAGTAGATAAAAATAGTAAAAATAATGAGGAATGTCTCCCCCTACTTAAAACGCATTGCCCTCAATGTGAAGATAAATACGAAAAGAAAAGGGTTTAGAATACTCCACATGTTATCGTTGTTCTCGTAGTGCTACAGTTTCCATCATTAATTTTTTTTTGAAATAAATTCCTCGAGTTTCCTGGACAAAAATAAATAAATAAATAAATAAAATAAGATAGAAAAATAAAAAAATAAATAAAAATAAAAATAATTGGGTTGCCTCCCAATAAGCGTTTGTTTAACGTTGCTAACTTGACGATCGAACTAGAGTTGGGGTCATTCCCATTGAATTTTTTGATCATATGAGGTTGGAAATTTGGTGTCTGCACAACAGAAGGTAGAAGTTTAGCGTTCATAGGGGGCAATAATTTCTTAACAGATTGGTAAGATGGATCTAAATCATCAAACAATATTTTAGGTTCATTTTTATTGAGTGATTTGGAAGTCTCTTCTACTAAGGATTCTACTATATCAACACGGTTTCTGCTCAAGATTTCACTAGGGTGACTGATGGTGTCATAAACATTGAACTTTACGATCTCCACGTCAAACTCCATTGTGAGGGTTCCACTTTGCACATCGATCTTAGTGTTTGCGGTACTAAGGAAAGGTCGCCCTAACAAGATATCAGAAGATCCAGGAGTATTATCATCTTCCATCTTCACCACATAAAAATCTGCAGGAAAAATTAGTTCGTTGACTTTCACTAACACATCCTCAAGGACTCCTTTGGGATGTATAATAGACCTGTCCACCAATTGAATTATAACACCTGTTTCCTTCAAAAAAACCCACATTAAGTGATTTATAAATAGAAAAAGGCATTATATTTATAGAAGCTCCTAAGTCACACATAACTTTCTTAATTCCAAAGTGACCTATTTTGCATGGTATTGTAAACATACCACTATCCTTACATTTTGTTGGCATCCTTCATTGCAAAATCGCAAACACATTCCCACCAACATTTACCTTTTCATTTCCAGTCAATTTTCTTTTGTTGGTGCAAAGTTCTTTCAGAAATTTAGCAAACTATGGAATCTGTTTAATAGCATCTAACAACGGTATATTTACCTCGACTTTTCTAAATGTTTCAAGAATCACTTTTTCCTCATTACCTTTCTGGGTTTGCCTCAGTCGTCCAGGAAATGGAGGTTGAATTCTAGGTAATGAAGGTTTCGACCGGACCTGTTCGTCGTCTTTTTTATTTTCATGGGCAGATTCTTGGGTATGATTTTTACCATGAATTGGTTCCAGCACTTTCCCACTTCGTAGAGTCACTACATTACCGTTTTGTTTTGGGTTAGGTTCTGTTTGTGACGGTAACCTACCCTATGCATTTATTTTCTCCATTTGCATGGTCAACTCCTTAATAGATGCCTCAGTTTTCTTTTGAAAATCTATAGATTGCTGCTGAAATTCAAGAACATTAGCTACTAATTTATTTACCATAGTTTCTAGGGAAGTACCTGAATTTTGTGCTTGTTGCGGAGCTCAATTTTGGAATAGCTGGTTATAACGTGAATTTGTCCCATATCGCAAGTTAGGATGATCCTTCCACCCAGGATTGTATGTATTTGAACAAGTATCATATCGCCTTTGAGGTGGTCCAAGGAAATTTCCCGCAACATCAAAATGGGTCATAGTATCGTTATATAAACTAGGGCATGCATCAGTTGTATGTTCGGGTTCCAAACAAATTCCGCATAGTCGAGCTGGTCCTATTTTTGTTGCAAAAAGACAGCTCACAAGATTAGTAAGTCTGTCAATTTTATCTTCTAAGGAAGAATTACTCAGCTGGTGAACCCTTCGAGTAGGTTTAGGGTTGGCTCGGAATTGTTGAGTATTTGCGACCATTGTAGAAATCAAGTCTCTTACTTATTGAGGAGTCATATTAACCAATGCTCCTCCACTGAAAGCATCTATCATATTCAGCGGCATGAGAAGCTGGGAAAAACATGTTAAGAAACAAACAAGAAAGATCAGCCCAAGTTGTAATAGATCTAGGAGATAGGTAAAATAACCATTCCCTAGAAAAAGGAAAAGCGTGTAATTTAATTTGATCCTCAGTTACCCCCTGAGGTTTCATACTCAAACAAACCATATGAAATTCCTTCAGATGTTTATGTGGATTCTCATTTTGCAACCCACGAAAAATCGGTAGTAATTGGACTAAACCTGATTTAAGCTCAAAGTTAGCATCCACAGTAGGATACGCAATGCATAACGGTGGTTGATCATCAGGAGCCTCGGCTAATTACCGAATTGTTTGATCCATAGGTGGTGGTGGATCTTGATTTTCGTCAACCCTAGCAATCGACACTTCAGCCGGCGGATCAACTCCTTGGTTTTCCAGTGTTGGATTAGGGTTTTCATTTACCTTAGATTCATCTTCGTCGCCTTCTTCTACTTCTAAAGGTGGGCTGTGCTTAACTCTTACAACTTCTAACAGCCTTTTTCATAATTTTGCTTCCTTGCGATTGGCTTTTACAGTCTTTTCAATCTCGGGATCGTACAAGTATGCAAGATTGCCTGGAGCAGATCTAGTCATAAGCAGAAAAAAGAAAACAAGATTAGTACGTTACCAGTCCCCGGCAATGGCGCCAAAATTTGATGTGTCGTTGGGAACACCAAATATAACCTATTCCAAAAATTAAATTAAAAAAAAGGGAAGTAGGGTCTAATCCTCAGGGACTAGAGAGTCGTATAAGTCTTGTCTGTCAAGATCGTGGGCTAAATCATGCCCAAGAAAAGCTCCGCGATCTAAGGAAAAATAAAATAAACAGAATTAAAAATAAAAGAAAATAGAATTAAAAGAAATAGAAAATAGGGAAGTCGAATTAAAAATAAATAGCATAAAATAAATAAGTTAAAAGAAGAAAGGTTTTATCGATATTTAGAGATCCAGCCTCCAGTTATCTTGATTCTTCCTCGATTCAATCATAGACTTTGGATGGTTCTTCTCATGCCCGAATAAGCCAGTTATAGTGGAAGAGGACGCCTACGACCACCAGCTCCGGATATAGTTTTTAGTGGAACCTGACTCTAGCCAACCGTCGCTCCAATGGGACTGTCTTACACTAGATCACCTTTTCCCAACGACGAATGTCACGCCGTTTTGTCTCTTTTGGCTCGACAACCTCTGACGCAGTAAGTTAACGAACCGACTGTACAACCTTCTCAAAATACACAAAGCGGCCGTCTTTGCACAAGATGAAAATATTACTTTTGTAGGGATTTTGGACAGAGGCGTCAATCCCGTATTACAGAGAATTGATGAATACTCGGGTTGGAAAGAATTAAGCACAGATTCCAAGCCTTATGAACCTTGGAGGAATATTTGATAACCTTTGGCTAGAAGGGTTTTTTAGTTACTCATGATTTTTAGGGAAGAACACAAAATAAAAAGAATAGAGTTTTTTATTGATCTAGGATTTTGGGAGATGGAAGATTTTTTCAATGAATGGGGAATGAATAATTCAATCACTGTATTTCCTATTTATAGTACATAATATTCCTAGTTGAATCCAATCTAAATTCTAAAAGATAATTAGAATTATATCTAACATTTATTTTCCGTAATTGGATCCAATTTAAACTCAAAAAGATAAATATAAAAAGATAAACATAAATTAAATACAAATTTAAATAATAAATAATATCTTAAATATTAAATCCTAATATAAAATATATTTTAAAAAATAAAAGAAAATAAAAGTCTTTTTGTCCTATAAACTCTCTCTTTTAGCATTTCATCTTCACACAACTTCAAATTCTCCTCTAAAACTATGTTTTTTGTCTCCAATTTATCTTCTATCACCACTTGAGTCCCAACAAAATAAAAAGACAATAAATAGCCCAATTTAATAGGATCATACTCTAAAAATATATATATTTAATATCTAAAAGTATGTCATATTTAAGCATTATCAGTCAATGTACTAAAAGTAAATCAAATATGTTGAGTGTTGAGTGCTAAATATTTAAATGCATGAAATGTAAAAGTGAGAAAGTGTAAAAGGTAGAAATGGATCACTGATTTGTTAAATCGCAACGCTGGATGTGTCGGCAAGGTAGAATATAGATGAATTGTCGCTGTAATGAAGTCCCTTTGAGTTCTTACCAACAACAGCTCCTTACTTAATCTCGACTCAAATACAATCACTCCACCTCTCGGTGCGAGCAATGATGTGTATCCAAGAACAAGTAACTAGTTTTTATCCTAGTCTCGAGTAGCTCTCGCCTAACCCACTTGTTAACCTAACCTGTCACCGCATCTCTCTATGTCGGCGTACTACAATTCACTTTCGTGTTTAGAGCGATTAGATCCAATAATAAACGGATAAGCAGTGTAAAGTAAGAATCAAAATGATCTAACATCAAAAGATACTCTCGTATTAATTTAATATCATCAAAATCCATCATCGTTTGAGAAGAATTAAAGAGTACAACGAAGCTTACTATCTCTAGACTACTAGGCCTACTCTCTAATTGTTCCTCTTGCTCGGCATCAAGCACCTCTCGTCAGAAGCAATTGCAGACTTGCTTCATCAACTCCCCGATTTCTAGCTCAAATTTCCAATTCACACAGAATTTTTAAAATTAAATCCCTTAGCTCTTGATGATTTCTTTCATTCTTCATTTGTCTATTTATAGCCTCTAACATGTTTCAGGATACAGCCTTCTCTCTCAGATCTAGATCTGGATTTTGCAGCTATCAAAATTAGTTAGAATACAGCTGTGCACTCACACAGTTCTAGTATGTTCTTCACAGATCTGCAAATTGTCGCTGCATCGTTGAGCGCATTTTAAGATCATAATTGCAACAACATCTTGTGAAATTCCTACGTTGATGCTTCTAGTTGTGAATTCAGCTTAACTCTTCTCATTCAAGGTTCAGTTTCAATGCTGTGACGTCTCTTAGTCGTAATTACCAACTAATCTTGTGGTTGCATTCGTCCAGCATTAAGCTTTTAGACTGAGTTCCTGCGCTGACAATATTAAGACACAATGTTTCAGCTATTTGCGTCGACATTAGTACTAAAATAGATAAAAATAACAAGAATTTAAACTAATTATCAACGAGTCGAGAAACATGAAAACTACATATAAAATGCTAACAATGCATGTTAAATGAAGTATAAAAGAGACAATTTAAATACTAAGTTGGGAAGAAAATCTATGTCATTTGTAATACCATCAACCGCCAAACGAGCGAAGCGTGCCCTCCGGCCCCTATTAGTGTGTGCATCAAGCTTAATAACGGACCCAATTTTCTGCCTAATTGCTCATAAAAGAAACTCGAAATAATAACATTCTGGCAATCCTGGCAGCCGGATCCAAACCACTTACAACTCAACTCCACTCTGGGTCGTTGTAAATTCTGGCGTCCATGGACGGACAAACATGTATTTTCCAAAGATCGTCTAAGGTCCTGTAGATAATACTTTACTGTAGTCCTCTTCATCCTTAAATCTGATGAGATAAAACTCATTTTCCAAGTCCATTAGTTGAAAATGGCCTTGGGGACTCCAGATTAGGGAAATCTTATTTAACAAAGTGTTGAAACAAATCTTCCCACCCAAAAGCTTAACAATTACGGTCCTAGCCATACGCCTCTTAATGTATTCCTTAACCCGATCCGAAAATGTAATAGAGGGCACCCCTTCAATCATCTCTACCGCTGCATCATCATCAAGCAGAACAAACTCTTCCTCCCCAAAGTTGTCATTCTTTTTCTCAGATGATTCCCCAAGCAAAGTTGATTTATATGAAGGCATAGCAGCCTTTAGTATGACCTTCTGCCCATTACTATCAACCATCGGGTCATTAAATGCAAACTGTAAGTCCGATCGCGTGCAAACTTTTTTTGTCGCCTGACTAATCCCAAGATCCGATCATGAACTATTGGCACCCACCATGAAGTCCACCGTCAGTAAAGTTTCAGTCATCATGAGAGCTTTTTATAATTTTTGTATTTCTCAAATCGGATTATAATGATCGAAAATGATAGATCTACACACATGCCACATTATATTAATAAATTAAATTCATACTTTATCATCTCACCTTGTTAATATGATGTGATGCGGTAATCCACCCACGAACACTTCCCACATGATCGCTTGTTGCACACTACTCGTTTGAAAACAATGCACAAGTATTCACATGAATTCTACTTTTCTATGTATTTAACCTTAATTTAACATAATATCATTAAGTTACATTAGTTCTTTTTTTTTTATAGATATATCAATTATTTGATACATATAACATGTCTTATAAATGATTTTATCACTTACCACATATGTTACTTACAACGTTATTCACTCCTCACTTATTCGATCATCATTTTCTTAACTTAACCCTTAGTAAATGATGGAAAACGGAGAAGGGTACACAAAATAAACACGAGTTACATAGAACAACAAAAGTTCTAAAAAAAACACAGCTATCAAAGTGCGAATTTTACGAGCATTGAAATGCAAGTAACACAAGCTTAGAACTACAAATAACATGGGAGCACTCATGTATTCCTAAAGCATGCCAATTATATCTCGTTAGTTCTACCTTATTTAATAGGGCCATTATATAGTTTCATTTATTTATGCACGTTTCTTTTCACGATTACAGTTCACTTTCCATGTTCCTCTAACACGCAACACAAATACATTACACACTATGACATGAATAATTATTACCATTTTACACTTAATCCACTTAGAAAATAAACATAATATTTTCATTCGTAATCATATATTTAACTTAGGTTTCGATTAATTCAATTTACAATTATTTCATAAATCTGAATGCTTAACTTTCAAAATAGAGCAATCCCTTGAGTAGCTATCACATTTTTATTCATATCTTATTCATTGAAATTGATAATCAAGATTAATTTGAAATCTCGAAATTAGACATCCTATCATTAATATAAAAATTATGATAAATTTTTTAAGCAAATCAATTAATACATTTTTTTTAAAAAAATCCTCTCATTTTGTTGTTAGGTATCTTTGACCTTCATGTATTAAAAAATATTTATCTTTTAATACAAAGTTTGTATAAGGTTGCCATTTGTTACTCTAGAAAATGGACTCGTTAATATTTTTAGGCATATAAAGTTCATATCCTAATTCTTTGTGTACAATTTTTAATTATTTTTTAAATTTGAATTATTAAATTAAGGGAGAAAATTGGACTAGGAGAAATATTTTTTTTATACAATTTTGACCTACTAATTAACTAACTAAATTGCATAATATATCTTATAAATTATTTACACTAAATTAAATAATATTTATTATTAATTATTTATATTTGGTTAAGAACCAATCAATAATAACAAATACTATATGTTTAATGGTAGAGAGAAAATGCAACAAATATTGAATGTTAATATAATTAGATAAAATTGAACGGGATGTTTATTTCTTATTAAATTTATTAAAAATCACATTGTTGAATATTTTATTAGACTAGCATATTAAATAATATTATTTGATTTTAAGATTTGTTATTTGTTTAGAGAATTTTTTTCTCGGAGTATTATTGATAATTTTATTGTAGTTAATTTTTTTTAAAAATAAACAATTTAGAGTTACAATGTAATCACATTCTCTTAGATAAATATATCTAAAAAATTAAATAAATAAAAAAAATTACTATTTTAATAATCTCATTCAATTAATCTGTGACATCTAAACACTTCTTTAATTTCTAATAAAATTACTGAATTTCGTACCTTAAGCTTAAGAAAAGTTCAACACTTCATTTTAGAAATTTCTCCCTCCCTATATGACTTCTCAAAAGAATCAACAATAAACAATAGAATTGCTTATGTAATATGCTAAATAGTATCAAGTTTAGCTCATTATTCACATGATTATCACTATGTAGCGGACCTTGTGACGTAACCAAAGAGAATTTGACGTGTGTACTTCGATGGCGCCAACATCACAGCTAACCATACATAGTCAATTTAAAAATCAGTAAACCTTGAGTTAATTTGCAAATCTTAATCCAGCGAACTTTGAGACTATGCATCATCACTAAGACTAATATGTGGAAGTCTAAGGTTATTGATTATCAATTGTCCTAAAACGTCTTATCTTAAGATGTAATATCACCGTTATTGATAAGAGTATCAAATTAAATTTCTGTACCAGTGATATCTAAATACGTAGTTAAACTTGTCTCCTACTATAAAAAAAATTATGCAAACAACTCGTATATTCTCACATACTCATTCTTTCTTCCTGAACCTAAAATGTGTATCACCAGAAAAACTCAACTCTGTAACTTCATCCTAAATCATCCACTGTATAAACCACCACCTTCCTCCCCTATTAATCCTACTGGCTAACAAGCCCTTAATCATTCTCAATTCTTTTTCTGAAAATTTTTAATACAAAATAAATTTATATTTAATGCAATTTTTTTTATTTTCACATATAAATCTGCAAAACATAACCCAAAGCAAATCTTTTTCTAAACACTTTTAATGCAAAATAAATTTATATTTGATGCATTTTCTTTATTTTCACATATAAATTCACACAACATAACCCAAAGCAATTTGTTTGGATGACAATAAGAGAATTCTAGTATTTATTATAAGAAAAGATAGACAAATTGGAGTAAAAGAGATTTTACTCACAAAGACAAGTAGTGGACTCCAACATGCATATATATATATGTAATGCAGAAAAACTATCCTTTGAAATAAGCTTAAAAAAGATATCTCCATGATCATGCAGAAGTAATATCTTTTGAAGTTTTGGAGGACAAATTAAATGTTAAGCCCGAGCTATCCAATTTTTCTTGAATGAGCTTCTCTAAACGTTCAACCATGAAAGGTGTGAGATAATTGCTCCAATCTCCCACTTCTCCTTTCCTAAAAATATTTGTGTGTGGAATTCCAGAAATATGTACCCCTTTCTTGTTCACTTCCACTTCTTTCAAGTTCTCAAAGCTACAAATTTTGGCTATTTCTTCAACAACTCCTTGTTTCTCTTCATCATCCGTGAAAGGAACTCCTAAGAACATGGCCAAGTTTTTCAAGTGGGAATTGATGTCTTCCTTAAGATCTTCATATTTCAGAAACAATATTTTGTTGGGGTTTTCTTGGCTTGCCTTCCAATATCCCAATACATGATCAAAAAATGGTCCATACGCATAGATTCCATGTTAGAACTTGTCAAATGCTTCAGCTAGTGAAAGTGGCTCTAAGCTTTCGTCTCGAAGTTTGTAGAGGAAAGACCAAAGAGATATAAACATATCCATGGGGTTTCTACATATGAAAACAATCTTAGAGTTGGAATCTTTCATGGAAGTCGGCAATGAAGCGTAAGGAAGTTGGGTAGAAAGCAGCCTTGGTTGATAACACAAACATTTTGGAGATCCGGAAAAGGGTTGTTCAAATAAAGATCATACTCCAAGAAACGAACAAGTTGGTGAGGGCCAAAGGTGAGCAACGGATTTTCATCCCATGCAAACTGATTGCGGTACAAAGTGGAGAAAGTCAAGGCTTTAAGCCAAGTAGTGCCACATTTTGGGAAGGTAGAGACGATAATATCAGAATCACATGCTTGGAAATGTTTCTGACAAGAAATCACAGCTCTTAAACCAAAAGATGGGCACCAAAAACCTTGGTAGAAATAAAAATTGGATCCTGTCCAACTTTTTTCTTTAGGGAAGGTTTGCACCAGTCTTTTGAATTCATCATCCTAGGACTCCTCCACACCATGGAACTTTGAAATCACTTCGGCTTTGCAGATTTTTGCTGTATCCATTGTGAAACTAGCAACTCTCAAAACTAGTTTTACAGAAAACTTATATTAGATTTATTCATTTAAATATTATAGTATCAAATAATAATTTACATACTGAAATTCATAATAATTCTAAAAATTATATCTGAAGTTTTATATATTCAGTTACTTATCTTATGTCGAGATTAATTTTTATATCATATTATATTCTTTATTTTATTTTATATAATAAAAATATTTGTTGTCTACTAATATGGTTTTAACACTTCGATAATCACAATGTAATTATTTTAATCCTCCTTGTTAGCTGCAAGGTGTAATTAGTCAGTGACGTCCACAATTACTGCCTACTAATTGGATGCTCTTCGAACCACTCAACAGAAAAGAGAAGACAAAAACTTTATTGTCTGGAGTCGTTTTTAATTGAGGAAGAAGTTTAAGAAATGGCACACACATATTGATTTGAAAGTGATCAAAAACTAAATTGGTAGATTGGTATGATGATTAAGGTATTTATTGTTCTAAGTGTGATTTAGATTTGAATCGTATTAATCACATTGCTGTTAAGTATTTACCTTCCTCTTGTTATTACAATTTTCATCCTCCACTTTAAGAATTGAAAAGTATAATCGAGATGTTTAAATTACACTCAATTTAATACGACCCACTAATTATTGTGATTGTCCAAGCATACTACAAACATATAATTATAAGCAATTATATCCAAACTAAATACTAAGTGAGTTTTCAAACCTGTTGTTAGTAATTTTATAAGAAATTAAAAGAACTTACGTTACCTAGTTGTAAGTATTTTTGTATGAGATTTATTAATTTGGGAGGAATTTCAGTAATTTGCATTATAAGGAATTTAATAGTTTATTGAAAGCTTTACAAGGTTGTAAGAAATTTAATAATCTTATAAGAAGTTTAATAATTTTATAAGATATTCAAAGTCCTAAGAAATTACGTAAAAATAAAAGTTATAGGAAATTTTGTAATTTCGCAAGAGATTTTGTAATTTTGTCAAAATTTTAATAATTTTTGCTGTAATTAATGTTATTACAAATATTATAATGTTGTACAAAATTTAATAATTTTATAGAAGATTCAGTAATTTACATCATAAGAAATTCAGTAATTATGTAAGAAATTTTACAAGGATGTAAGAAATTATGTAATTTACTGAAAAGATTACAACTATAATTGTTTAAGAGGTTTAGTAAAGTCTAAGGTATTCAATGATCTTGTAATGATTCAATAATTGTTTAAGAGATTTAGCGACTCGGTAAGAAATTAAGAATTTGTCAATAGATTCAATAATTTTGTAAGGATTTCAGTAATTCACAACGTAAGAAATTTAGTAATTATTTGAAAACTTTGCAATGTTGTAAGGAATTTAATCATTTTGTAAGAGTTTTAGTACTGTGTAAAGGAATTCATTAAATTTTGAAGGAAAATAGATAATATTTGAAGAAATTTAATAAAGATTAAGAAATTCAAGGATTTGTCACTTTATAACATCCCTTCAATTTGAGGGGGACACTTGTTATATATCTCCTCCTTACTTAAGAGATCTGGTTAAGTCAATCATCAGTCAAGGCTTAGCTACCTGATCTTGGATACCTATTCAAACTAAGATACCTCGCTTAGTGTAGCTCTTGCTATTTGCCTCTCGTATGTTGGATACACGGAGTCATATCTATCTCCTGCATAGATGAAATACGAATCTTTATCAAGTCCAATCACCGCTTAATGAAAGGGATATCTCCACCCCCAAGGTCACCTATAAGGAAAAGACTTCTTTGACACATGTAGAGGACTCCATATGGTCAAGCACTCAC
Source organism: Kokia cookei (assembly GCA_039519145.1). Classification (NCBI taxonomy): domain Eukaryota; kingdom Viridiplantae; phylum Streptophyta; class Magnoliopsida; order Malvales; family Malvaceae; genus Kokia; species Kokia cookei. The sequence goes on from CM076908.1 coordinate 33,446,030, forward strand.
TTGAAAGCACTCCCTCCTCAAGATCCAATGAGTCCTACATGCATAAACTAGATCATGCAAGTTCAAAGAAAACTTAGTGAGTTTCTTTACTACTACACTCAAGATTAGTCCCCAATTGCAGGGAATTCCAATTGAAAGGAACTAAATGCATACTCTTTGTTTATCATCTATCTATCTTTGATGACAGAGTGATCGTCGGGCGATCACTACCTAGACGTCTTATGCCTATTTGGCTACCCCTAGTGGATTCCTGCCTTTTCACATTTAGCTTCTTGTAACTTTTCATCCCTATTCCTACCAACTTTTGACCAGTCTTGGCAGTTTCTCCATTGTCTCACCATTTTCACTAACTTTGTCATTCCATTACTTGTATTCTTTCTTGCTCAGGTTCTAATAAGGTAATATTGTAGTCTACCCTTCTACTTTCCTTTGGGTCTCTCCCCTTTTGTGGTCATTCCAAATCTGTTAGTCCATGGCAGACTCCTTTTCCTACCCTAGTCACGAAGGAATTACTATTATCTCATCGTGTGGGATGACTAGTGAATGGCCCTCCAAATAGTGGTTGGATTACTTCCTTGTAATCCACCTTGTTCAAAGTGTAATGCTCGAAAGTGTGACATATCCATTTATTGTGGGCTATTCTGGCCTTCAGTACCTCGCCAACTATTATTAGAGTGGTTATTTGCGTTCACAATCTCTCTCTCACGTTGGTCCCCTACGGAACTATCCATTTGGCTGGTATTTTCCCAATGGTTTTCCCTTTGAAGAGAAATAGTCTTGTCAAACATATCTGTCATCCGAAATATCCTTCTCTGTCAATGGGTCTCAACTAACCTCTTATTCCATGTGAATGTCTCAACTAACCTCTTATTTCCATGTGAATTGATCATCTTGCCTATGTTCAACCTTTAACGACAAAATTTCATTAAGCATTCTCCAGCAGCTCTTATTGGTGAATTCTTATTTGTGATCCTTGGATAAACCATATTTCATTCACTAATACACCAAGCATCACTAGCACGTCATCTTTTGTGACTATTCCTTACCGGTTTACCACTCATATGCCCTACTAGCTTTCGTGACTACTATTCTAACAGTCTTTTCCAACTTTTCTTACACTTCTCATTCATCTACGGATTCTTTTGACCCGCTGGTTGGCCATTTCTTGTCCATGCTTCCAAATTCCTTCTAAACCCTTTTTCCTTGTTTGAGAGGTTTCCCACGGTTACTATTCTATTTTCCTACTGGTGTTACTGTCCCAGCAAACCCTCTCATACTACCACAACCGAGCTATGGTATTACACCTCGTAATCCCCATGTTTACAGTCCCGATGAACTATCCCATGTTTCAGGCGGATTATTTATGATGTCGTAGCATCATTCAACTATGGTCTTACACAATGTAACCCTGTGTTTACCATCTCGACGAACTATCTTTGATGTTGTAGCATCTTTCAACTATGGTCTTACACAATATAACTTCATGTTTACCATCTCGACAGATTATCTATGATGTCGTAGCTTCTTTCAATTATGGTTTTACACAATATAACCCCATGTTTACTGTCTTGGCAAACTATCTATGATGTCATAGAGTCTTTCAGTTATGGTCTTACACAATATAACCTTGTGTTTGTTGTCCCGGCGGACTACCAAAGGATGCCATAACGTCTTTCAGCTATGGTCTTACTCATTTCTATCATCGAACCAGCAAATGATGCCATAACATCTTTCAACTATGGTCTTCCTCATCTTAGCGTATAGCCTCCGATCGGACCCATGGCCTTGCCATGATCTTTCTTATTTACTTTTCCATTGTACTTCATCCTTTCCTCTATTTCACCATTCCTAACTTCATCTAACTCGTCCTTAATCCCCGTTCATTTGCTATTGTTACAATTATGCAATATATGCACTTCATGGGTGAAATACCATGGATTCATAGTTAATTCATACGTATGGAACTAACATGGCGGTATAACCTTAAACATACTTAGCACTCCAAGGATGGTGCACAGAAACTCACCTAATGCTTATTCGCCTCATCTGCTTAGCTTTTTTGAGCGTCAGAGCTCCCATACTCTAGCTTACTGGATTCTCTATTTTTCTAACTCAAACCTCATAATTTTTGCTCCATGCAAAACCTCCCATAATCATCCCATCTTTGGAGCAACGAAAAAGATGAAGGAAGAAAATGAAATAGAATTGAAATGAATCCTCTCTTGAAAGTCACCTATCAGCTATTTATAACCGTTCCTGCACGATCATCAACCATGTAAACTCCACCCATTGACAATCATTGTGTCTCCCACTAAGAGACTGACTGATTCTAATCCAACCAAACTAGACTTGGTTCTCAACCCTATCTAATTTTAGTTACTATCTTTTTCTAGTCTTTCAGTAAAGACTGCCAACTTACGATCTCTTTCAGTTTAACTCCCAAATTGTCTCTAGTTTTCAAGTTTAAAGGATTTCAGGTGTGGTACTCTAAAAGTCCCTATCATGTGAAGCATGTAACCAAACCATAACAAACATATTTGACATGCTAAAACAAGTTTAAAACAAGCATAACATGATCATTAACACAACATATAAAAAGTTCACTAGGCAAGTAAAATGACAACCATAAAATATACATTCAACCTATGAATTTGCATTACAAATCCAATTCAAAGTAACCAAATGCAACATCCCTAAAGCCACCATGCTATATAAGTGAAGATTTATATCGATAACATCCATAGTGAAGTTTCTTAGTTAAAAGAAATGTGATATACTAGTGACAGTAGAGAAGGGTATTGGATACCAGAGAAAGTTGAAATAAGTAGTATGTAATAAGTAGTATGTTTTAATAAATTAATTTGAGGTATAAACTAAGTTGTATATAAATGAAAACTCTAGGGGTTAGACTATAAACATTCAAAAGTTAAGGGATTAAATTGAAAATATGAAAATGTTGAAGAAAAAAATTGAAATTTTACCAAAGTTTGAATGATACAATTGTAAATATTAAAAGATATCAAAGGCAAAATGATCATTTTCAAGTGAGATTTTGGAAAAATTACAAAAATGCCCTCGAACTTGTGTATTGAATTTAAGCCATTGAATTTGCTTTATGATAAAGGATTTAATTTGTGCCACTAGCAAGAACCATATTTTTTATTTGTTATTAATTCATGAAATTGTTGGTAACATAACAACCATTGGATTTTGTTGGAAAATGGGATGAAATTATGGGGTACTTTATTATTTTTATTGATTTATATTAGATAATTATTAAGGAAATATGAAACGTGCAAGAGAAAAGGAAGAAGAGAGAAACTTTCATTTTCTTACAGTTTCGTCCCTCTCCATCCAATTTCATATTATTCACCCAAAACCTTTGATTTCTAAGTGAATTTCCAAGTGAAATTAAGTGTTTTTCAACATCAAAAGCTTAGTTTTCATGTTAGAGTTCATGGATGGAGGTAAAAGAAAGTTAAGAAAGTGTAAGAAATCAAGGTGACAAGAGAAAAGAGAATAAAACAATTAAAGCATTGTAGAAAAAGAAATTTAAGTGACAAAATTATGGAAGGAAGAAAGGAGAAGCAAAGGAAGTGAAATCTAGCTATAGAAAAGTAAGTACTCTTATGAATTCTACTTGTTTTTTAAAAGACTAGATTGAAATATGTGATGAAATAAGAGCGGTGTATGTGAATTTAATTAAAAATACTACTAGTGTAAAGGATTTCTTGAGAGTTGATATCTAGAAATTATAAGAATTAAATTGAGCAAGTGATATATTATGTGACATGACAGTTGAAAGTATGAACAAGATTATGTGTAGAGTGGATTAGAAATAAAGCTTTATATGATTGGAAAGCTTAATGAGTGTAGTTTTACATGAACCAAACGAAATTAGAATCAAAATTTTGGGCTAAGAGAAAATCAAAAGTTAGTGAAGATGACTCAAGCTACCAAGTTGTTGCCCTTAAGCCTAGTTTAAAAAAGAAATTAATATATATTTTTTTAATATATTGGTGTGATTACATGGTAATATCTGTTTATACTTTCTTAACCTTTTGACAACGCACACACAAGTGCTTGAACCCGAGGTCCTTAGTATGAACAACATCCTCTTTTGACTAATATTAACTTGCTTTGACTTAAATGCTGAAATATTTATGGTTAAAAAAACATTTAATCTAATTTTACATAGAAAAAACCGTGTAAACAATTAAAATATAATTAATGAGAAAAATTATTTTTTTAGACAAGGTAAGGATGCTTTCGAGCTCTCTTATTTCAACTTTGAAAAACAATTAGGATATGAACTTTATATGTCTAAAAATATTAATGAATCTATTTTCTATAGAAACAAATGAAACATTATATAAACTTTATCTTAAAAGATAAATATTCTTTCAATATAAGAAGGTCAAAGATGCCTAGTAGTAAAAAAGGGGAGGATTTTTTTATAAAAAAAATTGGATTAATTGACTTCCTTAAAAATTTTGATCATAATTTTTTTAAATTAGTGATCAGGTGTTTAATTTTGAGAATTTTAGATGAAACTTGATTATCAATTCAAATGAATGAGATATAACTAAAAATGTGACTGCTACTCGGGGACTACTCTGCTTTGAAAGTTAAGCATTCAAATTTATGAAATAATGTAAATTGTGATTTGAAAACTAAATTAAATATATATGATTAGGAATGAAAATATCATGTCTATTTTCTAATTGGATTAACTGTAAAATTATAATAACTTTTCATGTAATAGTGCGTGACGCATTTGTGTCGTGTGTTAAGGAACATGGAAAATAAATTGTATTCGTGAAAGGAATTTAAAAGGAAACATGCATAAGTGAATGAAACCATATAATGGCCCTATTAATCAAGGTAGAACTAATGAGAACTAATGAGATATAATTGGTATGCTTTAAGAATACTTAAGTGCTCTCGTGTTATTTGTAGTTTTAAGCTCGTGTTACTTGCATTTCAATGCTTGTGAGATTCGCATTTTGATATCTATATTTTTTTAAATTTTTATGCTCCGTGTAACTCATGTTTATTTTGTGTATCTTTCTCGATTTTTAATTGCTTACTAGGACTAAGCGAAACAAAATGATAAGTGAATAACTGATGAGTAAAGAAAGTGATAAGTGATAGAATTATTTATATAAAACATGTTACATGTATTAAATAATTTATATTTTTTTATTTTTTAAAATTATTTTATGTAAATAATGATGTGGCATTGTTTATGTGGTTTTTTTTCCAACTGTCACTTGGTGATTGGGGCTCGTCATTAGTGGCTATAGTTCACTACTGATGGAGGTACCAATCTGAAAAAAAAAATATTTTTGATACCATTTTTGATAAAAACAATATTTAAGTATTAAAATAAGAAAATAAATATAATTTAAAGGACAATTTTTATATTAGACCTTTAAAAAATTAAAAAAGTATACGAAAATAACGCTCGAGATAAAAAAATTTCTTTCTGTCAACTTCATGCGAACACTACGTCAAATGGAAGTTTGAAATATTCTTATTTTCTCATTCTTTTGAATAATAAACTTTGAACTTTACTAAGTGCATATTTATATTATTTTTATATCATGCTTGAATAAATATAATGAATACATTTACTAAACTTAATTCTTCTCAATTCTTTTTATGAACCCACTAAAATCCACAAAAACATACCCCAAAACAGTTTATTTTGATCATGATTACAAGAGAACTCTAGTACAGATTATTTATTAAATAAAATGGGAATGAAAGAGATTTCACTCCCAAAGTAGGTAGTAAACTGAAAAAGACATTCCCATGATCATGCAGAAGCAACATTGTTTGAAGTTTTGGACAGTTTAAATGTTAAACCCGAGCCATTCAATTTCTCTTGAATAAGCTTTTCCAAACGTTCGATCATGAAGGGTGTGAGATAATTTCTCCAATCTCCCACTTCTCCTTTCCTAAAAAAATGTGTGTGTGGTACTCCAGAATTATGTACGCTCTTCTTGTTCACATCCAATTCTTTCTAGTTCTCAAAGCTACAAATTTTCGCTATTTTTTCAACAACTCCTTTCTCTTCATCATCTGTGAAAGGAACTCCTAAGAACATGGCCAAATTTTTCAAATGGGAACCGGTATCTTCCTTAAGATCTTCAAAGTTCAAAAACAATATTTTGTTGGGGTTTTCTTGGCTTGCCTTCCAATATTCCAATACATGATCAAAAAATGGTCCATGCGGAGAGATTCCGTGGTAGAACTTGTCAAAAGCTTCATCTAGTGATAGTGACTCTCGGATATTTTCCCGGAGCATGGCAGTGAAACGCCAAAGAGAAATGAATATATCCATCGGATTTCTACATATGTAAACAATCTTACAGCCGGAGTCTTTAATGGAAGTTGGCAAAGAAGCATAAGGGACGTGGGTGGAAAGAAGCCTTGGCTGATAAACACTAACATTTTGGAGATCAGGAGAAGGGTTGTTGAAGTAAAGATCGTACTCTAGGAAACGAACAAGTTGGTGAATTTGTAAACTGTCAAATTTGCAACATGTCATTGTATGTTATCTTTTCTGATGAAATGTTTGCAACTTGTGAGACCCACCATCCTTCTTTACTACTTTAACCCTAAACAAACACTCATGAAATGATTCTTCTCCTCCTTAAGGTTTGTTTCTTCTACTAGTTTTCTGTCTTTGCAAATGATAACAAAAAGAAGGTTGAATCTAGTTTAAAGAAAAAAGATGAGAAAAAGTGGTAGTGGATGAAGATGAGGAATAAGTGGTAGTGAATGAAAAAGGAAGAAGGATTAGATGGTAAAAGTGAAGAAAAGGGGGAGATGAAAGGTGATGCTGATGTGGATGACAACAAGATGACTATTTTGTCATTTTTCGATAACTTTAGTGATTGTTTTGTCAGATTTTCAAAGTTGAATGACTGTTTTGTTAAATGTAATCAGCCAGCTGGACATTTTTCACACTCATCCGACACCATCAATTGCCATGTCACTGTTCTGTGATGTCTATGACGAAAAACGTGAAAAAGGATTGTTTTGTCATATTTTCAAAATTAAGGGATTGAAATGTAAATCAGGTGATTATTTATTTTGAAAAATGAAAGTTGAGTGACTGTTGGTGTAATTTACCCTTATTATTATTCACAATATTATTTCTAAGAATATAAATCTTTTGCTTAAAAATATAATGTGATGTATGATTGCACCAACATTTATATATTAAATTAATTATTTATATTGTTTTTATATCATGCTTGGATAAATATAATGAATACATTTACTAAACTTAATTCTTCTCAATTCTTTTTATGAACCCACTAAAATCCACAAAAACATACCCCAAAAGAATTTATTTTGATCATGATTACAAGAGAACTCTAGTACAGATTATTGATTAAAAAAAATGGGAATGAAAGAGATTTCACTCCCAAAGTAGGTAGTAAGCTGAAAAGACATTCCCATGATCATGCAGAAGCAACATTGTTTGAAGTTTTGGAAGACAGTTTAAATGTTAAACCCGAGCCATTCAATTTCTCTTGAATAAGCTTTTCCAAACGTTCGATCATGAAGGGTGTGAGATAATTGCTCCAATCTCCCACTTCTCCTTTCCTAAAAAAATCTGTGTGTGGAACTCCAGAATTATGTACGCCCTTCTTTCTCACTTCCAATTCTTTCAAGTTCTGAAAGCTACAAATTTTCGCTATTTTTTCAACAACTCCTTTCTCTTCATCATCTGTGAAAGGAACTCCTAAGAACATGGCCAAATTTTTCAAATGGGAACCGGTATCTTCCTTAAGATCTTCAAAGTTCAAAAACAATATTTTGTTGGGGTTTTCTTGGCTTGCCTTCCAATATTCCAATACATGATCAAAAAATGGTCCATGCGGAGAGATTCCGTGGTAGAACTTGTCAAAAGCTTCATCTAGTGATAGTGACTCTCGGATATTTTCCCGGAGCTTGGCAGTGAAACGCCAAAGAGAAATGAACATATCCATCGGATTTCTACATATGTAAACAATCTTACAGCCGGAATCTTTAATGGAAATTGGAAAAGAAGCATAAGGGACGTGGGTGGAAAGAAGCCTTGGCTGATAAAACAATCATTTTGAAGATCAGGAGAAGGGTTGTTCAAGTAAAGATCGTACTCTAGGAAACGAACAAGTTGGTGAGGGCCAGAGGTGAGCAACGGATTTTCATCCCATGGGAACTGATTGCGGTACAAAGTGGAGAAAGTCAAGGCCTTAAGCCAAGTAGTACCACATTTTGGGAAAGTGGCAACGATGATATCAGAATTAAATGCTTGAAAATGTTTCTGGAAAGAAATAACAGCCTTTAGAACAATAGCAGGGCACCAAAACCCTTGATAGAAATAAAGATTGGATCCTGTCCATCCTTTTTCTTTGAGGAAGCTTTCCACCAGTTTTTTGAAATCATCATCCCAAGAGGACTCCGCATCATGGGATTTTGAAACAATTTTGGCTTTGGAGATTTCTGCAGTATCCATTGTGAAACTAGCAGCCCAATACAGAAAGGGATAAAGAAGAATACCCAAAAACTAGTTTTCTAGATAATTTATACTAGATTTATTCGTTTAAAATGCATAATGTTTATAATATTTAACATACTAAAATTGGGTTTTTTATTAAAATTGTGTAAGATGTAAGTTAATTAAGAAAATAACTTCTTTTATTCTGTGTTTATGGGTACCATCAATATGTCAAGTGGCACCATCTTAAATTTCTCCCAATTTTCTCTCATTTATTTCGTTGGAAAAAAAAAAAGTTTTTAAAGTGGTACCGTAAACGTGTCAAGTAACAGTAAAAAAATATTCGTACTCCCTCTAAATACAAATCATATATGGCACCACTAAGGGAAAAAAATATTTTTTAAGATTTGAATTAAAAAAAAGTTGTTGCTTTAAAAAAATTGAAAAAGAAAAAATAATTTTTTTTAATATACTGGTGTGATTACATGATAGTATCTGTTCCACTGGAGCCACTTGTTGAGTTCAAAAAAATAATTTATTTTTTAGATTGAATCGGTAGCAAGCAGAAAGAAAAAGAAAATTTGAGTTCGAGTTTGGAGCTTTGTGACTGCATTTGATGATCCGGACGATGAGGTGTTGTGTTTAATCCTAGGGAACAGCATATCTCCAACTGGCAACAATTCGATGATGTGAAATGAAGATTGAAGAAAGAGTAGCTTGAAGCTTTGGTCATTGTTTTAGATGAATTGGAGTCAACTTCTAGGAGATTCGAACCATAGAAGTGAACGAGAAGGGGGAAATCTCTTATTTGGTGTCAAAATCAGCACAAAAGGCCATCGTAAACAGTGGCATCGACGGTTATTGAGTACATCGACTAGTGTTTTCAATTAAAAATAATAATAAAAGAAAAAGAAAAACTTGAAAACTTGAAAACAAGAAATAAATAAAGAAAAGAATAATAAAAAGGAAAATTGTAGGCTAAATTGTTAATATATGTCAATTTTTTTAATTGGTCAAATAGGCCATTTTTTTCAAAATTTAGGGAAATATATCAATTTTGGAGAGAGAGTGTGAAAGCGTGCCTAGCTAGGTGCACTTTCACACACTCTCTCCTCGCCATATTTTTTAAGGTTTTTCTAGGTTTAGGATTAGGATTTTTTTGGTTTAGGAATTAGAGTTTAGGATTTATGGTTTTGAGAATAAAACCAAGAAAGTTTATAGGGTAGATTTGAGGGGTAGGGGATGCAAATAACGCATCTCAGAACACACACATTTCATATGTCATGCCAGGATAGGACCATTACCTCATAAACTCATCTTATGAAAGTCAGGTTTCGGGGTGACAGTGTTTGATACGATCACGGGTCGAAGTCTAAGTGAAGTCCCAGTCAGTGACCATGATGCAGTCACGGGTTCAAGTATAACTGGGGGCTAGTTGACAGTCGTTATGCAGTCACGAGTTCAAGTCTTTTGGATACTCGCAAACGATGTCTTATATATACCATACATAAGATTGAGGTCATATCATAGGGAAAAACAAACGATGAGGTGTTGTGTTTAATCACAGGGAACAACATATCTTCAACTGGCAACGACCTGATGGTGCGAAACGAAGATTGAAGAAAGAGTAGCTCAAAGCTTTGATCCTTGTTTTAGATTATTTGGAGTTGGCTTCTAGGAGTTTTGAATAGTAGAAGTGAACGAGAAGGAGGAAATCTCTTCTTTGGTGTCGAAATCAGCACAACAGGCTATTGTAAACGGTGGCATCAATGGCTATTGAGTATGACATCTAGAGTTTTCAATTAAAAATAATAATAAAAGAAAAAGAAAAACGTTAAAACTTGAAAACTTGAAAAGAAGAAAGAAATAAAGAAAAGAACAATAAAAAGGAAAATTGTAGGCTAGATTTTTAATATATGTCGATTTTTTTAATTTGTCAAATAGGCCATTTTTTAAAAAATTTAGGGAAATAGGTCGATTTTGGAGAGAGTTTATGAAAAAGCGTCTAGTTGGGTGCGTTTTCACACTCCCTCTCCTTGGCCATCGTTTTTAGGGTTTTTTTAAGGTTAGGATTTTTTTGTTTAGGAATTAGGCTTAGGGTTTATGGTTTTGAGAATGAAACTGTGAAAGTTCATAGGTAGATTTGAGGGGTCAAGGATGCAATAACGCGTTTCAAAGCACATACATTTCATATTTCATGCCAGGATAGGACCATTACCTCAGAAACCCATCCCATGGAAGTCAGGTTTCGGGTTAACAGTGCTTGATACGATCACGAGTAGAAGTGTTCATGGGTCGGGTTCAGGTCAGGTTTAAGCATGATATTAACATCTTTTATGCTTGCCCAAGCCTGACCCGACATGAAATTAGGGCCTAAAATTTTACCCAAACCTACTCATATTTCCAAAAGACTAACCCAAATCCATTTTAGGCTCACCCATGTTACTTTTAATTTTTAAAAAAATATTTATATTATATTATATTAATATTTTTATACATTTTTTATTTATTGAAAATTTTAAATAGTCATCTTAACATCATTTTAATGTTTACATTAGAGTAGTATTATATATTTAGTATAGGTTTATTTTTTTATGTGTTTTAAATTACATAATATATAAAAATAAAATTTAGATAATAAAGAATAAATACAACGACAAAAATAGACATCAAACAAACGTCATCTCCGGTAATGGCACTAAAATTTGATCGGCCTGTAAATGTCACATCATTTAAGTGCAAGTAGACACTTGTCAATGCAAGTATAGTTGATAGATTTTATCTATCGGATATCGATTCCACAAGGATAGAATCCTTGATGTTTAAATTGTCGAAGCAACTAGCGTTGAAATTTGAGGAATTGCTACTAAGAATGTCAGCGCAACTGAGTTAGATCTGCACAACTAAAGAGTTAATTTATTAACGCAAATATAAAATAAATTGTCAGAGCAAGTTAAGATAAAAATGAATTGTTGTGGAAATGTTGTAAATTTAAATTCAAAACTTAAAATAAATGGATCAAGTGTAAAGAAGTGGAGAGGATCATTGACTTCACAAAGTAGCAACGCTAAATATGACTGCAAGGTGTTTTATAGATGAATTGTCGCTACAATTACGTACCAATGAAATCTTACTAATAATAACTCTCTGTTTAACAAAGACTCTAGCGCTCACAATTACTACACCTTCCAGTGCAGGTAATGCTTTGCACTCAAGAACAGGTGACCAGAATTCCTTCTAGTCTCAAGCAACTTTCGCTGACTTGCTTGTTAATCTAACTTGTCATCGCACCTTCCAATGTCTGTGACTGCAGTTACACTTTCGTGGTCAAACAGTTAAGTCGAATGATAAAAAGATGAGAAGAATCGAGTATGAATCAAAGTAATCTAACATTGAAAGATACTTCCATATACATTTAATTGTCAATAAAATTCGTCATCATTAAAATAGGAGTTAACAAATATATCGAAGCATACTATTCCTAGGCTACTAGGATTACCCCTTAACCTCTCCTCTTGCGTCGCACCAAGCACTTCTCATCAGAAGTTGTTGCACCTTTGCTTGATTAGATCACTATCCTCCTGGATCAGATTTCCATGGCAGCTATCTTTAAAGATTGAGTGATTTTGCAGATTTAATTTCTACACTCCTTGATATCTTTCTTCTTCTATTCTCTCCTATTTATAAGCTTTGGGAATTCCAAATCTCCTTTCTTCTCAGATATAATCATTTTTGCAGTTGTACAAGTTGGTTAATTTCAGCCGTGTACTCACGCAGATCTGATGTGTTCTTCAAGTATCTGCAGGTTGTCGCCGCATCTCTGGGCGCAATCTATGATCTTTATTTGTGGCGACAACTTAGTGATCTCCTGCGCTGGTTCTTCCAGGTATGTTTGTAGCGTGAATTCACTTGTACGAGGTGAAGGTCTTCATGCGGTGACATCTTTGGCTGTAATTCCATGTTAAATTTGTGGTTGCATTTTTGGACGTTTCTTAGCATTGATCTTTAGAGGTAGATTTTTGCGCTGATAATTTCAGATGCAAAATTCATGCTGTATACTGTGACATTAGTAACACAGAAGAGATAAAATGACGAGAATTTAAGCCACACAACACTAAGTTAGAAAATGTAAGTATTAAGTATGAAATGCCTAACGTGCATGCTAAATATGATACAAAAGGGACAATTAATACACAAATTTAGTGTAAAAATAAGTGTCAATTCTAATGCTATGACTTCCTCCCTACCGTGATTCCGCCACAAAACCTTTACCAATGGAACAGTTTTTCTTTGCAAGACTTTAACATCTCGCTCGAGGATTTGAGTAGGTTCCTTTTCGAAAGTTAAATCAGGTCAAACCTCGACCTCCTCCATCGAAATAATGTGGGATGGATTGGAACGATACCATCTCAACATTGAAACGTGAAACACATCATGAATGCCATTGAGCTCAAGAGATAACTCAAGTTGGTATGCTACTGGTCCAACCCGTTTCAAAATTCGATAAGGTCCGATGAACCTCGGACTAAGTTTACCCTTTCATCCAAATCGGAGGACCTTTTTCCATGGTGACACTTCCAAGAATACCTAATCATCGACAGAGTACTCTATGTTCCTTCGTTTCAAATTCGCATAAGACTTTTGTTTATCCGAAGCTGCTTTCGGTTGATCTCGAATCAATCTAACAGTACTTTCAATTTCAATTACCAATTCAAAGCCCAAAACCCGTCGCTCTCCCAATTCTGTCAAACATAGTGGATTTGATCCTCCTAACTGCCTCTGAAGTCGATCACACAACTACAGAGCATTTCTTTTAAGATATGTAAACTCTCTCAGACTGACCATCTATCTAATGATGATATGCAATATGGAAGCCTGGTCGCGTACCCACCGCTTCATGCAATTTCCGCTTAAATCGCGAAGTAAAATACTAATCCCAATCTAAAATAATTGAAACGGGGACTCTTTGTAACCTCACAATCTCAGACACATACAGCTTCGTAAGCTTCTAAAGGGAGTAGTTGGTTCAAATAGGTAAAAAATGAGCAGACTTGGTCAATCGATAAATGATGACCCAGACAAAATCTTTCTTATTGAGCGTTAGGGGCAACCTACTAACGAAGTCCATCATCACTCGTTCCCACTTCCACTAGGGAATCTTAATTGGTTGTAGCAGCCCTAATGGCAACTTGTGCTCGACCTTAACCTTCTGACACATCAAACAATGGGAAACGTTAGTAGCCACCTCTCGTTTCAACCCCGACCACCAATATAACTCATGTAGATCCCGATACATCTTATTTCTTCCAGGATGCATAGCGTAGAGGCTGCTATGTGCCTCCTATAGAATTGATAATCTCAGCTTAGAATCCTTTGGTAAATAGATACGACTCTTGAAGCATAACACTCCCTCGTTGTTCAATTCGAATTCAGACTCAGCACCAGATTTAACCACATGCAGACGCCTCACTAATGACTCATCTTACAATTGTTTAACCTGAATTTGCTCAACACAAGTTGGTTTCACTTGTAACTTAGACAACAACTCGCCATCCTTAAAAAAACTAAATCGAGTAAACATCGTCACAAATCAATCATCACTCGATGACTAAGGGCGTCAACCACCACGTTAGCTTTACAGGGATGATACTCAATTGTAAAGTCATAAACCTTGAGTAACTCAACCCACCTATGCTGTCTCAAGTTCAACTCTTTCTAAGTTAACAGGTATTTGAGGATTTTTGTGATCCGTGTATATTATGCATTTCTCACTATACAAGTAATGCCTTCAGATTTTTAATGCAAACACGACTGCAGCTAACTCAAGATATTGGGTAGGATAGTTACCCTCGTGAACCTTAATTTACTGGGACGCATATGCTACCACCTTTCCATATTACATTAGGACACATCCCAAACCCACATGTGACGCGTCACTATACACTACAAACTCCTTACCCGACACCAGTTATACCAATACAAGAGCTTATGTCAAAATAGTCTTGAGCTTCTCAAAGCTCACCTGATGTTCCTCGAACCATCTAAACTGAGCGTTCTTATGCAGGAGCTTAGTCAAGGGTGATGCTATCAGTGAGAACCCCTCGACAAACCTATGGTAATAACTCGTTAAACCAAGGAAACTCCTAAGTTCAGCAACATTCCTCCACGGTTTCCACTCAACCACAGGTTCGATCTTCTTTGGATCAACATGAATTCCTTCGGTAGTCACCACGTGCCCCAAGAAGGGAACTTCAGATAACCAAAAATCATACTTGCTGAACTTCGTATAGATTTGCTTCTCGTGAAATGTCTGAAGTACTATAGGTAGATGCTCATTGCGTTCAGTTTCAATTTTGGAGTAGATTAGGATGTCGTGGATAAAAGCCATAAAAAATCGATCTAGATACGGTTGAAAGACCCGATTCATCAAATCCATGAATAATGCCGGCAATTTGGTAAGTTGAACAGTATAACCAGGAACTCGTAGTGGTCGTAACGTGTTCGGAAGGCTGTTTTGTGCATTTCCTCATCCTTAACCTTAATTTGATGGTAACCTAATCGAAGGTCTATTTTTGGAAACATCGAAGCCTCACGGAACTGATAGAACAAATCATCAATTCTTGATAACAGGTACTTGTTCTTAACCGCCAGCTTGTTCAACTAACGGTAATCAATACACATTCTCATCATACCGTCCTTCTTTGTAATAACCAGTACAGGTGCTCCCCACAAAGACACGCTCGATTGGATGAACCCTTGATTGAGAAGTTCTTGCAACTATGCTTTCAGCTCAACCAGTTCCTTTAGTGCCATGCGATAAGGGGCGATGGATGCCGATGCGGTACTCAGTAACAAGTCGATACCAAACTCTGCCTCACAGGTTGGCGCTACACCCGACTATTCATCAGGGAAGACATCCAAAAAATCCCTAATGGTCTGAATATCTCTAATAGTTAGCTTAGCTGATGTAGAGTCAAAGATAAGAGCAAGGTATGCCTGGCACCCTTTCTACATCAGCCTTTCAGTTACAAGGACAGAGATTACAATGGAGAGATAATCTCGATGTTTCCTAACCACTACTACTTCGTTATCCTTTTCAGTTCTCAATGTTACCCTTTTGTTCGCACAGTCTAGGCTAACTCGATGTTCCACTAATCAGTCCAATCCTAGTATCAAATCAAACTCCTCGAATGGATGCTCCATCAAGTCTACCGAAAAGGCAATTCCCTGAACCTTTAACGGTACTCGCTTAAACACTTTGTCAACTCGAACGAATTGACCCAGAAGGCTAACCACAGATATTACAATAGTAGTACACTTAGTAGGCATATTCAATGTCATAGATATAGTACTAGCTACGTAAGAGTGAGTAGAACCAATATCAACAAAAGCAAAGTATGATACAAAATAAATAAATAATGTACTAGCAATAACATCGACATTGTCCTTGTCCTCACGGTGTCTAGCCACATATACCAGTACTGGCTGTTGGGCCTTAGTTTGGGTCGCACCTCTGTCCGATGCCCCACAATGCCTACCAGAACTTGTACTACCCCGACTAGGGACAGTACTACCCCTACCAATGCCTGAACCCCTGAATGACTATGGCATCACTCTCGGTGACTGAACAGTGCTCACAACTGATACAAGTGCCACAGCTGGTACCTGATCGAGTCAATGTGGACAGTCTCATACTTTATGCTCTAATGACCCACACCGAAGGCAAGCCTCTGTCTTCCTCTAGCACTCGCCTACATGGCGTCTACCATAGTACTCACAGGGTGCTAGAGCCCATCGATGTCTTAGTCCTCGGAGGCCCATCCGGTCTCACCCGTTTCTTAGGACTCTATGCAACACAGGTAAATTATATCTCTAATTTGGCCTTGCTCTGAGCCCGCTCTTGCTCCTTTTTCTCACTCTCAATGTGCTTAACTTCTTCAATAATCTTTACCTTATCAACCAACACGACGAAGACCCTCTCTCTGGGATGCAATCAAAACCCTCAGCTCATAACAAAGTGCCTTTTCAAACCAAACACATTTGTCGTACTCAGTTTCAACCAAGGCCTATGCATAACAACTTAGTCACAAGGATTCGACCTCGTACTCAGCTACAGACCTATCCCCTTGTTCTAGATTCATGAACTTAAGTCGACGAGCCTCAATGTAACTAGCTCTAACGTACTTACCCTGGAAGACCCTCTTAAAGGCATCCCATGTCACCATATTAGGTTGAAGACTCTATTCCATAATTAATCACCACTGATAGGCTTCATCACGAAGCAAAGATACCGTACCCCTCAATTTCTGTACTAGAATGCAATCTAGGTCATTCATGATATGCTCGGTAGCTCGAGCCAATATTCTGCCACAATAGGAGCAACTCTAGTGACGCCCCTAAATAGCTCAGCCCCATTTGCACGGAGCCACTAAGTAACTGTTCCTCAAGCTATAGGTTCAATACGGGTCCCCATGACCCTCTCTAGCACATGTAACATAGCTTGGGACACAAGATCGTCCCCAACAAGCTCAAGCTGAGCTCCTGTCTCGGTAATGGGATTACCAATTGTCTCGTTGGTCTTCAAAATGGGAATACTTCCCATGAAACATGACTCTGTTCGAGCTCTTCCCGGATGCCCACAACGCCCTCGCATACCACATCTTTGAGTTCCTCGTGAACTCATCTTACCGTAACTACAACATTAGAAGCGCACAGATCAATTTAAAATTTGTCACAAGTTTTATAAGATAACAGTGTAGTCATAGATTCAATTTTTCACAGTTCAATAGGCATATATATATGTTGTAGTAAACACTTACAAGCGCGGCATTGGAGACTCGATCTTTTTAATTCAATTATTTGACTTTTATTTCTATGGAACATATCCTCACTCCATAACTAGAGCCATTACACAATTTGAGTATTGATTAACCTGGCTCTGATATCATTAAATGTAACATCCTAAACCCTACCTAGACGAAACAACCAAACTCTAAGCTTTCCATCAAGATAAAACATTCACACATTCACAAAGATAACTCCACAAGTCTAATTCATTTATTTAAAATAGTAACAATAACATAAGTTCAATTCCAAGATAAAATAGAATACAAATATTCCAATACTATGAGTATTATTCCCTAACATGGTTAAGATAACATCCAAAGTCAAACACAATTTCCAAACGTAAATAAACCTACTACTAAAGTCCACATCCTAAGTACTCCTAAAAGATTATCGAGCTTCTGCAGTGCCACCCTTAATGCATGAGAAGACCCTAAAACAACATCAAATAAGTTAGTGTGGGCCTCAAA
This sequence comes from Kokia cookei, assembly GCA_039519145.1. NCBI lineage: Eukaryota > Viridiplantae > Streptophyta > Magnoliopsida > Malvales > Malvaceae > Kokia > Kokia cookei. The sequence continues at coordinate 33,463,844 of CM076908.1, forward strand.
GACACTTTGTAAATCTCAACAACACAATTTATAGGTACACTTATCCAGTTACATAAATAGGTTCATAAATGCTAGACGGTTATGCAGTGGTATAACAGTTATCAATAATCTAGCTGTGTTTATAGTTTCATGGCTAGTACGGTAACAATGTTGTAGTGTTTACAGTGTCATTACCGGTTCAAAAGTAATATCGTAGTCTTTATAGTGTCACTACCAATTCAGTGATAACACACTCAAATAGTAAACCCACCATTTTAGTTCAGTCATTCCAGTATGTATACATCACCCACTAACAATGCATAATCATACCATTACATGTTTGAAATCGTATTGCACACATGCTTAGTAACTCTCACAGTCTAGTATAGGCCATTCAAGTACTACGGTTAACATACAATTAGTCGACACAGAGTTTAAGTCTTAGATTAAACATAGAAGTTAAGTTTGGTAAGGTAGCCATTGTAATTTATTGCATCGATAATCACCTATCCTTTTACACCTTGTGAGCACTTAGTAGTCTGTTGAATAGTCACATTAGGAAACCCATTTTATCATTATCATATTTCATCTTTATTTTCAAAGTATTGCTATGACAACTATTCTTACAATTTATCTTATTTTTATTTGTTTATTGCACTGACATCGATAAACAAAAGACAACCATTCTCATGGGATCGATATCCGACAAACTCATATTTGTCTACTATACTTGAATCGACAGTGTACGCTTGCACAATATTTCTGTGACATTAAACAGCTGATCAAGTTTTGGCACCGTTGTTAGGGATGGCATTCGATTGATGTTTTTTTTTTTTTGCAATTTATTTTTATGATATAATATTTAGTTGTTACTAACATGTTTTCTTTTTTTTCATTATTTGCACATTTTATTTTAGGTGTTTCATGACCCGAAGTAATTCGGAGTTTATTGTTGATTTTGATCCAGAAATTGAACGAACTGTTCGGAGGAGACTTCAAGAACAAAGGAATATGACTTTACCAAGAAACAATGCAGCCATACCCTCGATACTGCTACAAAATGTTGAAGACCAACCGTTGCTGCAAGATAATCAAATACAAAACAAGACTATACGAGATTTTATAGTACCTATCTTGGATGATTTACAACCGAGAGTTGTTAGGCCAGCAATCCAAGCTGAAAATTTTGAACTCAAGCTAGTAGTGTTTCAAATGTTGAATTCTAATTGGCAATATGATAGGCTGCCAAATGAAGATGCATGAGAACATCTTAAATCATTTTTATTGATTTATGTTTCCTTTAGTCAACAAGGCGTACCTGATGATGCTTTGATAATGCAATTATTTCCCTATTCTTTGTAGGGAAGAGCTCATACTTGGTTCCTTGGAATGCACTAGTAACACAGTTTATTTTGCGTTTTAATCCACCGACAATGAATGCTTATCTTCGGAATGTTATTACAGCTTATCATCAGCTGGATAATGAGAATCTCCACACTACATGGGAACGTTATAAAGCTTTGCTTCGACGATGCCCCATGCACAACATTCAACAAGAAACACAAATTGAGATTTACTATAATGGGCTGAATTTACAAACAAGGAATCTTGTCGACACATCAGCCAATGGCCCTTTGTTGGATTGTACATATGAAAAATTTGATCGTTGCTCCAACGGTCACATAAAAAAACTATAAACCCCCCACCTTTTATTTTTTCCCTCATTTTCTCTCAATTTTCTCTTTAAATTTCACACAAATTTCTCTCTAAAATTCTCTAAATTTTTATCGTGCTTGCAATAGCCCGACAATTAATCTGTCTTAATGATAATCATATATTCGTTGACCAATTGCAAAGGGAGCGACTGGGCCTTTTAAATCCAAGGATAAGAGGTGTTGAGATGGGTCCATCAACACTGCCCACGCAATCACCGCCCATGCAAGCACCAACCTAAAATAACAAATTTCTCACTAAAAACACGTTGAAAACTCCTTAATATCTGATGGCCAAAATTGAAAAAATATCCCTTTGAAAAAATGACGAAAAACGCATCCATGTGGGCACTTTTTTTAAAAGTGCCTCCATGTAGACGCGCTTTTGTTGCATACAAGGAAAAGCGTTTCCGATTAAAAAATTATAGTATTAGTGTTCTACATACTAAAATTCATAATAATTCTAAAAATCATCACTAAAATTTTCTACATTAATTTACTAGTGTTATGTGTGTCGAAACCGATTTAAAACGATGTTTCAAAAATTATTTTAATGTTGGGAAATGGGAGTCGCCAACAATCCTTTTGTCCGGTATGATTGGATCACCTCAAAACGTTTAAAATCCGTTTTGAAAAATATTTTGGTCTTTGCAATCCAGAAAACGAGTTCGGGAGTCGGTTACGCATGAGGAAGGGTTAGCACCCTCATACGCCCAAAATTGGTACCACATTGATTATTTTCAGGGCTTAATTTGTAACATTTAAAAGCTTGAATAAAGTTTAAAATACGATCCTTCAATGCATGAGTTAAGTTTAAAAGAAATCGGGTTTGTTTGGAAATCTCGCTATTTCAAAATGATCGAGGCAGAAAGTTACGTCCAGTGAGTTAGGACATGACATTTCAGGACCTAGGAATAATGAGCTTTACTTTGTAGAACCCCTTTTTTTTTCCAAATTTTTACGAAAAGGATATTCAATTATCTCGATTCGAAGAAAGGTTGCACCTAGTAAGTTAAGGCGCAACATTTCAGAACCAAAGATAAGGAAACATTGCCTCGATTAAGAGTATTCGATTATTTCGATTTGAATAAAAATTGCACCTAGTGAGTTAAGGCACAAATTTTTCAAAACTCGAAATATAAGAATATTGCCTCGATTTTAAAGTTTTTATGAAAAACAATTTTTGAAAACAAGCATACGAGTTAAATATGAATAAATAGTTAATAATAAATATTAAATAACGAGAAGCAAGATGAATAAGAAGATAAATTATTTGCGAAAAATAAAAAACACAAAATACGAGTGCATAATAATTTAAAAATAAATGCCAATATTGACGAGAAAGAAGCATGATGCAATCGGAGTTAAAAATGAGACTTTTCGGATACTCGGGGGTAAAATGCTAATTTTGGATTCTTAGGGGTGAAATGGTAATTTCGGGAAAATTTGGGGTTAAAAATGGAATTTTAGACATTCGGGGGTAAAAGGGTAATTTTGAGAGTTTTGAGGTCAAAAATGGAGTCTTCAGACATTCGGGAGTAAAATAGTAATTTTTGGATGTTTCGGGGTTAAAAATGGGATTTTTGGAAGTTCGGGAATACAAATAGAATTTTTGGAAGTTTTGAGGTCAAAAATGGGATTTTTGGAAGTTCGGGGGTAAAAATATAATTTTTGGAAGTTTCGAGATTAAAAATGGAATTTTTAGAAGTTTCGAGGTTAAAAATGGGATTTTTGGAAGTTCAGGGGTAAAAATGAAATTTTTGGAAGTTTCAGGATCAAAATGGGATTTTTGGAAGTTTGAGGGTAAAAAAGGAAGTTTTTGAAGTTTCGGGGTTAAAAATGGAATTTTTGGAAGTTTGGGGGTAAAAATGGAATTTTGGAAGTTCGAGGCAAAAATGAAATTTTTGGATAGTTTAGGGACTCTCGAGGTAATAAAACCAAAAATAGGTGACACGTGGCAGCCCCTCAGGCATCCTGAAGTGAGAGGACTATTTTGAAAACCATGGAAAAATTTTGGGGTAATTTTGTAATTAAAGCGAACCTGATTTAAGGATTAAATTAAAACAAATTAGAAATAAAAGGGACCGTTTGCATAAATAAGCCAAAATTATGACACGTGGCAGCTCCTGGTGCTTTTAAAAGGTCGAGGGGCTAAATTGAAAAACCATGAAAATCATTGGTCCAATTTAAAATTAATTATTAGTGTAAAAAGGACCTGATTGAAAATTTTAGAAAAAGCGGAAGGATCGAACACATAAATAACCCCTCCTTCAAAAACACGCGGATCCTAAGTCAAATCGGGTCAAATTTCGGGTCAGATTCGGGTAATAGTCCGGAACGGCACCGTTTTAGGGATGAAACCCAGCCCTCAAAAGGATGTCGTTTTAAGGGCTTATAAATAACCCTTTTCAAAAAAAAAAACATTTCTTTCGGCCTTTACAAAAAAAAACCAAAAAGCTCTCCAAAATACCTCTCCCCCCTCCTTGGCTGGCCATGTTTCGGCTGGTCGGGCTGGTTGCCGTCCGTCGCGCGTAGGATCACACGCGCGCCGCCGATCCCCGCGCATGGGCATCGCGTGTCACCACCTGGAGTCTTCCGATACACGCGCCACTGCTTTCACGTCCACGCGCCATCCTAGCCGCCTGGGTTGCACTACACGCGCCTCCGCACATGGCTTCCCAGGTAAAGTACCCTCTTTTCTTTCCTTTTTTTTCTTTTTTCCCTTTTTAAAAAAACGTTTCAATCCCTTTTTTTTTTTTTAAAACGTTTCCTTTTTTAACCGTTTTATTCAACTTTCATTATTAGTATTTTGATTCCTTTCTTTTTTGCAGATCCATGCACGGCGGGGTGCGGGGTTTCAGCGGAGGCTTCGACGCGAGCTCCGGTGACGGCGACGCGGGTCAGGGAAGTGCCTTCTGACTCTTTGTTTTCCTTTTTCTTTTTTTTTATATTAATGATATTATTTAATACCATTAATAAATTCATTACTGTTATAATTAATAATATCTAATATTATTATTATTATTATTATTATTATTATTATTATTATTAAAAAATATTTATTATTAATAATTATTAAGAAAACTGTTCGTTTATTATAAAGTCATTAATACTTATTATTAATAATAAACCTATTTAAAATATTTTGGAATAGCAAATAATAAATATAAAAATGTATTCAATGCATGCATCTTAAACGCTGGTAGCAAACAAGCATGTAATTAATACTCATTAGTTCATACCTTGAAAACAGAAAGTCTTTGAACCTGATTTGAGTCTGTTATTGATCGCTTCCTTGTTCACGTTTGTATACTACTGTTGTGTTTGCATATGACTCTTAGTAAAAAACTGTATTTGTATTGATCCTTTTTTGTGAATGAACCGTCATCCTTTACAACTGAAATGAATTCGACTTTTATAGCCTATGTTATCATCATTCCTTTTTTGTTTTACATCACTTAATGTATGTCTCCTTTCTCCTTTTTCAGGTCTCAAAAATGCAGTAGCGGTTGGTGCAGTCCAAGTTGGGGTGACCGATGCTAGCTGCTGATGAGCAACTTGGCTGCTGATGTGGCGGCCTTTGATTTGCTGAGATGGAGGTGGCTACAGCATCCATTTGTAATAGATTTTTGTTCTAAGTAATTTGGGTCAAGGGGCCCAATTAAGTTTTGAGTGTAATTGGGTTATTGGGCTAGTTTTGGGTTCAAGTTTTGTAATTTGGACTTTGTTTTTGGACTTTTTAATTAAGTTATAAATACATTTAAATTTTAATTAAATCTAAATTTAAAGCAAATTTAAATTTAAAAGATAATTTTAAATTTAAAATAAATTTAAATTTAAAAATAAATTTGAATCAATTTAAACCCAATAAAAGGCTCAAACCAAACCACGGGCCTTGGTTAAAATTGGGCTTCAACAACTACCCCTCTTTGCTCGTTGCTACGTAACAGGAACAGAGCAAAGACCCAAAAGGATGCCCAATTTGTCAAGTCTCATCTCCTTGACGTTCTTTCTTCAATTGGTCTACCTCCCGTTTATTGACTGTTGATTTTGGCGCATCCAGCTCTGCATCATGACTCCATCTCGTCCTAAGGTAATCTTCAAAAAGACAAAATTTGCTACTGTGATTTTACCCTATTCCTTTCAAGGAGATTGGAATTCGTCACCGTAGTCTTTGAGTCTGATTTCATTGACTTGGCCTTTTTCTCAGTATCTCATCCGGAAGAAGACCATATCACTTGTTTTGACCCCCTTCTCTGTGTTTTGTTAGGAAGATGATTTTGGTTTACTTCCCCGTATTTCATCAGGAAGCTATCCGTTTTATTACTTCGACCTGCTTCTCAGTATCTCATCAGGGAGCTGGGGTTAGAAGATTTGTTCATCGAGCGTGGGTTTGATTTGGTCTTCTTCTCAGTATTTTATCAAGAAGATGACCGCGTCGTTTATTTCAATTCACTTCTCTGTATCTCATCAGGAAGACGAATTTGGTTCACTTCTCAGTATCTCATCAGGAAGCTAATCGTTTATTACTTCGACCTGCTTCTCGGTGTCTCATCAGGAAGCTGGGGTTCGAAGACTTTGCTTGCTTTGAGCGTAGGTTTGATTTGGTCTTCTTCTCAGTATCTCATTAGGAAGATGACCGCATTGCTTGTTTTAATCCACTTCTCTGTATCTCATCAGGAATACAAATTTGGTTCACTTCTCAATATCTCACAGGAAGCTAACCATTTATTGCTTCGACCTACTTCTCAGTGTCTCATCAGGAAGCTGGTGTTAGAAGATTTTGCTCGCTTTGAGCGTGGGTTTGATTTGGTCTTCTTCTCAGTATCTCATCAGGAAGATGACCGCATCGCTTGTTTCAATCCGCTTCTCTGTATCTCATCAGGAAGACGAATTTGGTTCACTTCTCAGAATCTCATCAGGAAGCTAACCATTTATTGCTTCGACTTGCTTCTCAGTGTCTCATCAAGAAGCTGAGATTCGAAGATTTTGCTCGCTTTGAGCTTGGGTTTGATTTGGTCTTCTTCTTAGTATCTCATTAGGAAGATGACCGCGTCGTTTATGGATATCGCAATTTGCCCCGTGATCGGGGTAAGGCCTTGGAATTCCACACCTTTTAAACTTGGTGATCTAAATGATTCATCTCGCCATGTGGCGGGGGTGTGACCTGTGAAATACGCTTCCATGGGCCTCTATGTAGGCCTAAATTAGAAAGAATGAATTAAAATGAATTAAATGCTCCTAACTTGTATGAGTGTGTATGATGAATGTCAGATTTGTTTATTATTTATTTAGGTCGACATGATTTGTCGCCCGTCCCCAAATTCTGTCTTTGATGTGTTGCTCTATCTTTTCTGGGTTGTTCTTGGAACCACTTGTTTTTAAGACTATCTTCCCGTTGGTGGTCTTGTTACGGACTTCTTGTAATTTCTGAAAACTCCAGAATAATACTCATAACTTTTTGTATGATTTATTGGTTCATTACCCGTTATTTGATGCAAAATGCTTGGACAAAATTGTGCAGAAACAAAGTCGTATTTCAAGAATTCTATTAAAAAGAGGATCGAAGGAAACAATATTAAAAAGAGGATCAAAGAAAACAATCATTAGTTGAAAATTGCCAAGTATACAATGAAAAATAATTGGTTGCCCCAGATATCGCAAAATGAGCTACTCTACGCCAACTTGCTTGAGAATCATTCCTAACTCAGATGCGTGTCTAGAAGATCTAGAGTGCTTTGTTGATATTTCAAGTTGTAACCTTCCTCCATTTCATTGACCCGTTCTTGGACCTGAGCCGCCCTTTACGGGTTTTCAACTCAAAGTTTCCTTGGTTCCAGGATGCCCTTTGCGGGTTTTCATCCTGAACCCCCCCTTTTTTTTTAGATGCCCTTTGCGGGTTTTCATCTCAATTCCCCTTTTGTTTTTAGGCGAAGTATTTTTTCACCGAGTCTAAATTTACGGGGTTGTATAGCTCCTTTCCATCCATCTCTGTTACGATGAGAGCTCCTCCTGAGAAAGCCTTTTTTACCACATAAGGCCCTTCCCAATTGGGCATCCATTTCCCACGGAAATCTTTGTGTATGGGAAGTATCTTTTTCAAAACTAGATCTCCCTCATAGAATTCCCTGGGACGAACCTTTTTGTCGTAAGCTCGCATCATTCTTTTCTGGTACATCTGGCCATGACAAATGGCTTTTAATCTCTTTTCCTCGATTAAATTCAACTGGTCATACCGAGCTCGGATCCATTCAGCCTCGTCTAGTTGAAGCTCTATTAAGACTCGAAGGGAAAGTATTTCAACCTCAATAGGCAAGACTGCTTCCATACCGTATGCCAACGAGAATGGTGTTGCCCTAGTAGAAGTTCTGACTGAAGTTCTGTAGGCAAAGAGGGCAAATGGTAGTTTTTCGTGCCAGTCGTTGTAAGTCTCAGTCATTTTTGCCACAATCTTCTTGATATTCTTATTAGCTGCCTCCACAGCTCCATTCATTTTTAGGTGATAGGGAGAAGAATTATGATGCTTAATTTTGAACTGTTCACAAACTTCTGCTATCGTGCTATTGTTCAAATTGAGGGCATTGTCGAATATGATCCTTTCAAGCATCCCGTATCGGTAAATAATTTCTTTTTTCAAGAACTTGCTAACCGCAGACTTGGTAACATTCGCATATGAGGTTGCCTCTACGCATTTAGTGAAGTAGTCAATCACCACGAAGATGAATCTATAACCATTGGAAGCCTTTGGAGAAATTGGCCCGATGACGTCCATGCCCCACATAGAAAAAGGCCAGGGAGAGGTCATGACATGAAGGTGTGATGGAGGTACATGAATCTTGTCTCCATAGATTTGACATTTATGGCACTTCTTGGCATAATTGATGCAATCGCCCTCCATACTAGACCAGTAATACCCAAATCTCATTATTTGTCGGGTCATTGTGAAGCCGTTGGCGTGTGTCCCGCAAATGCCTTCGTGAACTTCTTCTAAGATCTTCTTAGCTTCAATTGCATCGACACATCTTAGCAACACTTGATCTTTCCTCCTCTTGTACAAGATTTCCCCATCTAGGACATATTCACTAGCTAGTCTTTGTAATGTCCTCTTTTCATGTTCTGAGGCTTGCTCGGGATACTTTTGATCTCTCACAAATTGAAGAACATTCTGGTACCATGGGTGATCATCTTTTTCTTCTCCTTCTTCTGCTTCAATATCGCAACAATGAGCAGGAGCCTCATAGATACTCATTTGAATGGGCTTTACATTTTCCGTCTTACTCACCTTAATCATCGAGGCTAGAGTGGCAAGAGCATCGGCCTTCTGGTTTTCTTCCCGTAGGAGATAATGGAATGTGACATCATCGAATTCGGTGATCAACTCGAGGACCAGTTTGCGGTAATCCATTAACTTGGAATCCCTTGTTTCCCATTCTCCTTTTAGTTGATAGATTACCAGTGTAGAGTCTCCATAAATCTCCAAAATCTTGATTCCCCGTTCTATAGCCGCATGGATTCCTAATATACATGCTTCATATTCAGAAATGTTATTTGTGCAATCAAAATCCAGTTTGCTGGTGAAAGGGTAATGATCTCCTTCTGGTGATACCAAGACTGCCCCGACCCTATTACCTGTGGCATTTGAAGCTCCATCAAAATTCAATTTCCAAGGTCATTCTTCCGTGATTGCCCCTTTAGTAGTCGCAATATACATTAAATCTTCATTCGAGAAATCGAAGTCTATCGGCTTATAGTCTTCTAAAGCCCTACTGGCCAGGAAGTCTGGTATCGTACTCCCTTTTATTGCCTTCTGATTGACATAGACTATGTCAAATTCCGAGAGCAAAATTTGCCATCGAGCTAATCTCTCATTCAATGTCGCTGACTCCATCAAATACTTCAGAGGATCTAATTTCGAAATTAACCAAGTGGTATGATACAACACGTACTGTCTTAATCTGTGTGTAGTCCAGACTAGGGCACAACATAATTTCTCAATAGGCGAATATCGCGTCTCGCAATCAGTGAATTTCTTGCTGAGATAATATATCGCCCTTTCCTTCTTTTCGGATTCATCGTGTTGGCCTAGTACGCATCCCATGGAATTTTCGAAGACCGTTAAGTACATGATCAATGGCTTATTAGGAATTGGAGGTACCAAGATGGGTGCTTTGGATAAATAGCCTTTGACCTTATTGAAGGTTTCCTGACATTCATCATCCCATACACCCGGGTTGCGTTTTCTAAGTAGGCGAAAGATGGGATCGCATTTCTCAGTCAACTGTGAAATGAACCAAGCAATGTAATTTAGTCTTCCTAAGAACCCCCGAACTTCTTTTTGCGTGCTGGGTGGTGGTAGCTCCTGTATGGCTTTGACTTTATCCGGGTCGATTTCAATTCCTCTTTTGCTGACTACAAAGCCTAACAATTTTCCTGATGCGGCCCCGAAAGTGCATTTTGCTGGATTTAACTTTAATTGATATTTCCTTAGCCTTCCAAATAACTTTCTTAGGATTCTTACATGTTCCTCGTCTGTCTGGGATTTGGCAATCATGTCATCGACGTAAACCTCAATCTCCCTATGCATCATGTTGTGGAACAAGGTCACCATGACCCTTTGATAAGTTGCCCCTGCATTTTTTAGTCCAAAGGGCATCACCTTGTAGCAAAACATTCCCCATAGTGTGAAAAAAGTGGTTTTGATCATATCCTCCGGGTCCATCCTTATCTGATTATACCCAGATAAGCCATCCATAAAGGAAAACAAGGAATGTTCTGCTGTATTATCGACTAGAGTGTCGATGTGAGGTAAGGGAAAATTATCCTTTGGGCTAGCTTTATTTAAATCTCGATAGTCCACACACATGCGCACCTTTCCATCTTTTTTAGGAACGGGGACTATATTAGCTACCCATTCAGAGTATTTAACCACCTGGACGAAGCCGACGTCAAATTGTTTCTTGACTTCTTCTTTTATTTTTAACAACACATCCGGTCTCATCCTTCAGAGTTTTTATTGCATGGGTTTGCTTTCTTCCTTTATAGGGAGCTTATGGACCACAATGTCAGTGCTCAAGCCGGGCATATCCTGATAAGACCATGTGAAGATCTCTTGGAATTCTTGAAGCAAATCGATAAGATCCCTTCTGGTTTCTTCAGAGATGCTTGTTCCAATTTTCACCTCTTTCTTTTCATCTTCGTGCCCCAGATTTATGACTTCCATTGGGTCCGAATGAGGCAAGATCTGTTTTTCTTCCTGTTCATCATTCTTAACAGATCCGGAGGTAGATCACAATCTTGATTATCTTCAAGGTCCTGAAGCTCTTCCGAACACGTATTTTGCTCGAAGTAGGATTCTAAGTTAGTGTCAGGGTTGCTCATATGGTTGATATTTAGTGATCTGTCAAGGGATGAAATGAAGGTCCAAAGAGCAAAATAAATTTACGAAAGAACGAATATGTGGTATATGTATGAGTAAGTATGTATTAAAGAATAATTAATCTTGTTTATTAGATATGTACGAATGGTTTATTAAGCCAAATGACAGAATAATTATGGAGAAGAATATAAGATGGAAAGTGCATTTCATTCAAATAGTTGAATAATGACCATGGGCCCTTTTACAAAAAGATTCATATTGCTTTCGAGCCTAAAGCAATAGGTGTTTTCGAGTATTACTCTGAGGAAGTCTTAAAAATTACAGGGAGTTCCTCCATGGTCCAATTATTCAATGTGCTTCCAGGTGCACACGGACCAATTCTTGATGGATTCCCTTCCTTTCCTTCATCAGATATAACATTAATGCTTAGATATTTTATGATGCCCCTTGTGGGTCCAATTGTTTCCTGCTGGTTAATCACATCCCCTAACGCGAAAGTCTCGTAGATGTGCGGAAAAACCATGGGTTCCCATGAGATATCCTTTCCAGCCAGTCTGGCCCTCTTTTTTTCTTGCCTTTTCTCCAGCTCCTTCATTTTTTGTTTCGCATCTAGCTTGTAGCCCAGGCCATAACGATCTCGCTTTTCTATTAGCATCGGCACATTAACTCTTCCTTGGAGGTATTTTCCTAGTCCTCTCCCAAGTATCGTTCCTTTTCCGATTGTTAATTTTAAACTCATCCTAGTGGTCGATGATATTGCAGGCATAGGTATCTTCCTCCCTTCCGAAATAAAGGTTGTATTGACAAACTCTAGTGAGCAGAACGAGCATTCCACTGCCTCCTCATCTATCCCCACGTAGGGTGAATCGCTTGTTATGGACGCGATTATTTCCTCCTCAGCATTAATCGTGATTAGCAGCCCTTCATTTATTAACTTCACTTTCTGGTGCAACGAGGAAGGTACTGCCCCAACTGAGTGGATCCATGGTCTTCCCAACAGACAGTTATAAGTGGGCCTAATATCCATCACTAGAAAATCTACTTCATATGTATTCGGCCCAATTTGAAGGGGTATTTCAATCTTCCCCATTACCTTCCTTTCTGTCCCGTCAAATGCTCTAACTATGTTATTACATCCTTTCATATGAGAGCTATCAATTGGAAATCTTTGCAGTGTAGCTAGCGGTAGCACATTCAGGGCTGAACCATTGTCTATGAGTATTCCGGGTAGTGTATACCCTTTACAACGGGTAGTGATGTGTAGAGGCTTGGTGGACCCTATTCCTCTCGTCTGTATTTCATCATCGCTGAAGAAGATGAAGTTATCAGCACTCACATTATTGACTAATCGATCTAGTTTGTTGACAGAGATGTCATTCGCTACATATGTTTCGTTCAGCACCTTCATTAGTGTGCTCCGATGGGCTTTCGAGCTTAAGAGTAATGACAGGATCGATATACGAGTAGGCTGTTTGTGTAGTTGCTCTACCACACTACATTCACTATGCCTTAAGAACTTTAAAAACTCTTTGCCTCATTCTCGGATACAAGCTCGTTGATGGGTGCTTCAGGCTTGTTGGTCGTTTCCTCCTCTGGCTCACACATTCTAGCTTTCCCTTTGTTGAGATTTTTTTCTTTATTCACAAGGTCATAATTCTTACCACTATGGGTAACAAGATTAACGTCCTTCCTGGGTTCGCCCTCTCTTGGCATGGTCACATTGCAATTGTAACTCCAAGGGACCTTCTTACTGTCCTTGTAAGGAAACATTGCAGGCTTTTGTGATAATGCGGGGAGTTGTCTATTCTTTTACCGTACCATGAATAATCACTTTGGTGCGATTGCTCCCATAAGTCTTAGCTGTCCCGTCCTCCGTGGCGCAAACATCATCAGCTCCCCCTCATTCTTCAAAAAATTCCAGCTCTTGATTGTCCATCAACATCTGGACCACGGCTTTGAACTCGATGCAACTTTGAATTTTATATCCTTTAACGGCGTGAAATTCACAATGGTCCTCATCCCCGATTATCATACTCTTTTTATCGTTCAAGATTATCCCTTCTTTAACCAACTCTTGTCATACCCGCCGAAGTGGAGATTTGATTTCTTCAACACTTCCCTTAATTTTTCGGGCTCCTTCTTCCAGCAAGGCATTCACCCCTTGGTCTGGGTGGTTAGGCAGAGGATTCCCAGCTATATTGGGTTTTGCCGACTCTTCCAACTTTACGATCCCATGCTCTATGAGTCCTTCGACTTGTCTTTTAAAAGCGGGGCAGTTTTCAATCGAGTGCCCTTCTGCCCCTGCATGGTATTCATAGTGAGCTTTTGTATCGTACCAAGCCGGGAATGAGGGTTTGTATGGTCTTACATGTTGAGGAGCTACCTCATGCGCATCATATAATATCTTGTAGAGTTCCCCATATGACATCGAAAGGGGAGTATATTGAATTCCTCCTCTACTTGGCCTAGTGCTCGTCTCTTGCCGCGAGGCATTTTGATAATTGCCCATTAGAGTTTTGGGCTGACTTGTCATGAAGGGTCTGGTGTAGCTAGGTCTGTATATGCTTGCATTGTTGACCTCGTTATCCCTTCTTTTAGGGGCAGGCCTTTTAGGGTTTTCTTCGGTTTCAATTTTGCCGGCTTTGATCGCATTTTAAATCATTTCCCCTAACATGACCATATCAGAGAAACTCTTGGTAGCGTTTCCTAACAGATAATTTAGGTAAGGAGCTTTGAGTGTGTTGACAAACAACATTGTTGTCTCTTTTTTTGTTAGCGGTGGCTGTACTTGGGTTGCCACCTCGCGCCACCTCTGCGCATATGTTCTTAAGCTCTCATTTGACTTCTTTCTATATTCTGCAGTGTAAGCCGATCAGGGGCTATTTCTATTACATGGCCGTATTATTTTAAGAAAGCTTGTGTTAAATCTTTCCACGAATGGATTTTTGATCGGTTCAACTGATTGTACCATTTGATTGCCGACCCGACCAGGCTGTCTTGAAAACAATGAATTAATAGTTGGTCGTTATGTACGTGCCCCGCCATCTTCCTGCAGAACATGGTTAGGTGAGCTTCAGGGCAGCTCGTCCCGCTATATTTTTCAAATTCTGGAGCTTTGAATTTGGGAGGGAGAACTAGATCTGGAACCAAACTTAATTCTTTGGCATCTACCCCATAGGCAATTTCAACCCCCTGTATCGCGTCGATTTTCTCTTCTAACCGCCTATATTTTTCTTCTATTTGTCTGGGGAGATATTCTCTTATCATCTCGTCAAAGTCTGGGACACCCAGATTCGCGGTATTATCTTTTGGGTTTGACCTTGATCCAATTGGATAATTAGTCGGTCGCGACGTGTCTGTAGCTAGTTGTTATGCCCTTACAGTAACAGTGGGCTCCTGTGTCAACATTTCATGCAAAGCCGGGTTATGGAGGGGTGTAAAGCCTGGGGGGACCATTGAGTCCTCTTTTTCCTCAATAGCAGGGCTCTTTCCTTTATCAGCCATGCTTTGTTTTACTTGTGCTAATTCCTTTATTAAGCTATTTTGTACCTCCATGAATTGATTCTTCATTTCTCTGCACATCATGCTCATTTTCTCTTGCATCTAGTCTTGTAATTCCTTTTGGATTTGTTCAAGTCTTTGTTCCATGGCTTTAGTTTTCTTTCGAGTATTATAGCGGTGTGAGTTTTCAATGGTTACTGATGTAGCTGGTTGGTAAATATTTAATAAGTTAGGATTGTTATGAAGAAGTATGCAAAAATGTGATGTGAATAATATGCATGTATGCAAGAGAAATGTATTGACTTATAATTCATTTTCCATTTAGAAAATTTCATTTGGATAACAAGTTCCTTAACATAAAACAAATTACATAAATGGTTTTGCTTTGGTGCTCAGAGCCTTAACTTTCTTAAGGAGGCTTGATAGCTTTTGACCTCGTTCCATCTTCATCTCGTACTGTATGCTTAGCTCTTCTGCTTCAACTGCCAGTGTTTGCAAATGATCAGCTACTTCGCGGATTTGACTAAAGCTTCACCCATAACATAATCCCTTTCTCTGACTTCCTTTTGAGTTTGCTGAAGATGCCAATCATTCGTCTCCAATGTCCTTTCCAAAATCTCAGTTCGTATTTCACTATTCTGTAAAGAGGCCTCTAATTCTTCCACCCTCTCACTTAATCTCTCGATCTCAACTCGGATTGCTTTTAACTCCATTACTGAATTTTAGCTACGATGCCTGTACAAGGACTCCTCCAGTTCTCCTGCTCGAGCTTTTAATTCAGTTACTTCGGCTTGGCTTTCTAGAAGGCTACTCTTCATAGCATTTTCCTGAACTTGAGCGTCTTGAAATTTGTTTTTCCAGTAACTTGTTTTATTTTTCTCTTCGCAAATTTCTTGCTGCCATTGCTCTGATGTCTTACCTAAACCGGCGGTTCTTATTGACAATCGAAGCTTTTTACAGTCCTTCTTTAGGCTGTTAAGATCCTCTTCAGCCTTATTCTTCCCTTTTTTCAATTTTTCCGCCTCTAGCTTCTGAACTCAACGTCAAATCCTAAAAGCACCTTCTCTTCCTCTAGTTTTTCTATCATTTTCCCATCTCAGCATTTTTCTTTTCGAAATCTTGTTTAATTATTTCTAATTCAGTCGGAACAACCTGCAAGTGTTCTTCAATTGGGCGGACAATCTCCGGGTTTGGCACAGGAATATTGTCGTTGATCCTTCTGTTTCTCCACCAATCATATTCTGCAGTTATCTTGGGATTGGCGCCGAATGCTTTCATTTTTCGGACATGATTCCATGCATTTGAGATTTCCCGAATCCTTTTCTTATTGTTTTCTCCCCGATACATGAATTCACACTGAGCTATCCCCTGAGTTACGGGTATGAACTGTCTTGATCTGTATTGTCTTGAAACCAGCAAAGGTGCATATCCGGTTGCGCCCCATATTCCAGCCAATGGGACCCAATCAAGATCTCTGCACCGATACAATATTTCATCAGGAATAAACCACGATGCTCGCCACTCTATATCTTCGTCTTTGAGGCTCTGGAGTATGGCCATCCACTTTTCTTCTAAGAAGTTTTCTTGTCTTTGTGTTGCCACGAACTCTTTCAAAGGGGAGTAATCTTTAGACAATTACTAATAGGAGACTTTTTCTGTTTTCCAGAAGTGACTATGAAACCACGCCATCAATAATGGTGCGTAAGCAATAAATCGATCTTCTCCCTCCTTTCTGCATGCGTTTAAGGATCTGAAAGTTTCAGCTAGTATAGCCGGGACAGGTGTCACTTTTTTACTTAATCTATCATCGCGTCTTCTATATGCCCTAAAGCCTTTGGAAAAACGACCAACCCATAGATACTTAGGGCTAAAATGTCTATCTTTTTCTTTGCATCTGGGTGAGCCAATATCAAATCTCTCAGGCTTTTCCACGTGATGCACTTGTTATCCCCTTTGACCTTAACTCGAGCTGCAACCCACTATTCGCTCATGCCCGTGATGTTTATTAATCTTTTAACCATGGTCGGGAGATTTGGAGCTCTAGAATAGGCCTTATCCACTGACATCTTCGAACAACGGAGTAGAGTGGTGTATTCTTCTATCGTCGGTGTCATGTCTATATTCCCGAAGGTGAAGCAATTGTAGGCTGAATTCCAATATTGTGTTAAGGCTCTAAAGAGGGATTTGCCCACCTTAACTTCGCACAAGTATGACAAATCTCCGTATTCTCGGTAAAAGGTCTGTTTTCATGTTGTTGTCCGAACTATCCCAAATCTCTTTCAATTCTAGCACATTGTTTTGATCCGTGCTGATCCTGGTATAATATCAAAGTTCTAACTCATATCCTTCCACTAAGCTATCTCCCTTCTAGCGTTGAGTCTCCTCAAACCACATGCGCACGACCATATTATCCTCACTTTATCAAAGTACTTATTTTCCATGATTAATTCTCTTATCGGTAACTGACCTTTTGAGTCTATACCTTCTCTTTATATGATGATGAAATGCGATGTGAAAAGAGACAAAATAAACAAGTTAGCGAAACACAACAATATCAATATACAAAAGTTTGTTTTGGAAGGTCGCTAAATGGTTTAGTATATCTCCTTTCTAAGCAAGTTTTTACGTCTTACTACATGTGGTTTTAGGTTCTAAAGTAGGAGTACCCAAACCAGCAGATTCCTCGGTCCTCACCCATTATAGGCTCATACAGACGAGTTCGGTTTAGGGGGACGCATTTCCCACGTGTTTGCATGGAAGTGAAAACTTCATGAAAACAAAGGTACTTTGTAATCCCGAAAGCGATCCACTATCCTGCACGGAGGTGAAGACCTTACGAAGGAGTAGTTTTCGGCTTCCACTTAAAAGGTAATATCAAATGCAGATGTATGCAAATTTACGCTAGCAATATCACATGATAGAATGTCACGAAAGATGTCGGGGATCGTCTATTAAACAAAACTGAAGTTTAAAAGTTTCCAAAGAAGATCCGAAAATAATCAATTTTAATGTTGCCAAGCTGTCGAAACCGAATTAAAACGATGTTTCAAAAATTATTTTAATGTTGGGAAATGGGAGTCGCCACCAATCCTTTTGTTCGGTATGATTGGATCACCTCAAAACGTTTAAAATCCGTTTTGAAAAATATTTTGGTCTTCATAATCCAGAAAACGAGTTCGGGAGTCGGTTACGTATGAGGAAGGGTTAGCACCCTCATACGCCCAAAATTGGTACCACATTGATTATTTTCGGGGCTTAATTTGTAACATTTAAAAGCTTGAATAAAGTTTAAAATACGATCCTTCAATGCATGAGTTAAGTTTAAAAGAAATCGGGTTTGTTTGGAAATCCCGCTATTTCAAAATGATCGAGGCAGAAAGTTACGTCCAGTGAGTTAGGACATGACATTTCAGGACCTAGGAATAACGAGCTTTACTTTGTAGAACCCTTTTTTTTCAAATTTTTACAAAAATGATATCCGATTATCTCGATTCGAAGAAAGGTTGCACCTAGTAAGTTAAGGCGTAATATTTCAAAATCGAAGATAAGGAAACATTGTCTCAATTAAGAGTATTCGATTATTTCGATTTGAAGAAAAATTGCACCTAGTGAGTTGAGGCACAAATTTTCGAAACTCAAACTATAAAAATATTGTCTCGATTTTAAAGTTTTTATGAAAAATAATTTTTGAAAACAAGCATGCGAGTTAAATATGAATAAGCAGTTAATAATAGATATTAAATAACACGAAGAAAGATGAATAAGAAGATAAATTATTTGCGAAAAATCAAAAATGCAAAATACGAGTGCATAATAATTTAAAAATAAATGCAAATATTAACGAGAAAGAAGAATGATGCAATCAGAGTTCAAAATGAGACTTTTCGGATACTCAGGGGCAAAATGGTAATTTTAGATTTTTTGGGGTGAAATGGTAATTTTGAGAAAATTTAGGGTTAAAAATGGAATTTTTAGACATTCGAGGGTAAAAGGGTAATTTTGAGAGTTTTGAGGTCGACAATGGAGTCTTCGAACCTACGTGGGTAAAATAGTATTTTTTGGAAGTTTTGGGTTCAAAAATGAGATTTTTGGAAGTTTCGAGGTCAAAAATGGGAATTTTGGAACTTTTGGGGTAAAAACGGAATTTTTGGAAGTTTTCGGATTAAAAATGGGATTTTTGGAAGTTTCGAGGTCAAAAATGGGATTTTTGGAAGTTCGAGGGTAAAAATAGAATTTTTGGAAGTTTTAGGGTCAAAAATGGGATTTTTGGAAGTTCGGGGGTAAAAATGAAATTTTTGGAAGTTTCGAGGTCAAAAATGGGATTTTTGGAAGTTCAGGGATAAAAATGGAATTTTTGAAAGTTTGGGGGTAAAAAGGAATTTTTGGACAGTTTAGGGACCCTTGGGGTAATAAAACAAAAAATAGGTGACATGTGGCAGCCCCTCAGGCATCCTGAAGTTAGAGGACTATTTTGAAAACCATGGAAAATTTTTGGGGTAATTTTGTAATTAAAGCGAACCTGATTTAATGATTAAATTAAAACAAATTAGAAATAAAAGGGACTGTTTGCATAAATAAGCCAAAATAATGACACGTGGCAGCTCCTGGTGCTTTTAAAAGGTCGAGGGGCTAAATTGAAAAACCATGAAAATATTTGGTCCAATTTAAAATTAATTAAAAGTGTAAAAAGGACTTGTTTGAAAATTTTAGAAAAAGCGGAAGGATTGAATGCATAAATAACCCCTTCTTCGAAAACACGCTGATCGTAAGTCAAATCGGGTCAGATTTCGGGTCGGATTCAAGTAATAGTCCGGAAAGGCGTCGTTTTAGGGATGAAACTCAGCCCTCAAAACGACGCCGTTTTAAGGGCTTATAAGTAACCCTTTTCAGAAAAAAAAATCATTTCTTTCGGCCTTTACAAAAAAAAACCAAAAAGCTCTCCAAAATACCTCTCCCCCCTCCTTGGCCGGCCATGTTCCGGCTGGTCGGGCTGGTTGTCGTCCGTCGCGCGTAGGGTCACACGCGTGCCGTCGATCCCTGCGCATAGGCATCGCGTGTCACCACCTGGAGTCTTTCGGTACACGCGCCGCTGCCTTCACGTCCACGCGCCATCCTAGCCGACTGGGTTGCACTACACGCGCCTCCGCACATGGCTTCCCAGGTAAAGTACCCTCTTTTCTTTCCTTTTTTTTTCTTTTTTCCCTTTTTTAAAAAACGTTTCAATCCCTTTTTAAAAAAAAAAACGTTTCCCTTTTTAACCGTTTTATTCAACTTTCATTATTAGTATTTTGATTCCTTTCTTTTTTGCAGATCCATGCACGACGAGGTGCGGGGTTTCAGCGGAGGCTTCGACGCGAGCTCCGGCGACAGCGATGCGGGTCAGGGAAGTGCCTTCTGACTCTTTGTTTTCCTTTTTCTTTTTTTTATATTAATGATATTATTTAATACTATTAATAAATTTATTACTGTTATAATTAATAATATCTAATTCATTATTATTATTATTATTATTATTATTAATTATTAAGAAAACTGTTCGTTTATTATAAAGTCATTAATACTTATTATTAATAATAAACCTATTTAAAATATTTTGGAATAGCAAATAATAAATATAAAAATGTATTCAATGCATGCATCTTAAACGCCGGTAGCAAACAAGCATGTAATTAATACTCATTAGTTCATACCTTGAAAACAGATAGTCTCTGAACCCGATTTGAGTCTATTATTGATCGCTTCCTTGTTCACGTTTGTATACTACTGTTGTGTTTGCATATGACTCTTAGTAAAAAACTGTATTTGTATTGATCCTTTTTTGTGAATGAACCGTCATCCTTTACAACTGAAATGAATTCGGCTTTTATAGCCTATGTTATCATCATTCTTTTTTTGTTTTACATCACTTAATGTATGTCTCCTTTCTCCTTTTGCAGGTCTCAAAAATGCAGTGGCGGTTGGTACAGTCCAAGTTAGGGTGACCGGTGCTAGCTGCTGATGAGCAACTTGGTTGCTGACGTGGCGGCCTCTGATTTGCTGAGATGGAGGTGGCTACAGCATCCATTTGTAATAGATTTTTGTTCTAAGTAATTTGGGTCAAGGGGCCCAATTAAGTTTTGGGTGTAATTGGGTTATTGGGCTAGTTTTGGGTTCAAGTTTTGTAATTTGGACTTTGTTTTTGGACTTTTTAATTAAGTTTTTAAATCTATTTAAATTTTAATTAAATTTAAATTTAAAGCAAATTTAAATTTAAATTTAAAAATAAATTTGAATCAATTTAAACCGAATAAAAGGCTCAAACCAAATCACGGGCCTTGGTTAAAATTGGGCTTCAACAATGTGTATTTGTTTATATCATATTATATTCTTTTTTATTTTTAATTATTTGAATAAAAAATTATGCTTTATTTTTTAAAATATTAAAAGAATATTTTTTTATGAATTTTAATTTTTTAATAATTATATTAATTTTTAAAATTTTAAAGAAATTTTTATTTTTTAATAACTTTTTTTTATCTATTTTAGAGATGATTTGATAAATAATACAAATTTAATTAATAAAAAAAACTAAATTGGAAGCTAAAATAAATATTTTGTAAAATTAAAGTATGAAATAATTCATTGTCCCTTTCAATTGTTTTAGGAAATTAATTTTGAGTTTTCTTTATCCTCTAACTATACGTTGCTATTAAATTGAACCTTAACTTAGGAAGTAAATATTTTGGGTTTTTTAAAGATGTAAATTATTAAAATAGTCGTTTTTATTTATCTCAGGTTATATTTTAGTTATTTATGTTTAAAATGTTACGTTTTAACCACTTATGTTAACTTGTTGTAACATTGTAGTCACTGAGTCGTTAATTGCCGTTAACGGTATATTGATAAGCTGGCATGACACTTTAAATATTCATTTTAAACAAAAAATTAGGTTAAATTGCACAATTGACCCCATTTTTTTTCATTTTGAGCAATTTAATGTTTCATCTTATGTTCTTTTAATTTTTCTTTATTGTATTTTTCATGCTCTTTTGTTTCTCCCTTTGTTTTCCTCCATTTTCCATCTCTATTTAATTTTGGTTAAATTATACAATATTGTTCTTGAAATATGAAGATCTTAAGGAAGACATCAATTCTCATTTTCAAAATTTGGCTATTTTCTTAGGAGTTCAGAAAAGAAACAAGGAGTTGTTGAAGAAATAGCTAAATTTTGATGTTTTGAGAGGTTGAAACAAGTGGACGTGAACAAGAAGGGTATGATTCACATGAAATTTGATAGCTTCATTTGAATATAAGTAACGACTAGACAAATGCACACTACATTGTTGACTTTTTATCAAATTTAAAATAATATATTATAGATGACACAAAATATAAATATAAAATAAATATTTAACATATAATACAAAAATATAATAGAGAATGATTCACATGGAATTTAATAGAAAATGCGGACAACATTGCTGACATTTTACCTAATTTAAAATAATATATTATGGGCTAATGTTTGATCGAATCGAGTAAAAAATTTTGAGTTAATCATGTTAGTGAATCCTATTTTATCATCCTAATTCGATTTGAGTTTTTTTTTAATGGAGTCGAGTAAAATAAAATTCAAGTTGAGTCGAATCGAATCGAGTTAAATTAAAAAAATTAAACATGTCAAATTAAAATATTTTATAGTATAACTAATTCCATGTTAGAGCGTATAAATTTAAAATTATATATATTAAAAAAAATTCAAAGCAAAATAAGAAAAAAATATTTTATTATGATGAACTTGAATTATTAATTAACTTATTTAGGATCCCAAAATTATTACTTTAAAAAAAATTAAAATTTTAAAGTTCTTTACATATATATTTTTAAAATTCTTAACTTTTTTAAAAACAAAATTTTTAGAATTTTCATAAATATTTTGATTTTTTTTTGTAATTTTTATTTAGAAAAACCAATTTGTTAATTTTCAAAATTGACAGAGATGAAAAGAGTATTTACACTAATATTTTATTCGAATTATTCGAGTTATTCGAATTGTAAAATCCAAATAAACTCAAACTCGAATTATTTATTCTTGTTAACTTGAAAAAATCGAATAACTCAATTCGATTAACTTGAAATTAAATTTTTTTAATTTTTCGAATCAAATAAAAAATTTTCACATCCCTATAATATATTATAATTGGCACAAAATATAAATATAAAATAAAAATTTAACACATAATACAAAAAATATAATAGAAAATGATTTACATGAAATTTAATATGAATATAACGGCTAGGTAAATGTGCACAACCATAAATGAAATTTATCAAAATCACAAGTGTAACGAATTTTTGGATTTATCAAAATATCAAATTTACATATAAATTTATCAAGATTTTTTTCATTTCTTTTTTGAAGATCGACTCATGATTCAACTTTTAGCCCGGAAATTTTTAAGTTTTGAACACAGTCTTGAATCTTTCTCTAATTCACCCCGTTATTTTCAACGCATCTCTCTTCTCTTAAAAAAACTCGTCTCCTTAAAAAAGAACTTAAAATTAAAAGAAGCAAACTTTTTCAGTTTTCATCTCCCCTCAAATGGATGCTAGAAATGGAGATGGAAGGGATGCACGATTGGAAGTCGAATAAACAACTTGGATCTCATATGAATTTCGAGTTGATGATCATCGGTGTATAACAAAAAATAATAAATAAATATAATACAAACATGTAAAAGATAAGAACTACTCAACTTTCCAAAATTTATACAAATATATAATATATTATAATTTTAAATGAATAGATCATCTACTATAAATTTTCTAGGAAAACTAGTTTTGATTATCGCTGTCTGTATTGAACTGCTAGTTTCACAATGGACACTGCAGAAATCTCTAAAGCCGAAGTGACTTCAAAATCCCATGCTGTGGCGGAATCCTGGGATGATGAATTCAAAAGACTGGTGCAAACCTTCCCTAAAGAAAAAAGTTGGAGAGGAGACGATCTTTATCTCTACCAAGGTTTTTGGTGCCCATCTATTGGTTTAAGAGCTGTGATTTCTTGTCAGAAACATTTCCAAGCATGTGATTCTGATATTATCGTCTCTACCCTCCCAAAATGTGGCACTACTTGGCTTAAAGCCTTGACTTTCTCCACTTTGTACCGCAATCAGTTTGCATGGGATGAAAATCCGTTGCTCACCGTTGGCCCTCACCAACTTGTTCGTTTCTTGGAGTATGATCTTTATTTGAACAACCCTTTTCCGGATCTCCAAAATGTTTGTGTTTATCAACCAAGGCTGCTTTCTACCCACCTTCCTTACGCTTCATTGCCGACTTCCATGAAAGATTCCAACTCTAAGATTGTTTTCATGTGTAGAAACCCCATGGATATGTTCATTTCTCTTTGGTCTTTCCTCTACAAACTTCGAGACGAAAGCTTAGAGCCACTTTCACTAGATGAAGCATTTGACAAGTTCTACCATGGAATCTATGCGTATGGACCATTTTTTGATCATGTATTGGGATATTGGAAGGCAAGCCAAGAAAACCCCAACAAAATATTGTTTTTGAAATATGAAGATCTTAAGGAAGACATCAATTCTCATTTACAAAATTTGGCGATTTTCTTGGGAGTTCCTTTCACAGATGATGAAAAGAAACAAGGAATTGTTGAAAAAATAGCTAAATTTTGTAGCTTTGAGAAGTTGAAAGAAGTGGAAGTGAACAAGAAAGGTATCCACATTTCTGGAGTTCCACAAGAAACATTCTTTAGGAAAGGGGAAGTAGGAGATTGGAGCAATTATCTCACACCTTCCATGGTTGATCGTTTGGAGAAGCTTATTAAAGAGAAATTGAATAGCTCGGGTTTGAACTTTAAACTATCCTCCAAAACTTCAAGGGATATTGCTTCAGCACGATCATGAGATGTCTTTTTTATCTTTAGTTTATAATTATCATGTCTTTATATTTGCAAATTGGAGTCATCCAGTACCTGTCTTTGTGAGTGAAATCTCTTTTACTCCCATTTATCTTTTCTTTTTGTTGTAATCCATGCTAGACTTCTCTTATTATCATTCAAATAAATTGCATTGGATCATGTTTTGTGAATTTATATGTGAAAATAAAATAAAAATTGCGTCAAATATAAATTCATCTTGCATTTTCTCGGTTCCTCGATCAGCTTTTCATTTCTTTCAGCTGCTTGCCTCTGTTTATCCACTCCTCTGTTTATCCACTTACTATTGGATAAACTTTCATTGCCTCTGTTTAGTTTTGAGAAGTTGAAAGAAATGACGATATCCATTTTTTGTTGCATCATTTAATTTTTTGTAGTCAATTCGTAACATTAGAAAAGATCATTAAAATTTTTTTATTTAGAGTATAATTTGTTTCATTTGTATTATATTTAGTATGCATTTTTTGTATTTTATATTCAGTAATTGTATTTTTTAAATCAATATTGGTTGATTTAATTTATTTTCATTCTATTTTACTTATACTACTAATGTCGTCACATTTACACCCTGTTTAGTTGGTTGTATTAATCATTCCATTACACCACAATTCAATGAGCCCATCACTAATTCTTTATTTGATTGAATGGAATGCAAAAAAAAAATCTGTTTCGATTCCCTTCCCTCCCCACAGAATCTCCATTCATTGTTTAGCCTCTCTAATTCTACCCTCACTCTCTTTCAGACTTCTCTCCAATTTTACCACAATTTTTATGCATTTACGTTTTTGCAGGTACTTCCCCAGTTCTGTTCTTTTTCGTTCTTTCTTTCATTATTTGTCTTGATTTCTACATATGGATTGTTTTAATTTCCTCGCATGTTCTTATTCAAACAAATCCAACTTTCAGGTTAACCAAACAAAACCCAGTTTCCCTTTTCTCTTTTTGTTGTGATTTTTGTCTTTTTATGTCATTTTTTTCTTTTCAAAATTTGAGCAGTCTTGACTTATCATATCTTGAATTCTTTAAGAGATTGATTTTTTTTTTTTTATGTTTGCTTCATGGTTTTCTCTGTTGCTTCAATATTTGGTTGCCTGCCGTGGGAACTGAGGAATTTTTTCGTTTTTTTCCTTCTTTTCTCTGAGTACTTTATGGAGTGATGAAAAATTTCAAGTCAACTAAGTTTAATTCGTCTTGGATCATAAAAAAAGGATTCTAATAATGGGGTATTGCTGTTATTGATTGCATTAATTTGTTTGTGATTCATGATCTAGTTCTAGTTGGTTTTTGGCCTTTTGAATCCCTTTCAAGTCTTTTTTATCAAGTATTACATAAATAACCTTTTTCCACCGTAATATTTTTTTAGGAGAAAGAGTTGAAAGAAATTTGCTTAATCAAGTTAACATTTTCATCTTTTAAAGAATTTTTGGAAGTTGAATTCCATTATCTTCCTGGTCACTTCACCTTTGGTATTAGAAATTAATGGATATACTGTCTACTTACTAAATTTATTGTATTTCTGTCTTATATCTCCTATGTTGATCTGATTCTTCATTTCGCTTAAATTATCTTTCTCTGGACATATCTGGGCATAAGCATGGGTATATGACTCGAAAAAAATTGAACATAGATGTGTGAGACAAATACCCGTGTCCAACACTCGAACTCGAGTCTGTGTAGTATATTATATGTCTATATTTCTTTGTTGCTATGTTGTTTGCTTGAAGTATCCGTGTCCAGCACATATTCAGACATAAGGGTATATGACTTGAAAAGATTGAATATGCACATGTCAAATACATACTCATATTCGACACTCATATACAAATTTGATTGTCATATGATGTCCATATCTCTTTGCTGCTATGTTGTAATTTGTGATGGTTGATTGCTTTGCAGATTAAATAAAATTTGACTTTGATTACCTTACACCAGCAGGGTGAGCAAGTTACCAGGACACATGATGCGGCTGCTGGCATCGATCATGACCTTAGTATGGTATGTCTTTTAATTGGCTTGGTAATATTTGGCGTATCCATCTCAGTTTCATTTCTTGTGTGTGAACTGAACTAAGTTTACACACTTAGTCAAAAAAATAATTAGAGCACTCCCTTTCAGTAAATTTGTAATGTTAGCTGAAAATTCTTTCAATTCTTGATTGACGCTATAGTAGGCAACATGAATCTGCTAGAAATCTCTATATCATGAATAATCTCCTTCAAATTTTACAAGCTATTGAGTATTTGTTCAATTGCTTTCTACAGGGAAAGAAGAATCCTGGGACTGATCGCAATTCAATGCATTTACAAGGCAGGCTTATATTTCTTGAAAAATAAGCCTCGTGTTGCAATTTAAGCTGCTAGCAAGAGCTGAAGAAAACGGAGCTCGACTTTGCCGGTTATATTATGGATGTGAACATGATCCATGTAAACAATCTGTGGCCAAGGATGAGACTAACAGCAATCTAGCTCTTAGCTCCAAACCCAAAAATCCTTTTTGCTGTTTGATGTAATATAAGCTTTGGTTTTTTCTTTAAGGAGTTAGTATTGAAGTTTTTCTCCCATTTTTAATGGAGGAAAACATAGTATTTTTTTATGGTTTTGTTTTGTTCTAAGGTTGCTTATATATTTTTATGTTTGGAAGCAGCTAAAACAAATTATTAGTTATCTAATGTTTTTCAAATGTCTTTTTTATTTCCTCTTGATCTTTGATCTTATATATGCATTGTAGTTTAAAACTAATAAAGTAGGTTATATATTATAATTTTTATTAATTCATATTTTAATAATAATTATATTAAAAATATTATTAAATTATATATTATTTTATTAAATTGTATTTAATAATAATTATGTTAAAATATAATTAAATTATTTATTATTTTTATTAAATTATATTTAATAATAATCTTATTAAAATTTAATAATAATAATCATCTACCTAAAAAAAAATTCTGCTAAGGGTATTTTAGTCACTTAAGCCTTTTTTCTTATGCTATTACAACACCATTCCATTCAACCTAACACAATAATACTATTACAGTTCTAATTCATTCCATTCAACTAAACAACCCTATTCCATTACAGCGAACCAAA
This sequence comes from Kokia cookei, assembly GCA_039519145.1. NCBI lineage: Eukaryota > Viridiplantae > Streptophyta > Magnoliopsida > Malvales > Malvaceae > Kokia > Kokia cookei. The sequence continues at coordinate 33,491,444 of CM076908.1, forward strand.
CGTGGTGTTAGTGTTCAGCATTGCATTTTGTGATATCAGTGTAGGGATCTATCTTAAAAGATCAAACCAGTAAAGTGTTCAAGGCTGTCGCCGTAATTTTAATCTAGAATTGCGCCCAAACATGTCACCGCATAAGCACTTCCAGATTGCATCAGGGATTTTACTGTGTGGATATATCCAGAAGTACTAGTGCATGAGGATATCAAGGGTCGCAGCAAATTAAAATCTAAATTTGCATCCAAAAATGTCGCGACAACCTGTAACTGTTTGCTGCATATAACAGATCTGCATGAGTGTACAACTGGATTAACTAACTTGTACAGTTGCAAGGAAATTAGATCTGAGAGAAGAAGGACACTTGTACCTAATAGTAAAGATAAATACTGAAGAGAGAGAGAAGAGGAAAAAAAAGGAGGAGAATCAAGCTCGTGACAAATCAATTTCCTGTAGTCAATGCATACACGCCACCCAGTAACTGTTTGTGTAGGGATTAATTCATTTCTGTCATTTTTTACTACCGTCAAGGTTCCTTTTCTGTCATACATTGTGTAGGGCTAACTCATTCACTATCAGAAATTGCATAAATAATACTTGCATCCAACCATTTTAGTAACCACCACTTCTTTTTCATGGTTGGATTAAGTCTCCTTTGAGCATCCACCACAGTTTTTTTTCCTTCCTCTAATATGATTTTGTGCTTACAAAATGCGAGATTAATGCCTTTTATGTCTGCAATCGTCCATCCTATTGCTCTCTTATGTTGTTTAAAAAATGACAAAAGAGCTTCTTCCTATGCACCACTTAATCATGAGGCGATAATTATGGGTAAAGTATTTTTGTTTCCCAAATACCCATACTTCAAGTGTTCGAGTAGTGGTTTGAATTCCAACTATGATGGTTTTACTATATATGGTATCATTTTCAGAGCACTAAGAACAGTCTGTTTAGATACCTCTTTACTCTGTGGTCCCCAATCTAACTAAGTTGCTACACATTCTGCCTCTTGTTCATTTTCTTTTGGTTCTTCCTTTTCCGACTCTTCTTCAGATTCTACCATCTCAATTTGATTGCAATTCTATTTAATGTTATCACCTTTGGGTTCACAATTTTCACCCCATAACATTTCGTTCAAACTGGATATTTCTAGAATCTCCATGACGTCTTTACAAGTTTTCGTACAAACATTACCTCCAGTCATGATATCTATCTTATGCCTATTCTCACCATTTAACCCATCATAAAAATACTAGATTTGAATAACAATATGGATACCACCTCCCAGTATATATCAGAGTATTGTTTTGAATCTTTCCCAAGTTTGCTCCAATGTTTCGGAAACATTTTACCTGAAATGAAATAAACGTATATAACTTTTCATTGTTTTAGACATAGAGATCATACTTTGTAGAAATGATTGCACAACTCTCTCCATGTGGTAATAGTATTCGGTGGTAATGATTCCAACTAGAGCTTGTCTTTTCCATCTAGGGCAAAAGGTACCAAAAGCAATTTAATGGTACCATTGCAACTTCAATATAAGCAACAGTGCTGGAAATATTTTCAAATCTTCGCAAAAATTGAATAGGATCTTCTATTTGAACTTCAGTAAACTTAACATTATTAGCAATCCAAGTGAGTAAAGAAGGATTCAATTCAAAAAGAGAATTATGAATAGGAGGACGAATAATGCTAGGTTGTAACCACTCTAAATAATAATAAAAAAACATTCATAGAGTATTTTCAGCATTTTTTTTTCAATTAATTAATTTGTATCTATAGTCTAAAGATTTCTTTATTAGTTTGGTTTTGAATGCAAAACAAAAATTAAAATTACTAAAGATGTTGCCTCCCCGACAACGGCACCAACAACTTGACCACCTCCGAACGTACTCTTGTTTAGAGTATATTTTGGGTTTCTGCAAATATACAGGTTGAGTTATAATATAATTTACAACGAAGTAATGAGTACTCTGAGGATCGTACCCAAGGGAGGTGACCACTTAATTATTTTAATTCTTGCACTGAAAATGATTTAATTAGTATTTTCTTCAAAATTATAGTACGAAAGGTAAATAAAGATTTTGAGTTTCCTATAATGACAATAAAAGTAATAACAATAAATAAAGGAAATGGAAATAAGATGAAATATTGATAAACTAGATTATGGGGGATTTAGCTCGCTTTGACATAATTTCATCAACCGTTGCTTTGGGGTTTTTGTCAATCAACTAGTCGTACCTTAGCAATATCATCCGATCTTCCACTAACATAACGAGTCAACAAGAACTACTTATCTTTCGACCTCACAGGTCAGATTGTCTCGGGGTAAAGGTGTTAACAAATGGATAATACCAATTTTGGGTTAATTTTCATCTTAATGATTTCTTGGGGTTGTCAGACCTAGGGTTTCTTTCTTATTCTTCCTTCTCCAAACAATTGATACGTTGAAAATCCCTATAAAATAATTAAATCATCATACCTCCACTCCCTAATCCCCCATAAAAGGGATTAGTTCCTCATGGTTTCATGAGATATTATAATTTCAATATAAAGAATAAACTTAAAGAATTGAATTGAAAATATAAGTAGAAAGAAACTTAGGGTAGCATTCTGATGGTCATTTTTCCTTAGCCTTAGGTCAGATATCATCCTTCGAGTTTAATGTTGGATTGTGAAGACCAAAACATCCCTCACTCGGTGTATTTCTGCATTTAGGAGTTGATGTCGCGACACCCAGGATCCGTGTCGCGACGTACTTGGCAGTGTACTCATTGGTCGTAATTTCAAGGTTTGTCACAACACCTTGATGTTGTGTCCTGATATAGAAGACAACTTTGAAATTCCTTAATTCTAGTCTCTATGTTGCGACATGTCTCGTCTCGTGTCGTGACATAGTGATCAGTTTTGATATAATTCTTCTAATGGTCTCTTGTGTTAGACAAAATGCAATATATAAAAAATATAAAAATAACTTAAATTTAATAATAAATTTGAAAATAAATAACAAGTATACTTTACGTAGTATTTGTAGATGGATTGTAAATAAAAATTCGTTATGGCCTGTATAAACAATCTCCTTAAGACAGATTCGCTCTCTCCTAGGTGCTAAAGAATCTTTACTGTGAAAAATGAGGTGAGTGAGGGTGATATTTATAAGTGAGAGTTGGTGGCTATATTTAGGAAATAAATATCATCCACACAACTTGCTTGGCTGGTCATGCATGAGCAAAGTTTGAAAAATTCAAACTTTGCTAAAATTGGCTTAGGGTGAGAATTTGAAACCACCAAAAGTGGAGGGGTTTGAATGAGATTTTGGGAAAGTTTAAGGTTACAAGGTTGAAATGGTCAACATAATCAGCCGAATGGGTCAACTCTTGGATGGTACATGGCTAGCTCGAAACAAGGTGGTTCGACCCTCGGTTGCATGCACATCGAGCCACTTCACTTCAGCCTTTATAATTTATTTTTAATCCAAATTAATTGGATTAAAAATATAATTATAAAGCATAATTTAGCTTCATGTTGGATCGACCTTTGGCTGGAAAAATATTCTTCTTAGCTCTTCATTGACTCGGTGTAAAAATTCTCTCAACAGTTTAAGCTGTCAGTAATGTTTGCTGGGCCGATTTTCACCAATTGTGGAAATCTGTCAAAAAATCATCAAATTCATGCTTAATATTTATAAAAATAATTAAAAATCAATGTGTTGGAAATTTTAGCACAAATTAATTATTTTATAATTAAATTATATTTTTCGACATTAATTACTCATAATTTGCATGAATTTAGGTTAAAAAGGGTATGAAAAAGTCTACATATTTTCATCGTTTCGCACCACCAAACTTAATTCATTGCTCTTCCCAAGAAATGCACAAATCAAAAAAGAGTTGATCATTTCTCCTCATACTTATGAATTCAAAATAATTAAGCATATAAATAAGAATTTAGAAATTATGTAGCTCAAGTATTTTTTATTCAATTATCATCAAGCTTATCTTCATAAAGACATATCAAAATCCTATTGCTCAATGTTTATTCCCTAGTTAAGACCAAACTGCAATCATTAAGTTTAACTTATGTCTTCATATGTTAAACATAGTAATTTCTCTCTGTTAATGTAGGTAACAATAAAATCTTGAATCAAATAGGTCTTTTGCATAGGTTGTAATGGGGCTAGGCTAGGGGTAAAGAAAAGATAGATAAATTTAAGCTAAAACCCTAGACTCAGCTTGCAGCGTTCCTTCAATTTCACCAACTCTTTTGAACTTTTGCTCATGCTCTTCTTTTTCTTTTGAGTACATATGCTCTAATCTTTTCTTTTTCTTTTCATTCATTTTTTTAGCATCATTTTTATATGTACTATACTTTTTTTGAGCATTGTGGTACTTCTTGTTAGCTCCCCCAAACTTATTTTCGGAACATATTCTTGATAAACTGAGTCTAGTATTTGGAACAATTTAGAGATAAGTACAAAAGATATGATGACTTATAATTGTAAGGTACAAAGAAAATCAGGCCATATAGTCTCAAAGTTGACTTCAAGGGATAACATTTATCAAGGTTAGCTTGAAAGGCTCAAACGTTCCAAACAAATGTTGCCTAAATCATTTTCAAAATTTCATGCTTTCTAGGATTTCACCTCAAGAAATTACTAAGTCAATTCTAGAGACTTAAACTTTCATGCATATCAAGCTTCTATAAGAAATAAAAAATTTTATGATATGATTTCACATATTTTATTAAGAGTAGCATTCTTATCATGGTTCAGCGTAACATCATAACCATTAAGATAATTAAATTTTATTTTTACTAAAGCTTTAACGTAATTAACTTAAATTCAAATTTTCAAGCAGAATATAACTAAATTCATAAAATAAAAAGAAATAATACTTATTAAGAAGTTTTATATTTTCAGTCCCCCTACTTAAATTGAACAATATCCCCATTGTTAAAAACAATAGAGAATGTAAAAATAAAGAGAATAAATACTGTACACCAAGTAGGATCGAAGAAGAGGAGGTGAGTCAATTTCACTGCTTAAGTACCAAGCTCTCAAAATCTAATCCTAGACATGTACATATTTATTACCACACTCTTATTTTTCTAAGTTGCTCAATTTTTGTCTTCAACCTCTTAATTTATTATGCAAGAATTAAAACTAACCTAGTGACCTAATCCTAAATTCATTCAAGAATTAAAGATTGAAATAAAATAACAGAAGTTAAAGAAAGACAAGTTCCCCCTTTTATTTTTGTTCAAACCCCATAGACTTTGACTCTTCTTTGGCTTGGTAGTCCTTATTGTTGCTCGAGTCACCTTGCTCCTTCTTCGCCATTGGTGTCCATGGTTCAAATATTTAATCTAGAAATTCACGCACAAAGATAAATGGGTCACGAAGCACTTTTTCAAATGCACTTTTAAATGCATCATCTCGTATATTCGTGTATCTCTAATACGATTGTTGCTACCATTACATGTATTGCATGCAATCCATCATCTTTGACCACTCATTTCGAAGTTCAGATGGAGGTGACTGGGGTCTCGGTATGGATATGTCAGGCTCTAATGTTTGGTCAGTAGACTCTACCTTATCATGCATTCCAATCGATTCTGTCACCGAAAGATCTTCTTCAATTTCCATAAGATCTTCCTCAGGATCTTCTTCTTCTTCAAGATCTTCTTCTTCTTCTTTAGCTTGTTGTTGAAGAATGGAATTTCCTGCTACTCAATATAGATCCCAATTAGTGATTGCTCCTTGGCTATATCCTTTTTTATTCACGTTTCCAAGAATTTCAGCTTTTAAGCACAACACTGTGATCGTGAATAAGAAATAAGCTTGAGCAGAACGTCTCATGGCACAGTTTCAAATTTCTTTGATAATGATCCTTCCCACATCAATGGTCTTTACCTTCAGGATTGAAAATAGCAACACCATTCGTTCTAATGAAATAGTAGTTCCTTGTGGAATAAGCATGAGACTGAATCGAATGAAGTAAAACCATACATTTGCTATCGATGTCAAGTTTTCTCTGCGACATGTACGGATTCCATTCTTTGACACCGTCCATTCAAAACCTAGAACTATAAGTTCTCGAAAATTTTCTTGCAATTTCTCAGCCTCTAAGTTCTTCAGCTAAATGGAGTACTCGTCTTCTTCAAAATCACGTAAGTCAAAGAACTCATTGATGGTGCTTGACTTCAATGGTACCTTGATTCACCGGGCAAAAAATTTTGTAAGTTCACACGAGGTAAAATTTGCATAAGATTCTCAAACCAATTCTTCATATGCACTCTGTCGCTTTTCACAAAATAATCCTCAGTTTAGAGCTTCAGCAACTTGTCCGATATTTGCCATGAATTTTGTATATTTACTTTCTTCCCAAGTAAATCCTTTCTCAGGCAACATCTACTGATTTTTGAACGTGTTATCATATCTTGTCTTAGCTTTTGCACTATGAAATTTGTTAGGCACTTTTTCCATTATAGCACGAGTTCTCTTGCGTGGTATGATTTTAACCTGATATAAAATAAGATGGGCACAAATATTTTTCTAAAATTTAATTAGTATAAAATAATAACAATTAAAAAGTTAATAAATTAAATAAATTAAAAATTACAAAATAAAATTTTTTTACCACCTTTTGATGAATTAAATCCAAATTAATAAATAGGGTTAAAAGAAAAGGGTTTTAATCTAAGGTAAGGTTGAAGGGTAACTTTCGTATCTAGGGTAAAAGGGGCACACAGCTTGGGCTTAGGGCGTGTGCTACGCACGGTCTAAGAGATATGTGCACAAGGTAGCAAGGGTGCTCAGCATGGCTCTCGATGTGGACGGTAATACTCGACAGTAGCAAGGTGTGTGCGTGGGTAGCACAGGCGCCTGGGTCGTGCGGCAATAGCAACGCACAGCAATAGTAGCACTAAGACGCTGGGGCGCATGGATCAACTGGGACGTGTGGGCACTTGCGGGCACTACAAGGAGATGCATCGGGAGCTTGCGACTGGAGACAACGATGGTGCTCGAGATTGCTCGATGACTTTCGATGGCTACCGATGGTGGCTACCGATGGTGACTAATTGGGTGGTTTGAATGATGAATTTATGAAGAGGTAGACTGTTTATAATGCATGAAATATAATTCACATTCAAACTCTCTCATTATTAAAATTCCTAAGTCCTACTTCAAATTAATAACAATTAACATAAATTTTATTTAAATTAAAACTCTAAATCAACTCCTAATCAAACTTTAATAATAATTAATATAAATCATAAAATTTAATTTATAATTTTATATTAAATATTATCAAAATTTGAAAAATAAAAATAAATAATTAAACGAAAACTTTATTTTTAGCTGTTTAAAAATATTTACAGAAAAAGATAGCTAATTTTAATATTTACAAAAAGCACAACCAAATTTTACAAAGAATTTAATTAAATCCTTGAACTTAAAATCATTTGAAAATTGGGTTGCAATTAAAAACTTGGATAAAAAATTGACCCTTTTTATTTGCAAAATTCAAAATAAAAAATTTATTTTCTTGACTTAGGAAATAATTTCTCGAAAAATTATATTAAAATTAATTCACAGGAAAGATTGGAGGGGTCACAAATGGTCTCGCTTAAGTTTTGAACTCCTCGATAGAATTCATCTAAACATACTATTCCAGAAAATATAACCTAAGTTTTCTATTAAAAACATAAAAAAGTAATCATCAGATAAAATGAGCGACGATTTATTTCGCTCAATTTCACATCCCCAATAGTGTTTTAACCGCTGAGCATTAACTCGAAAATTACCTCTCTTACTATGAAATTTCACAACTCTGTAAAGAAAGACTTTATGAATAGTAAATGGACCAGACCAACGAGATCTTAACTTACATGGAATGAACTTCATTCTAGAGTTAAACAATACGACTTGTTGACCTACTTTGAACTGTCTGATTCGAATGTGCTTGTCATGCCATCTTTTTAATCTTTCTTTGCATAACTTGGCATTGTCATAAGAGAATGTTCAGAATTCTTCTAACTCATTGAGCTGAAACATTCGTTTCTCTTTACCAAGCTTGGGATCAAAGTTGAGCTGCTGAAGAGTCTAGTAAGCTTTGTGTTCTAACTCTAAGGGCAAATAACATGCTTCTCCAAATACTAACCTAAAGGAAGACATCCCTAAAGGTGTCTTGTATGCTTTTCTGTAAGCCCATAAAACATCGTCCAATCTCTTGGACCAATCTCATCGATTCGGACATACTACCTTCTTGAGTATGCCTTTTATTTCTTTATTCGCCATCTCAGCTTGCTCATTAATCTACGGATGGTAAGCTGTATCAATCCTGTGTCTTATTTCGTGTTTATTAAGTAACCACTTCATCCATTTGTTCACAAAATGGGACCCTTCATCACTGATGATGGCTCTAGGAGTTCCAAACCTTGTGAACACATGCTTTTGCAAAAACTTCTTCACTACCTTGAAATCATTTGTCGGATATGCCTCAGCCTCAATCCATTTCGATACATAGTCGACTGCTACCAGAATATACTTGTTACCAAATGACGAAGGGATGGACCAAGAAAGTCAATACCCCAAACATCTAACAATTCTACTTCCATGATGTTTGCTCGAGGCATTTCATTTTTGTTGGTGATATTTCCAACCCTTTGACATCGATCACAGCTTCTGACATAGGCGTACGCATCCTTGAATAATGTCGGCCAAAAGAATCCATCTCGTAATTCTTTGGCAGCAGTACGTGAACCTTCGAAGTGTTCCCCACTTGGACCTGTGTGACACTAATACAATATTACTCATACTTCATCTTCTGCCACACATCTTCTGATCATCTGATCTGCACACTTCTTAAACAAGTACGGCTCTTCCCAGAAGTAATACTTAGCATCATGAAGGAACTTCCTCCTTTGGTGATACGTCTTATCATAGAGAATCAAACCATAAGGTAAGTATTTAGCAAAAGCAGCAAACCAAGGGTGTTATGACTTACCTCGAGTATATGTTCATCAGGGAACATCTCTTGTATGGGAACAAGAGTTGAACTTTCTTCTCGTGGCTCCAATCTAGACAAGTGATCGGCTACTGGGTTCTCTACGCCTTTTCGATCTTGAATTTCCAAGTCAAATTCTTGAAGTAATAGCACCCATCGAATTAGCCTCGGCTTGGCATCTTTCTTGGCAAGTAAGTATTTATTTGTCGAATGATCCGTAAAGACCATCACTTTTGTACCTACAAGATAGGATCTAAACTTGTCAACAACAAATACAACTGCAAGTAATTCTTTCTTAGTTACCATATAGTTCAACTGAGCTCCTGTCCGACTTGTATAGTAGATGGGATGAAAAAATTTATTCCTTCGCTGGCCCATCACAACTCCAACCGCGAAGTCACTTGTGTCACACATTAGCTCGAACGATAATTCCCAATATGGTGTAACGATAATTGGTGTTGAAACTAGTCGATTCTTCAAATCATTAAATGCTATCAAGCATTATTCGTCAAAGTTGAACGTCGAATCCTTCTCTAACAATTTGCTTAAGGGCTTAGTAATTTTAGAGAAGTCCTTGATAGAATCCTTCATGTCCCAAAAATCTCCTAACGCACTTTACAGATGTTGGAGGTGGAAGCTTCTCGATTACATTTACTTTGGCTTTGTCGACTTCAAATCCTTGTCTTGTTATTATGTGCCCCAAAACGATACCTTCTCGTACCATAAAATGACACTTTTCCCAATTGAGAACAAGGTTTGTCTCTTCGCATCGCTTCAGTACCTTAACTAGGTTGGCTAAACAATCATCATAAGTGTCCCCAAACACTTAAAATTCATCCATGAACACTTCCAAACACTTCTTAACCATGTTAGTAAAAATGACCATCATACATCTTTGAAATGTAGCAGGTGTACATAAACCAAATGGCATGCGTCGAAATGCGAACGCACCATATGGGCATGTGAACGTCGTTTTCTGTTCATCTTTTGGTGCAACTTAAATATGACTGTACACAGAGTACCCATCTAGAAAACAATAATAATCTCGCCTTACGAGTCTATCCAGTATCTGATCCAAGAACGGCAAAGGAAAGTGATCTTTCCTAATCGCTTTGTTCAATTTCGGTAATCGATGCAAATTCTCCATCATATAACCGTTCTAGTCGGTATTAACTCGTTGTTTTCATTCTTTACAACCGTAATACCTCATTTCTTTGGCATGCATTGGACAAGACTAACCCATGAATTGTCTGAGATTGGATAAATGATACCCGTATCTAACCACTTGATAATTTCTTTCTTGACTACATCCTTCATAATGAGGTTCAGTCTTCGTTGTCCATCAATTGTTCCTTTCTTGTCATCTTCAAGAATGATCTTGTGCATGCATACGGATGGACTTATACCATGAATGTTTGCTATGGTCCATCTAATAGCCTTCTTAAATTGCTTCAGCACTTTAATAAATTGATCTTCCTTCTTCTCAATTAGTTGTGCTGAAATAATCATAGGTAAAGTAAAAGTGTCACCTAAATAAACATATTTTAAATGTGAAGGTAATACCTTAATTTCTAACTTAGGTGGCTCTTGAATCGACGCTTTCGGTTCAACATCATCTTTGCTTTCCAAATCCAAAGATTCAAAATGAGGTTGTGGATTAAATCCCCTCGAGTTAGCTTCCAGCAAGATTAAGTTTTCCTCACCCTATTCATCACATTGAGGGTTTGTTAGCAAAATCTTTTCCAAAGGATCTTCAACTGAGTTGAATTCCTCTTCAATGATTAACTCTTCTGACTTGGACACTGTAGAACAATCATCAACTACATCAAGAAATCTCATAGACTTAAAAACATTAAAGGTTACCTGATCATCCTGAACACACATAGTTAGCTCGCCCTTCTGCACATCAATAAGGGACCTTCCGGTTACTAGGAACGACCTTCCTAAGATGATTGACACTTTTTTATCTGCTTCAAAGTCTAAAATGACAAAGTCAGCAGGAAAAATAAACTTTTTAACACGAACCAATACATCTTTAATTTTTCTTTCAAGATATGTTATAGATCGATCGGCTAACTGAAGTGTAATCATAGTTGGTCTAACTTCACCTATCCTTAACTTTCTGAATATCAACATGGGCATTAAGCCAATGTTTGCACCCAAACCACATAGTGCTTTACCATAATAAGTTGCTCTAATGTTGCAAGGTATGGTAAAACATCTAGGATCCTTCAACTTTGGGGGTAATTTATCATGAAGATATGCACTGCATTCTTTCGTTAAGGCTACTGTCTCAAATTCTCCAAGTCTTCTCTTCTTTGACAGGATATCCTTCATTAACTTGTCATAATTCGGCATTTTCTCAAGTGCTTTTACCAACGGAATGTTGATATGAAGTTGCTTGAGTACGTCAAGAAATTTCTTACAGTGGACTTCTTACTTTTGCTTTGAAGTCTTTGAGGGTGAGGTGGTGGAGGATTTCTAACTTGAACTGGCTGCTTCATCTTTTGTGGCACTTCTACATCTAACGAAGTTGTTAGATCATCAGACTTGACTCGTTTTGAAGTCTCTTTCTCAACTTTCACCTGTTTTGGTTTTGGTGAAACTGGTTCTGTTTCAATTGGCTCTGGTAAAGTTGGTTCTAGTTCTGGCAAAGTTGGAGTTTCAACACTTGGTTGAACTTCCACTGCATCTTAAGCATCAGCTCGCTCTTCTTTTACTTCAACAACGTTGAGCTGAAACATCTTTCCACTCCTCAATGTCAATGCTTTACAATGCTCCTTCCTTAAATTTCTTAGAGTCTCCGTATCACTCGGCAATTCTTAGAGTCTCTGTATCACTCGGCAAAGCACCTTATGGACGATTCTTTAATTTAGTGGCAAGTTACCCCACTTGATTCTCCAAATTCCTTAGAGTGACGTCATTCTTTGCCATACTTGCCTTTAATAAACTCTCTAGTCTATTGGAAGATTCGGCTTGTTGTGGCTTCTGAACATGCTGAGTAAATCCTTGTGGCTAGGTCGGTCTCTGTTGAGCATAAGTGTTACTCGGTCCAGCCCTTTAGTTACTCCATGAGAAATTATGGTGATTTGACCATGATGGGTTATAAAAGTTTGTTTGCAATCCCTACTTGCCTTGGTTTTGGTTCTGATTGCCCATGTATTACACTGATTCTGGGTTTGGTGGGCATTCCTCGAACAACTGTCGTTCTCCACAATAGACACAAGCTATGTTCTGGAATTGATTAGGTGGTTGAGCTGTAACTTTATCAAACCCATTAGTAGTAAAATTATTAAGCATGGAGGAAATCGATGATACCTGGGCTGCAAGTGAAGTTAATGGATCCACTTCGTGAATTCCTGCAACTCGTCTTCCTGAATTTGCTCGATTTGTTGGCCATTGGTAATTATTGTTCGCGATCCATTTTATAATTTCATAATCCTTATTGTAAGACTCAGAAAGAATAACTCCATTCACAGAAGCGTCTATTACCATCCTTGTGTGCGAATTAAGACTGCTATAAAATGTCTCTAACTGGATGTAATGAGGAATTCCATGATGAAGGCATTTCCTTAACAACTCTTTAAATCTTTTCCATTCCTCATACAAAGATTCATCTTCCATCTGTTGGAAAGTAGTAATTTCACTCCTTAACTTAGCATTCTTGCTTGAAGGGAAATACTTCCTAAGGAATCGTTCAGCTAACTCTTGCCATGTTTAACAGAATTTGGTTACAACGAGTTCAACTAGGCTCTAGCTCTGTCCCTTAGTGAAAATGGGAACAACTTCAATCGAAGTGCACCTTTTGACACTTCGACTATCTTTAAAGAGTAACTCACCTCCATAATAGTCTCAAATGAAGATGAGGGTCTTCGGTAGGCATTCCATTGAATTGGCCTACTGTCTGAAGCATCTGAAACATCACCGACTTCAGTTCGAATTGTTGTGCCTCGATATCAGGTCTTCTAATACCCGAATTAAGTTCGTGGAACAATGACACAACATATTGTCTCAAGGCTCTATCCCCATCGTTAGTAATAAGGATAGGATTATGAGCATGGTTAGCTCTATTTCCTTGATTCTAGTTCTCCAAAATTCATCTCTTTGGCTCTTCGTTGAGATGCTTATCTTCTTCTTTCACGGAAGGTTCGTTCAATTTCAGGGTCCACTAAGAGTAAATCGATAATTCGGTCAATACTCATAAACACCTGAAATAATAAAAAAGAATAAGTTAGAAATTAGATAGAAAAATAAATAAGAAATTAGATAGAAAAATAAATAAACCAAAATGTAAAACAAATAATTTCACAAATAATTTTGACAACCCCCGGTAACAGCACCAAAAACTTGGAACGATGAAAATGTGTAAGTGTACACAATCATATTCAAGTAATAAATTGACAAGTAATGTCGAGTATCGTACCCATAAGGACTGTGCTATGAAAAGTATTTATGAAATATTTAATCAACAAATTGGTTAAAAACGAGATAATATTTGCAAGGGATATTAATCTAAGTATTCTAAACTAAATTAATCTAAGTTAAAGCTAAAACTAAATTAAATTTCTATACATGATTTCTAAAGGTTTTAATCATTATGATATAAATATGTCAGGTTAATTGCTTTAACTTCCTAATTAAATCTAAATCATGTTCATGCTTGTTACGAAATAATATTCACAGTAACCCAATACTCTACTAACTTATGAACAACATCACTTATTAAAATTCATTCATCTCTTGAACATATCTCTATGGCAATTTAACCGACTAAATCAATTTTAATAAGCAAATGTGTTATTGTACATACATACTATATGAAAGCTAAAGAATCTCTTAAACATATCTCTATGCCAATTCAATCGACTAATTAACAATCATAAGCATGTAAAGGATCAAGTTGAGTAACAATCATATCTCTATGTTGAAACAATTTAATCACAAAAATTCTGCACGTTATGCAAGACTATGTATTGTTTAATACCATCATTAATCTAACCTTCAGCTCGCTTAGAAGATTAGACATGCACAAATTAAATAGTGTGTCCATTAATCACAATTTCAATGCGCTTAAATGATTAATTCAATAGTTATATCACAAGGGTAATGCAATAATAACTTAGGCATGATAATATTTAATTAAACAAAATATTTAGGACCTATAACAATATGAACTTGAATTAAATATAAACAAGTAATTAAACACAATCAACCCAACACTTAAATAATTTAAGCCATTTCAATTAAATAAATAATAGCATTCATCATAGTAATAAACAAGAATCTAAAATAAAGAAAATGACTAGGATTAAATCTATCGATTTCTAAGAACTGCTGTCGTGTTCATCATTATTCAACAAAGGCTATGGAAAGGCTGAAGAACCACTCTTCCTCAAGAGGGGAAATCGGCAAAGGAAAAGGGGAGCAAGTAGATGGAAGACTTAAAGAGAAAATGAGAGAAAGAAGAGAGAATGGAGTGTGTTGGTGTGGAAAATGAGGTGAGTGAGGGTTGTATTTATAGGTGAGAGTTGGTGGCTATATTTAGCAAATAAATATCGGCCACACAACTTTCTTGGCCGGCCATGCATGAGCAAGGTTTGAAAAATTCAAACTTTGCTAAAATTGGCTTAGGGTGAGAATTTGGAACCACCAAAACTAGAGGGGTTTGAATGGGATTTTGGGAAAGTTAAAGGCTGTTTTACAAGGTTGAAATGCTCAACATAATCAGCTGAATGGGTCAGCTCTTGGACGGCACATGGGTAGCTCAAAACAAGGTGGTTCAACCCTCAGTTGCATGCACATCGAGAGACTTCACTTCAGCCTTTATAATTTATTTTTAATCCAAATTAATTGAATTAAAAATATAATTATAAAGCATAATTTAGCTTCATATTAGACCGAATTTTGGCTGGAAAAATATTCTTCTTAGCTCTTCATTGACTCAGTGTCAATGTTCCCTCAATGGTTTAAGCTATCAACAATGTCTGCCAGGCCGATTTTCACCAATTGTGCAAATCTATCAAAAATTCATCAAATTCATGCTTAATATTTATAAAAATAATTAAAAAATCAATATGTTGGAAATTTTAGCACAAATTAAATATTTTATAATTAAATTATATTTTTCGACATTAATTACTTAGAATTTACATGAACTTAGGTTTAAAAGGGTATGAAAAAGTCTATATATTTTCATCATTCTAGAATGCTCATAAAAGATCCACACCTTCACCTTTGATTGCTTATGGAGGTGAGTGATTCGTTCAAGAAAGCTGGTGTTACTAAAGATGTGTTGAGGTTGAAGTCGTAACACCCAAAACCCAAAAATCATTGCCGACTAGGGTCACGTGTCACTTTATTCATCAATCACTATTCATCTTTAGATTTATGTCATTTGATCTTACATTACAAAAGAAATACACTCAACACGTAATTCATTATCATTTAATTGTAATCACAATTCAACAAGGGCAAAAAGGTCATTTTAAAAATTTTTGGAGACTTCTACCGATACCTGTTGGATAGGTATCGGTAGTTGTCAAGTCAATAAACAATTCATGAAACAATGCAGACTTCTACCGATACCCTTGACAGTTCTACCGATACAAGTGAGGCAACTACCGATACAAGTCATACTACTACCAATACTAAAAACTCCAAGGAGCTGAGAAGTCCTACCCTACAACTTCTATCGATACAAGTATTTAAACTACTGATACCTCAATGTATAAAACTACCAATACCTATTATACAACTACCGAAACAACTCAAGTCAGAGAACAACCTCTCTCCTACTCTGTACTTCTATTGATACAAGCATGAGTTCTATCGAAACAAGTGTATAAAATTCAAGGAATCATGCCTAAACTATCAACCATCCATCTTTCATAACTTAAGGACTTAACATGGAAATAAATTGTACGTAGGTTTAACATTTCACACATCTCACATAGTATGTATATATCACAATGAACTAACATACAAACTTGTGCAATATTTAACTAAAATTCACAACAAAAGGTTCATTCATCCATACAAGTAGAATAAGTCATTTCATCCTAGTACATGCCATATAACCGAGTGATGTAAATACTACCGACGAACTCCAAGGATAATGTGATGTCTTCAAGATGGTCCAATCTTCAAGTCACAAAAATGGAATCTACAAAACAACAACAATTTCATTGGTAAGCTTCATAGCTTAATAAGTTCACAAGCTTTATCAATTTACCGAATAACATGTGTTGAACAAAACTGTAAATCGATCAAGCCAGAACAGAATTGTACTGTAGTGATCGATATTCATTTTACTCTCTGTTGACTCAGAGGTCATGATGCTCATTTTACTCCTTGTTGACCCAAAGGTCATTATGCTCATTTTTCTCCCTGTTGACCCAAAGGTCATTATGCTCATTTTTCTCCCTCTTGACCCAAAGGTCATGCTTGTTACCTATATACGATGCTATTCTTAGTCATAGATATGGTATATTTGTTCCCTACGATGCTGCTCACACTAAGCTGACGAGAGTATGCAATCAGGCATAAATCTCAACCATCGTAGGGCTTGTAATCCATTCTTGGATTCTATTCACTTTACAGTGACTCACGATGCCATAGAGAATCCACAACAAATGCAGGATCTCAATCATCGGACCATTTAACTTTGGCACAAGGCCGGGTAATCTTTCTTCTGTTGTTTCTATCTTACACATCATCAATTTGTTGTTCCAACATCAAAATCCATAAATAAGGCATTTATAAGTAGTTACCAGTAAGAATTTAACATTACGAACTTATCGGACTAGATTGTAGTTGAGGAAAGGCTTCAGGGACTAATCCGTCAATTTCCCTTTTTCATGATCTGTAGCACGATCTTAGTCTACACCCACAAGTCATTCAATTTCTTACATTAAAACACTCAATCAGATCGTATAACATAATTCGACCCTTTATGGTAAAATTACGATTTTACCCCTAACCCTTTTACTTTTATTCATTTTAGTCATTAAACACGATACATGCAAAATAACCTTTCCTCTTACACAACCAACACCAACCGAACAATCATAGGTCTCCACAAGTCTTTACACTTCAATTATTTCACACCAAATACACACAAGTTTCTCTATTTATCATTTTAGTCCTTGAACCCTAATTTCATCTAAAATCACTTTACAAAAAGATTTAACTCAACCATCATGCATTCAAATCTATTACAAGCTTTCAAGAACAAGCATATTCAACAATGGAAAATTTTATAACATTTGACAGATTCACAAATAAGTCCTTAGGTTAGCTAGATTAAGCTAATATGGACTAAAAAGCACAAAAATTACTAAAAAACGATCAAGGTTTTCTTACCTAAATCAAAGCTTAAAGTTTAAGTATGGAAACCCTAAGCCCTTTTTCATCTCCTAGCCGTGCAATGTAAAAGATGAGTGAAAATGTTAGAAATTTTCACTTAATTCCCATTTAATTTAATATATATACTAATGGTAATTTTGTAATTTTTAAGACTTTCATAATTAAGCTTTAATTAACCACTCTTAACCTTAATTAAACCTTTTTACACTTAATTTAAATCATGCTAATCCATCCACTAACAATCCTTTGGTTAATTTACTCACTTGGTCCTTCTAACTATCCATCACTACTTTTGCACCTATTACAATTTAATCCTTTCTACTCAATTCGCTATCTAAACATTTAAAATTTCATTACCAACTTTTAATACGATGCTAACGAAGTCATAAATGTTTAAAATTAATAAATTAATGACTCGACTCATCGGATGTCGTGATTTCAAAATCACTATTTCTAACACCACTAAAAATCGGACTGTTACAGAAGTTGTTTCCATACTTGTTTCAAGATCGAGCACGAGCATGACTTAACTCATTCCAACCTAGCTCAATTTCTAAATTGCAAGAGCTAGTCGAACGACTTTTAGCCCACCTAGAAAAAACACTAAGTTACAAAATGAGATTACCATTTTTCAGCAATTGGATATGAGTCCTTATATAAGGCATGGGAAAGATTCAAAGAGTTACTTCATAAGTGTCCTCATCATGGGATTTCGCATTGCATCCAATTGGAGACATTTTGTAATGGTCTCAACACATACACAAGGTTTATGGTTGATGCTTCTATGAATGGTGCTCTCTTTCTGAAGTCTTATAATGAGGCTTATGAGATCATTGAGAGGATCGTTAGCAAAAATTATCAATGGCCAAGAAATCGAGAAACTTCAAGAAGACGTGCAACCAAAGTGCATGAAGTTGATGCCCTCACTTCACTCTCAACTCAGGTGTCTTCTATCACTCCAATGTTGAAACAGTTTACCACTAACGTTTTGACTAATTTTGCACTCAGTCACCAAGTCAATTCAATAATGTTTCCTATGTATATTGTGAGGACGACTATTCTTTCAAGAATTATCCATCAAATCCCGAGTCAGTTTACTACGTAGGGAATCAACACCAAAATAGATTGACCACAGTTCAACTTCTATATTCCTTAATGGCAAAACCATCCAAACTATTCTTGGAGTAACTAAGGAAATGGATTGAACAACACTAACATGTTGCATAGACCAAACTAATCCCAAGGGTTTAACTAACAAGTTTCAAAACAACCACAAGTTGAATCATCCAACAGTTTGGAGAACTTGTTGAAACGATACATGACGAAGAATGACGCCTTAAACCAAAACCAACCAACAACACTAAAAAGATTTGAAGAACCAATTGGGTCAATTAGCTACGGAGCTTCGTAATAGATCGTAATCAACCTTGTCTAGCGATACAAAATATCAAGGAATTTGGGTAAGGAACATTACAAGGTAGTTTCTTTACAAAGCGATAAGAGTTTGAAATCCAAGGTGGTTAATGTTGAAGATGAACCTATTAAGAAAGAGGAAATTCAACCAACAATTGAAATTCCTGCACCAAAAGAGCCAGAAGCTATAAAGTCTAATGAGGTAAAATCTAAACTAGTGAATGCTAAAAAGCTATCACTTCTTTAGATGCAGATTTTCCTCCTCAAAAAGGTTGTCCAGTCCAAGCCAAAGTTTCATCACTTCATATCCCCAAATACTTTAACACCACAATTAGAAACAGGAGTTGCAATTCAAGAAGTTTTTGGATGTTCTAAAGCAACTTCACATTAATATCCCATTGGTTGAAGCTTTAGAACAAATGTCCAACTATGTCAAGTTCATTAAGGACACTCTGTCCAAGAAGAAAATGTGAGTTTGAGACTATAACCTTAACGAAAGAGTGCAGTACGTTCATAAAAAACAAGCTACCTCCAAAATTGAAAGACCCTAAAAGCTTTACTATACCTTGCAATATTGGAGAATTTTATTGTGGTAAGACTTTATGCAATTTAGGAGCGAGCATCAACTTGATGCTTTCAAGCACAATTTTGGCCTAGATCTGCTTTCTAGGTTGTCGAGATTTTTTTTATAAGAGGTGAATTTTGGAAGAAATTGGAAACTTGGTTGTGAAGTAGCCAAATTAGACATCAAACTGAAAGTGGAGCGAAAGGAAAATTTGCTAGAATGGTAGTGTATGTTTACCTAGAGAAACAACACACCTCTCAAATCTTGGTTAACGGAAAGGTACAAAGAGTGGAGTTTGAATCTTTACCTACTAATTGCTTCACCTATGGCCACCATGGTCACTTAAAAGATATTTGCCCCTCTACAATGGCAGATCGAAGTATGAAAATTAGCAAGGAAATGGTTTTCGATTTGCTGACCAAGGAATTTGCTTCGATGGCGATAGGTGAAACGTTCGAGCCATGGATGATTGTTGAGCGCAAATCCAGACAAAACCAAATCGGCACTCGAGTCGAAAGCTGAAAGTCATGACCACGAAATTAGAGGGATCTATATTTGAAGCTTTAAAATCGATAGAGGAAATCTCTGCTGAAAAGAGAGAATCTGAATTTGGCACTTTGGAGGCTAGGTTTTAGTATGGAGATTTCTTAAAAAAATTAAAGGCTTAGGAAAAAAAAGGTCAAAAATTGGGTCGGTGGATGGATAAGGCATGGGTAACAAATTCTTAGGCCAAACACATGCGATTGGGTCAAGTGGCTTGGGTGAAAAGTCATTAATCAACAACGGTGGCCCTAGTATTAAAAACATTGACAAGGGATTGAATAAGCTTGACAATCAGGTAGGGTTGAGAGTGGGCAAGAAGAGTTGGTGGTTCAAAGCAATTTGGTCACCCCTTTCCTCGAAAGTGCTAG
Organism: Kokia cookei; assembly: GCA_039519145.1. Classification (NCBI taxonomy): domain Eukaryota; kingdom Viridiplantae; phylum Streptophyta; class Magnoliopsida; order Malvales; family Malvaceae; genus Kokia; species Kokia cookei. The sequence goes on from CM076908.1 coordinate 33,511,702, forward strand.
CCATGTCATGGAGCATTTGAGTGTATGGAACCTTTAAGAATTAAAAATTTAAAAATGTTTTCCATGTTGTTCCATTCGAAAATCCTTCCTTGCACTTTAATCCCACCTTTGAAGGCCCTATAAATTCAGTGGTGGACTTGAATGTAAATCTCATTAACCTCAATAAACAATCAAAAATAACATTTAAGGAGAATTTTAACTCAAATTCGACAAAGGACATGGTTAAGGAAGTGAAGTCGACATGTGAAAATCTCATTTCAAATGCTAAAAAGGTTGAATCTAGGGGTAAATGAGGGAAAGCTCGCCTTGGCAAAACATTAAACAAACGATCAAGGGTCGGAAGGGGCACTTTAAGCTTGTTGGAAGTTCTCGAGTTCCACTCCCTAAAGCCATGACTTTCATGGCAAATCTATTTAGTGCTCATGCGGAGTCGGTAAAGGACAAAATAGATGTCCATGATGCTGGTATTAAGGCACCTGCTGCCTCTTAGTGGTTGGTTCTTTTTTTCTTTATATTTTTAATGAATTTTATGATTTTTTTTTTGGAATTTTCAAGGTTGTGCCAACTCGAAGTTTCTTCATGTTTTCTATGAATACAACAGACAACACATACCAAATATGATTGGCCTTTTAAAAACAAGGGTTAGTGGTAGTAAAGCAGACTTGATCATTGCTAAACTTTATTTTTAGTATTCACATCGGTGGAGGCAATCAAATTTTCAAGTGGTATTAGGATTGGATGGAGGGAGTCAATGTGTTTTGAGGTTTTCAAAACTCACCCTTAATTTGTTTTAATAAAAACAAATTGGCAACATGTTCAGACGGTCGTTCTATGTCACCTTCGTATATAGTAGTCCTGATAGTCGAAAATGGAGACTTGTTTGGGGAGCATTACAAAGACTTATTCCAGTGGATGCATCCATGTGGTTAGCGATTGGGGATTTTAACGCTATCATGTCTTCTTTCGAAAAAAGGGGACGGACCATGGGGAAAAGATGTCCGCTTTTTGGAGATTTTATGGATTTGTTTAATTTGCAGGATTTGGGTTTCAGGGGTCCACAGTTGACATGGCAGAGGGGAGGGGTTGATGAAAGATTAGACAAGGCTATTCGAAATGATGCTTGGAAATTTTCTTTTTCGAACTCCATGGTATCGCATTTACCTTGGCTTAAGTCTGATCATCGGTCATTATGCTTATCTCTAAGGCTTTTGTGTCACACTTCAAGGGGATTGAACACCCAATTTTCTTGAATTTGTTTAAAGAAAAATGGATGAACCCATCAAACATGACATTGACACACTCATAATTTACAGATCATGTCAAGAAGTGGAATAAGGAGGTGTATGGACACATCAATTCTCATAAGAAGCACCTGACTAGGAAATTAATCTTCAAGATCCATTGGATAAATTAGAATCATCCAATCTTAGCCAAGTTGAAATCGAGGTAAAGGAGGAACTTGAAAGTGTCTTATATCATGAGGAAGTCCTTTAGTGTCAGAAGGTAAGGTGTAACTGGTTGTTACTAGGAGACCGCAACACTAAATTTTTTCATAGGCATACTTTGAGAAGAAGGAAATAGAATAGAATGACCACTCTGAAGAATGAGTTGGAGGGAGTGGATTTTGGATGAAGAACAATTAAAAATTGAGGCAGTGAATTTTTCACAAGGCAGTGAATTTTTATGTAAAATTATATGGGGAACAATCAAATCCTATGAGTGGATTACTTCGCAATGTGTTCCTACACCTTATTGACGAAGATATGGTTGTCCTAAACAAACTGATATCAAATGAGAAAATTAAATCTTCTGTCTTTGACATGGCTCTGCTGAAGACTCTAGGGAGTGATGGTTACCATGCTTTATTCTATCAGAGTCAGTGGTAACATATAGGTGCCTCCTTTTGTAATTGGGTTAGGGGGTTTTCTCTCGAGGTAGCAGTGATACGAATTTGAACAACTCACTTGTCGTGCTTATCCCTAAGGTACATAATCCGAAAACTTTTTTTAACTTTTGGCTAATCAACCTTTGTTCTATCCACTACAAATTGTTTATGAAGATTATCACAAATCAGTTCAAAGTGGTCTTTTCAAGAATCATAGCTCCTAAACAAACTAGGTTTGTAGGAGGCATAAATATCACTGAGAACATCATTATCACTTAGGAAGGTATTCACTCAATAAGGAGAAAGCAAATGAATAAAAAATGGATGGTGATTAAAATTGATTTGGAGAAGGCATAAGAGGCTATTCGTACATATATGTAAAATAAGTTTCAAAGATTCAAAATCAATGAAAGTTTGAAGAAAAACATACCTTATACTTCACATTTGGAGGAAAAATAATAAAGAAATTTTTTTTCTTCTTTTCTTGGTAAGCACTAATATGAAAAACAAAGATGATAAAAGGCTCTTCATCTTTTCTTTATATATACATATAAAATATTATATATTACTTATAAAATATTATTATGTTAAGTAAACTAGTAAATAAATATTAATTTATTATTATTTAACAAAAAATATCATTCAAAAGTCATTATGAGTAATTAAGATATATTTTAGGGACCAATTTGCTAATAAACCAAATTTTATTACTATAATTCATCTTGATTACTAAAATTTAAATAATTACAAGTTACATCAACTTATAATTTTCTAGAAAACTAATTTTTAGTTTTCTTTATCCTTTTTAACTATAATAGTATTAATTTGACCAGTAACCTAAGAAGTAAACGTTTTTGTTTTTTTTTCTTTCAACCTAGATAGTAAATGATAGACATTACTTTTGACCAAAACATTGCTGCCTTTTTATTGCGTCTTGCAACCTAAAAGGAGGATTTAAACAATTAATGTGTCATTATCATTGTCTTCGGTAAGATTTGGTCTAGATTAATATAAAAATAATAGTATTAAATAATATGTCAAACTTCAGCTAGCACAATGATAAATGAGTAATATTAAAGTTTTTATCATACACCTCACATCTAATATTATAAAAAGATAAAGGATTGAATGAAATTGTGATTTCACGTCGTTCATATCCCTTTCCAATAAAGAATGACAAATCAAATTTTTTTTCCTGTTTTTCAACTTTTTCCTCTTAAAAATTCAAATCCAACTAATATTCTAAAAATCAAGAGGAAAAATCTAATTTGTCATTCCTCTGTTGAAAAGGGATAGAGATGACGTGAATCATAGTTTCATTCAATCATTTCTCTTTTTATAAGAGAAGTGTTGAGTATGCCTCATATTTAAGTCAAATTTGAGAGATAATCTTTCAATTAAACTCTATTTATTTGTTTTAGTCAAACTCTGATTAACATAGATTATTTTATTATTATTTGACCTACGAATTTATCCTATAAATAGGCTCTTTTACAACCTTAGGAAATACACTCATTAAAAATTAGAACAGAGAACACTTTTGGAGAATTTTGTGTTTACGTTTTGAAGGTTCTTTGTTTTTGGGCTTCAGGGTTTAGTTTTTATTTGTCTTTTGTACTCTCCATTCTTTTGCTATTATAGTAAAATTATATTTGTCTGTGGTTTTTTATCCTCTTTGGAGGGATTTTTCCATGTTAAATTTGTATGTTCAATTTCTCAATTTCTCCCATTATTTTTACTTGTTCGTTGCTTAATTGGGTTGATCCGCAACAAGTGGTATTAGAGATAGTTCAATTTTCGTAGATCAACCCATTTAGAGATGGCAACAACAAGGTTTAACATTGAGAAGTTCGATGGTGTCACAAATTTCAATCTGTGGCAAGTTTGGATGATGATAATTTTAGTTTAGGCCAGCTTGAAAAGGGGTCATTATCGGGAAAAAGCTTGAGAATCTATATCAGAAAGAATGAGGAGAGCTTGCTAAAAAGGTCATGTTTACAATCCAGTTGTGGCTCGCGAATAAGGTATTGCATGAGGTATTAATGGAGAAAACCTCATCCTCCTTGTGGAAAATGTTAGAAACCTTTTATGCGACTAACGTCATGTTTGGTTGACGTGAATAAGGATTCGATTCCAAGCGTATACAATTTAAACAATTTTTCCTTCTTTGGTTCATTTTTTACAGTCGAATCCATAATCCATGCGGACCTCTATTACGAGTGGGCACTGAATACCCATTTAGTAGATAAGGCTCTGAATTGGCTATTATTTGTCGTTTGTAAGAGCATTAATATTTTTGAAGACAAAAATCTCCTTTCATCTTCCTTCTTCGTTTTCTCTCTGGATGCTCCTGTTATAGTGAGTAACAAAGTTGGAGGGAAAATCTACTACCATTATTGGGTAATTTGCTGTTCATTTTCTTTGTATTTCATATTTTCTGTTTGAATTTTAGACCACTTTTGTAACAGCCCGTTTTTCAATGGTGTCGAAAATAGTGATTTTGGGATTACAAATGCGACAAGAAAATTTTTATAATGAGTATTTAAATTAAATAAGTCAATAATAATTTTATATGGAATTTTGAATTGAAGAATTTTAATTATTGAATTAAAAGTTAGTATAAGTGGTTTGGTTCAAAAGTTAAGTGGTTTTAGAAAATGAGGTATCGGGACCTTGTTTTTTAAATTAAGTGTCGTAAATATATTTATTAAATATTTATAGAGTTTTATTATATATGAATCGAAGTTTGGTTGCGTAATTTTGATGATTAATTGCTTAATTAAGGAAAAAGGAGTAAATTGTAAAAGAGGTTAAAGTTAATTGCTATAGATTAAAACTGGTTAAGGGACCAAAATGGTAATTAAACCATGGTCAAAAAGTCCAAGTGGTGGTGACATGATTTCCATCCACTAAATTTTGAGTTATTTGTTAATTAAGCCCTAATTAGTTTAAGGTTAAAATGAAATAATTTTTTTTAGTTGGAATTTAATATAATTGAAGGACCAATTGTGTAATTGGACCCTCCTTAAATGGTTTAATAATATAAATGTAATTATCTAATTTTTTGATTAATTGCTATTAGATTCTTATTAATTAGTAATTAAAGAAAAAGGACTAAATCGTAAAAACTATAAAAGTTAATTTCTAATAGTTCAAAAGGGTTAATAGAGGGGTTTAAAGGGAAATTTGGTCATTTTATTTTATGTTGGACGATAGATGTCATTAATTTGGTAAGTTATTAATGGGTATTAAAGGTTAAATTAGTAAATTGGTAAATTAAGTAAATAAAAGAAAGGAAAACAAAGGTTAAAAAAATTATCATCTTCTTGATTCCTTCTTTCAAAAGCCGAAACCACCATGGTTGAAGCTAAGGAGTATTCAGCCAAGCTTAGGCCTTTGATTTGATAAGCAAACCTTGCTCGGTTTTAATGATTTTTATGTTTTCGAGTTTGTTTTAACTTGATCTAGCTAACCAAGTGATTTATTTGTAAATCTGTCAAATGTTATGAAACTTGCAATTGATCAATAAGTTGTTTCTTGAAAGTTTATGGAAGTTTTATGAGCTTGGTTGTTAGATTTAACTATTTTGTAAAGTAGTTTTTGATGATTTTAACGTTTAAGGATTAAAATGCGATAATAGTAAAAGTACAAGGACTTGAGGTTAAATAAAAACAAATATGGGCTATAGTGAAATGGTATGATATTCGGCAGAACTTGATTTTGTTTAAAAATGGTTAATTTGCAAGTTTTGAGCTAAAAGACTAAATTGAATAAAAGTGAAAAGTTAAGGGCAATTATGTAAAATACCAAAAAGGCTTATTTGCATAAAATAATTAAAAATTCATGTTGATTTAAATAATTAAATGAAATTATTGTAATAGATCAAGATCGTGTCACCAATCGTGAAAAAGGGAAAAATTATGGATTTGTCTTTGGAGTTCACTTTAACTACAATTTCGTTCGATAAGTTCGTAACATTAAATTTGCATTTAAATAGTATATTATTTGTATTCTTTATAATTTTTGCAGAACAAGCTATGGTACATGAAATTGAGAAAGATTAAAAAGAAATGAATGAAAGAGATATCAAGCTTTGAATCGGTGATTTGACACTAACGTGATGGCTGAGGTACGGCATATGTTGCGAGTCCTCGATAGCTCGTGTGAGCAGCATCCTGAGTCAAAAAAAAGTACGATGGCCGGGACTTATGCATAAGTGCATATACCCGACAGCTCGTGTGAGCAGCATCGTTAGGTGACAGTTATATAGACAGACATCGTACCGATGGATAGGGTACCGCATATGTTGCGAGTCCTCGATAGCTCGTGTGAGTATCATAGGGTATTGGTAACAAAAATTATACAAACAGGGAATTTGAAATGCTAAAATGGCTCTAGGAAGCATTGGGTTATTCCAGCTCGATTGAGTTATAACTGTTTTATGCATATGTTGGTAACTCCTTTAGACTTTTCGAACTTTCTAAGCTATAAAGCTTACCAGAGATGTTATTGTTGTTCTGTATATTGTTGTTGCTTTTAGATCAGATTATCTCAAAGAAATCACACTATTGTAGAGCTCGTTTGGTAGTTTTTCATCACTTAGATATATGGCATGTACTAGGATGATGTTACCCTTGAAATGCTTGATTTTTGGATTGTTGGTTTCTTTGTTGAACCAAACTTACATGCTTGCTTGATGTTGAAAATAAGCAAATGTGTTTTGTAATGAAGTGACATATGAATTTAAGAATCCTTGTGTTGATTAATTGTATTATGTGTTATATGATGAAACAAGTATTGTCATGTATAAATTTTGCAAGATGAGAATTTGAATAAGAGTCTTGTGTTGAATGATGGTTGATAAACTTGAGGACTTGTTTGAATAATTGAATTTTGCATACTTGTTTTGGTAGGATTCTTGCATGTATCGGTAGAAGTACAGAGTAGGAGAGAGGATAGTTACTGACTCACATTGTACCGGTAGTAACATATGAAGTATCGGTAGCTCTATTCATAGTAGAATTGATAGTCTGAGTACTTGTATCGGTAGAAGTTGTAGGGTAAACCTTTTTAGGTCTCTACAGTTTTTAGTATCGGTAGAAGCATGCATTGTTTCAGTAGAAGCATGCATTATTTCGGTAGAAGTCATCATTGTATCAATAGAACCATTACCACTATCGGTAGGAAATTGTAATTATTTCCAATTATTTACTGACCTGACTTCTACTGATACTTGTCTAATAGGTATCGGTAGAAGTCTCCCAAAATTATAGAAATGACATTTTTACCCTTATTGAGTTGATAAACAAAGTAAGAATGATAAATTATAAATGTATATATTTACTAAATCAAGAATGATGTTGAAATAAGATTTGAATAGGTAACGATTTGAGGCATGAATGCATGTGACCTCGAAACCCTAACCGATGATAGTGTTGGGTTTGGGTATTATACAATGATAGTAAGAATGATAAATCATTAAGAATATTGTCTAGATTAACTAATGTCTCTGTTAATTTATGAATATGATAAATCAGATTGTTCAATCTTATCTAGATATTTTGATACAATCGTAATTATGATTATTGATGATGTTCTAATAGACTTCAAATAGAATTTGTGTATGCGTACTATGTGATAAATGTATTATAGACTATGTGTGAAAAATAATTTACGTGAAAACTATCAATGGTGAGTTTTGGTTTAGTGAGGTTGATTTTTTTGGTAAATTACAAAAGAGGTAAAAGTTAATTACTATAGATTAAAAATAATAAAGGGACCGAAATGTTACTTAAGCCATAGTCAAAAAGTCCAAGCAGTGGTGACATGATTACCATCCACTAACTTTTGGATTATTTATTCATTAAGTCCTAATTAGTTTAAGGTTAAATTGAAATAAATTTTATTTAGTTGGAATTTAATATAATTAAAGGGTCAATTGTGTAATCGGACCCTCCTTAAATGGTTTAATAATAGAAATGATGTGGAATTATCTAATTTTTTGATTAATTGCTATTAGATTCTTATTAATTAGTAAGAAAAATGACTAAATCATAAAAACTGTAAAATTTAATAGAGGGGTTTTTAGTATCGATAGAAGCATGCATTATTTCGATAGAAGTCATCATTGTATCAATAGAACCATCACCACTACCGGTAAGAAACCGTAATTATTTCTAATTATTTACTAACCTGACTTCTACTGATACTTGTCTAACAGGTACTGGTAGAAGTCTCCCAAAATTATGGAAATGACATATTTACCCTTATTGAGTTAATAAACAAAGTAAGAATGATGAATTATAAATGTATATAATTACTAAATCAAGAATGATGTTGAAATAAGATTTGAATAGGTAACTATTTGAGGCATGAATGCATGTGACCTCAAAACCCTAACCGACGACGGTGTTGGGTTTGGATACTATACAATGATAGTAAGAATGATTGATGTAACTTGGATGATATTGTGATATTATGTTGATATGGAATATAGATGTCATGATATGTGATATGAATATTAATTCCTTCTTGTGATGCAATGATGAGTATGTTTGGGTTGTAGTTTGGTTAGATAGTGGTGAGGTTGTGTGTTTGAGACATAGTGCCATGTGATCACTAATGGAAAATATCCATACGTGATTCCTAAGTTCTTACGTGATTGAATTTGATTCTTGATTGATAGAAATGTAGTAAATGAATGTGTACGATTAAATGGAGTTAGTATTTTGAATTGCAAGTTTGTAATTAAATAAATTGTGATTGATTTGTATGTTTTTTTTTCAAAAAAAAAGAGACTCGAAAAGTTCTATAAACCTTGAGACCCTAGATCGGAGATGGTTACGGTGTTTTAGTGTTACAATTTTGCTTCCCTTACCGATGCTTGTTTCCATCACTAGGTAAATCCCTAAATTCCCTTCTTTAATTTCTTCTTTCTTATTCATCAACACAAAAAGTAAATGGGGACTATTCTTTTCTTTTCAGATTCTTGTCAACCAACCCATAGCCCATGCTGGTTTAAGCTTTTGTTTTTTTACCCTTTTTCTCTCATCTTTCTCATCTCATTCTTGGGTTTCTTTTCCTTTTCTTTGGGTACCATTTTTTTAATGCAATTTTCACTTCAAGAACGGTGAACTATGTTTTTAAATGAGAAAATAGGTGAACTGTGTTTTTTTTGTAGTGAATGATCATTTAACCTTCGGTTGTCGAATTAATGAGGTATGTATGTCTTAATAGGTTTTTTCTTTTTGATTTTGATTTTGATTTTCTAGGTTTCATGTTCATCGATTGAAGAAATGCTACTATGATTGTATTAAAAGTTTCATATAATATATGAGAAATGAGAAATGCTAATGGTCCACAACAAAGTCGATGCATGTAATGACATAATAATGGTCTAAGAATATGCATACATATATGTTCATTTGCTCCATGCATATCATAGATACTAGGAAACCAATGTTTATTTTTAATTATATCAATACTTTGAATTTTATCAATATAACTTTCACATACCTCAAATATCTACCATAACATTCGAATCAATAGAAAATTGTGTAAATTTCATTCAAAAGCCAATGACAAGCAAATGTTTACCTTGCTAGTTTAACTAGTTAATCTTAGTTCCTGAAAATATGACTATTCATTAACTTAAAGCTAATGAAGACGTAATGAAGACAAAGGTCTAGATAAGAGTAAATATTCAACCACCATTGAAAGAATTATTTAAACCAGCTAAATCCAAACATACAAGAAGTATAAGAAACAACAATCACCCTTTCTCTATGCAATTTTCGTTCTTGTAGGATTGCACTATTTTTTTTTGATGAATTCTGCATGACGGACTTTACAAAATGGATTCTATTGGTAGTTGGTAATAGTTTTCATTGAGACAGATTGACCATTGTGTGTGTTTCCCCCAAGTTGTTGAGTGTTTGTTGGTCCTTTCAATTTTCTTAGTTATTAGCTTAGTCCAGAATGGTGGCTTTGATCATTAATATGTCGCGCTATAGCCATTAGATTTAGCTTTGCCCTTAAATGCAATACTTTTAATGAATTCTTTATGATGGTCCTTGGACGATGTATTTCTTGTGGTAGATGGTAATAACTTTCATTAAGTGGTATTGGCTTTTGTGAATAATCTCGCAATTTGCAGAGTATTTGTTCATCATTGGCACGCAAGACTGTTTTCAATGTTGATTTACTTCTTATACCAATTCTTTTGGGAGTTATAAATGGCTACTATGATATATGTTGTTGGCTTCATTTCATTGATGATTAAATTGGGGAAATAACATATTCACTATATTAGTAGATGTGTTTTGGATGAGAATGACTAGAGTATTTTGTATATATTCCTCTCCATTCAGTACTAAAATTATCTATACCTCTCTTAAATCTAATAAACGTAACTAGAAAGGTCACAAAAATGTGGTTAGGATTTCTTTTCTTCAATTTCAAGGGGTTGTTAGAAACAAACTTTTACGAGGTTGAATGTAGTCTTTTTGAACATGTGGTAACATGAAGCACATTTCAGCATCACATATCAATCTTACCATTAATTTCATTGCTAAATTCTATGCTAGAGATAGTTGTTGACGTTTGAATGAATAGAAAACTATGTAAATTTCATTCAAAAGCCAATGATAAGCAAATGTTTACCTTGCTAGTTTAACTATTTAGTCCTAGTTCCTGAAAATATGATTGTTCATGAACTTAAAAGTAATGAAGACAAAAGTCTATATAAGAGTAAATATTCAACCACTATTGAAAGAATTATCTAAACCAGCTAAATTCAAACATACAAGAAGTATAAGAAACAACAATCTCTCTTTCTCTATGCAATTTTCGTTCTTGTAGTATAACACTATTACTATGATGCTTATATAAGTTGTAGAGAATTAACATTGCATGCATAAGAACCTTGTTCATCCATATTTGTGTTATGTGTTTTATCTTATAAACTACAAATTAAACTGATAATAAATTAATTGATGTTTATTTTTCAAGTGGTTTAGTGTTCAAAAAGCAAGCCATTCACTTCATATTTCAATGTTTCATGTCTTCCAATTTTAATATGTTTTATGTTTAATGTCTTCCAATTTTAATAAATTAATATGGTTTGCTTTTATTTTGCAAGTAAGCTTGATTGTGTGCTTTGAAGATATAACTTTGCATTGTAATTTCTGTAAGTTTATCATCAGGACGTGTTGCATTCTTTTTATAATCTGTTTTTATACTAGATATCTAAGGAAATGAGTTTCTATTTTTACACTTTTTGTTGTTTCCTCATCATCATCTCAAAAGCTTCAATTACAATTGACACCCTTTCTCAATCAAAGTCACACACATATATGAATATCAATATGATAATAATATCCCCATGCAAACTGTTGTTTGGATCGTAAATAGGGTAAACCCAATAAACGATTCCACTGGCTTGTTGAAGATACAAAGTAATGGGAAAATCCTGCTTCTAGTTTAGAACACAACAGCTATTTGGAACCAAACCCATAGTGTAAGACAAAGGTATACATGACTAACCCAAAATCACAATATCAGTGTTACTCTAATTGGCAAGAACTGGACCCAAAATCACAGCATGACTAACACTCAGAAAATGGGGGGGTTTAAGTTTTTACAAAAAAAAGAAATTTATTTCTTTAATGTATAGTTCTATTTGATTTTTTTATTGTTATTGATATTAGTATTAAAGAAATATGACCCTTTTACTATGATTTGAAGATATATAACACTTTAATATCTTGCAGTAATGACTCGTTTGCCTTTAATAGTAAGTGAGAGGCGTAAAAGAATTGGTCTTGCTATGATAGTATGGTTACAAATGTGTACAGTTGCGAGTTGGTTATTAGTTTTATTGGGTGTCGTCCATAGCCTACATACTTATAGACCAATGATTAAATGATATATTTTAGATTTTTATGCAAAATGAGATTATGTGAAAAGGCTTGTATATGCTAGTGATGAGATCTGTATTGAGCAAGTTAGGATAAATAGAATTACTTTTTTTTTTTAAAAACTACGCGAGATGTTACAAACTTTAGGAGGATTGAATTCGTCAAGGAACATGCTTGTTGATGAGCAAGTGGTAATGTTTTTACCTATCATTTCTCATCACCTTAAAAATCGAATTATCAAGCATCACTTTAATAGGTCCAAGGAAACCATTAGCAAATCATTTCACAATGTTTTAAATGTTGTCATACGCTTACAATATTTGCTATTTAAAAAGCCAAAGCCAATTATGGCTAATTCTACAAACCTATGGTGGAAGTTCAAGGTATTGGACTAAGTTCAATATATAGCTTGTACATAATTTAGTTAATTTCGATTTAAATATAGTATTTTAACCCGAGGTTTTATACATGTAATGTAGAATTACTTAGGTGCTTTAGATGGAACCCACCAAGATTAGGGGTCCAACAGTTGATAAACCTAGATATCGAACCGAAAAAGTGACATAGCAATAAATATGTTAGGTAATTGTACACTTGATATGCATTTTGTTTATGTTCTTCCTAGTTGGGAAGGTTTTATTGCTGATGGATGGGATCTTCGAGATGCCATTAATAGGAGACATTGACTAAAGGTTCCTCATGGTAAAGTGCAAAAATGGAGAAATTTGAATTAATTTTTAAGATCATACCTTTTTGGATAAATTAACCATGATAATTAGTTTTTTTCCCTCTTTTATAGGTTGTTGTTATCTAGTTGATGTTGGTTACACAAATTGTGAGGGATTTCTTACACCTTTTAGAGGACAAAGATATCATTTGAATGAGTGGCATCAAGGTTACCAACCAAGTACTCTAGAAGAATTTTTCAATATGAAACATGCTTCAGCACGTAATGTTATTGAAAGATGCTTCTGGATATTAAAATTTAGATGGCCAATACTTAAGAGTCCATAATTTTATCTTGTGAGGGTGCACAATAGAATCCTTATTTCATGTTATTTGCTCCATAATTTTATTCGAACCTATATGAGTTTTGATCCTATTAAAGAGGAGTTGGAAGAAGGATTACCTAGTAATGTGATAGTTGACAATGAATCAAATATCATAAATATTCAGTTATCAGATGCATGGGCTACTCGAAGGATGAAACTAGCCAATCAAATGTTCTATGAATGGAAAACATCTAGAAATTAGTTAGGTTTATTAAAACATAGTAAAAGGTTAATTTGTTTATGCTATTTCATGTATCTAGTCTACGAAACTTTGGTGGTGTTTGAATTGTCTTTATGTATTGTACTAGAGTTGTTGAATTACAACTTTCATTTATTTTATTTTGATTCCTCATGTTTTATAATTTTATAAAGTGTTGACCTTTTGGTTTATAATATCGAACCTAATTTTAATTTGTGTTTTTTTCTTTAGATAGTTATGTCAGACTTTTCACAACCAAGTGCTTCTTCCTAAAATTCTCGAGGAACCAAAACAAAATGGGTTCCAGAAGAAGATCCTGCATTGGTTGCCTTTATAGTTGACTTACGCAATGTTGGAACCTTTAACACAGATACGGAGTTCAAGGCCAGTTATTTAAATTAGTTGGAAAGAATGTTAGAAAAAGTTTTACCCCATGCTATGTTGAAGGCTAAACCTAATCTTGAATCGAGAATTAGGACATTGAAAAGTGATTGGACAATCATTTATGGCATGCTCAGTGGAAAAGACAATAGCGGCTTTGGTTGGGACGAGCATAGACAACTTGTTGTTAAAGATGCTATGTGGAACTCGTATATAAGTGTAAGAATTATTTCATGCCTTTATTATCTTGTTTTCACCAAAATTATATCTAATATGGATTTCTCCTTTTTTTATAGATTCATAAAGAAGCGTTTCAATTTAAACATCACACTTTCCCTTATTATGACCAACTTCCATCTACGCAAAAGATTGAGCCACCGGGAAAGATGCTCAAACAATTGTTGATATTATTAAAGAAATAGATGCTAAGGATGTAGCTACTACATATACACATGATGAAAGAAACGATTACCATGGATGCGAAGCTAATGTTTCTTTAGATGAGATGGATCTCTCATCTACACAACTGCAACCATTTAGAAACCAAGATGATTCCACGTTTTCAAAGAAGAAAAAAAAAATTTTGATGCAAGTGAACAAATTACTTCTACTTCATTTATTGATGCTGCCATGTTATTAGGGGAAAACATACAAATTGTTGGTCTTGAAATAAGTAGAAACATTGCCTCCGATGTGCTAATTCAACAAAAGTCAAAAATAATCATTCAAGAAAGTGCTCTAAAATTATATCTGACCTTTTTGTGAAGTAGAAGGATTAACTAAGGATGAGCACTATCGTGCGTTTAGAAAAATTCCGGACCATCTAATGCAAATGCTCATTTTCTTTATTCTACCTTCTTCTGTGCGATTGGAATGGGTGTAAAGATTTCTTTCTAACCATTAAAAATCATAGTTGTGTTGGTGATGTTTTGGTAACTTTGGATGGTATAATAACATGATAGAATGTCACATAATACTATTACAGTAGGTTATATATTATTTTTAAAAATAATGTATTGCAATTTCAAAATAATAAAGTAGGTTATATATTATGATTTTTTTTAATTCATATTTTAATAATAATTATAATAAGAATGTTATTAAATTGTATTTAATAATAATTATGTTAAAATATGGTTAAATTATTTATTATTATTTTTATTTGAATATATTTATTCATAATCTTATGAAAATTTAATAACAATAATAATAATCATTCACCTTAAAAATTTCTACTAAGGGTACTTTGGTCGTTTAAGCTTTTTCCTTATGCTATTACAACATCTATTCCATTCAACCAAACACAAGAATGCTATTACAACTCTATTCCATTCCAATCAACCAAACAATTGAATTACTGATTACAACTCTATTTCATTACAACTATATTTCATTACATCTCTATTCCATTACAGCCCAATTCGATTCCAGTGAACTAAATGTGCCTTAAGTATCTGGCTAACCTTTTAGTGTTGAAACAACTTCTATTTACGTTTTGCATGAGCAAAAGTGAGCTTCTTAGAGACCACATTAGTTAATTTATTACTCTTTTGAATGATTTAAAGAATGTTGAGGTTAAGATTAACGATGAAGATCAGACTATGCTATTATTGTGCTCTTTACTCCCTTCATACAAGTCTTTTAGAGAGATTCTAATTTATGATAGAGACAAACTCTCATTCGAGGATGTGAAGTGTCATTTTTCTTCAGTAAAAAAACTCAAAAATGAGTTTGGTTTGGATTGCAAGGCAAATAGGCAAGCTTCCGTTTTGGTAGCATCAAAGAAGTGAGAGAAAAAGTGTCACTATTGTATGAAGTTAGGTCACGTCAAAGAATATTGTTATAAATTGTGAAATAAAAAGGTTGCTGAGAGTAACGAGGAAGATGTAGTTTATGCTAATTTGGTCGACGAAATCTGTGATGATTTCTTATTAGTGCTAATGAAAGAAAGCTCCCCGTTTACATCTGAGTGGATCTTAGATTCGGGATGTTCTTTCTACATGTGTCCTAACAAATAATGGTTCTCAACATATGATTTGGTTGGAGGTAGACTTGTGCGCATGGGAACTCATTCATCTAGTAAGGTAATTAGTATTGATACTGTTAAAATTAGGATGTACAATGAGATCATTAGGACAGTCTCAGATGTTAGGTATGTACCTAATTTACAAAAGAATCTCATATCCTTGAGTATTTTAGACTCGAAAGGTTGTAGTATGACCTTCGAGTACCTTCGAGTCTAGCGGCATTAAGTTATATCATAGGACTCTCATTTTCTTAAAAGGTAAAAGGACTAATAGTTTTTATATTCTGGAAGGTTTTATAGTGATCGGTGAAATCAAACATCCCTCATCCATTACAAAGTCGAAGTCAACTCGTTTGGAGCGGAGGCAACTTGGTCATTAGAGGGAAAAAGGTATGACAGTTTCGTTGAATAGAGGTTCTCTTTTGGATGCAGGTTTTGAAAAGCTAGGGCATTATGTTCATGAAAATCAGACCAAAGTTAATTTTGATTTGGCAGTGCACAAGTCCAAGGCTAGAAGTCCTCCAACTTCTAAGCACATATTCAACTTAGTTAATTCCTTACATAGTTCAAGATAGGCCCGTGACGGGCTTTGGTAAAGATGGCGTTGTGGAAATATGAGTCAAAATGAAGATTTGTTGAGTATGCCTCATAGTGGAAGATGGATGGAAAGGCTAGAAAGTTTGGCAATGGAGTGGAGCTGATTTGGCGTAGCACGGCGACAATAGCCTCGTTCCAAGCCTTTGTGTAAGCATAAAATTTATGCAGCCTATAATCCATGTCATCAACGACACTGTCAGTGTGAACTGAGCACATGTCAATACGGTTAAGACGTCCTTCCATTAAAGCCAGCTTTTTCGCCACTTGTGAATTTGTGGGCGCATCAGATTGTTTTGCCTTCTTTTTCCCTTTGTTTTTATCCTTCTTCTTCGAGGCTTCTTTGGCCACCGGTGTCTCCTAGCCACGAGTCATCCATTCAAAGAAGATGTCATTGATCGGGCCTTTGTTTTCTAATATCTCCTCACCATCCCTAGGCACAATGCCCTTCTATTTACAAAGCAACATGATTAGAGAGGGGAATGAGAGTATACCAGTTTGCTTGCCAGCGGCTTCCGCGAGTTGGTCTTGAATAATTTGTCCAATTTCAATGTGTTGGAAATGTAGGATAGAATGTAATAGACACATACGGTCTAATGTCGCCGTAGTACTATGTGTCGAAGGTATGATGCAGTTGTTGATGAAACGGAACCATACCTTGTTGAAGGTTGTGAGATACCTTCTATGCATGGTGCAGTTGTGGAACTCGTTACCAATCTAGGTGGCTCCATCGACATAAAGGTCTTCATCATCTGAGTGGTGATGTCATCATCCAGGCGGTGTATAAATGGTGAGTGGTCGTCCACCCGCTCAGGAATCCTTAACAACATATTGATTTGAGCAGCTCTCCATGGAATGAGTCCTTCCCTTACAAAAATGAACTCTTGCTCCGAATCCACCAGGTTGACATAGAACTCCCTGAACAGTGTAGGAGAGTAACCAGAGGGATGTTCGCAGAAAAACTCCCACCCAAGGCGGCTGATGGTACGGTCAACATGTTTCCCTAGGGTCTGATACAAGGACAGTTGCAGACCTTGTTCAGGACGAAGGTTACGCTTCAACATGATATTCTGGTAACGGTCCTTGACTGCAGTCACCAGGAATAAGATCGGACTTGCAGACGAAGATGAAGTTGTGGTCGGAGCCACAGTAATTGAAGTTGCTAAGGTGTTTTTGGAGGGGTTTTTCGATGCTCAGGTTTTTTCCATTGTTACTGAAAAAGAAACTTAGAAAGATTGAAGAAAAGCTAACTTGTAAATGGAAGAGAAATATAGAGGCAATAATAGGGACAAGTTGTAGCAACAATAAAGGATGTGAGGGGAAAAGAAAACTGCAATAGGAAGGTTTTATACCTTGGCGTGATGATTAAAAAGATTACAAGGAAACGTTACGTCTACAGTCATTAATTGCCAGGCTACAGATCGTACTATTTTGTTTGATCAAACGACTGGGAGAGAATAGAGATCAATCAGTGTGATTCTTGCTGAAAAAGCTATGCTGACTCATCACAAAATGCGTCAACAATTCCTACTTCGATGCTCCGAAAAAGATACGATTTTTATTTCTGCAAGGAAATAGAAAAATGTGTCGACATTATTTAAATGTGACTAGATTAATGGCCTCATTTGGTTCTTTGACATCTAGGCTCACATAGTGCTTTAGACATTGGCCATTTACTTTGAATTGTTGTCTATCCTTTAGATTTTTAATTATCACTGCATCGCTCTGGAATTTCTTGACAACTTTGAAAGGGTCTGACCATCTTGATCGCAATTTTAAATGTGAGTTAAATAAAAGCACTTACTAACCAGGGCTAAATTGTCGATGCAAGATGATATTGTCGTGCCATCTCTTAGTCTATTCCTTGTATATTGTGGCATTCTCATAAGCATGTCGACGTATTTCTTCCAATTCAGTGATGTCCAACAATATTTTTCTTCCGGCAGCATCATAATCCATATTCACCTGCTTAATTGCCCACATGGCTTTATGTTCAAGCTCAACGAGCAGGTGACAAGACTTACCAAACACTGACTGATATAGTGACATTCCCAATGGGGTCTTAAATGCAGAGCGAAGCACCCACAATGTGTCATGTAGCCGCAAAGGCCAATCCTTCCTTGATGGATTAACCACCTTCTCAAGTATGCTTTTAATTTTTCAATTGGATACTTTGGCTTGACCATTGGTTTGTGAGTGGTACGTAGTAGCCATACGATGCTTCAGACCATATCTTTTTAATGCAGTCGCCACTTGGTTATTATAAAAATGAGTTCCTTGATCACTTATTAATGCTCTTGGTGTTCCAAACCTTATGAGAATGTATGTGTGAAAGAACTTCAACACCGTCCAAGCGTTATCTTTTGGCACCGCAATTGCCTCGATCCACTTCGAGACATAATCAACAGCAAATAAGATATACACATTCCCAAAAGAATTTGCAAATGGTCCCATAAAGTCAATACCCTAAACGTCAAAAGGCTCTACCTCCATGATAGGTTACTGGAGCATCTCATTGCATCCAGATATTGAACTAGTGTGTTGATAATGATCACATTGTTGTGCAAAGTTGTGGACGTCTCGAAACAATATGGGCCAATAAAATCCTAACTGTAGGACCTTAGCAGTAGTCCTTAGACCCTCAAAATGTCTCCATAAAGAGCATCATGGAAATGTTATAGGATTGAAGTCATTTCTTCTTCAGGTACACAGCGATGAATAATATTGTCGACTCATACCTTGAATAGGTATGGCTCGTTCCAGTGATATTTTTCAGCATCGCGTATAAACCTGATCTTCTTGTGACCAATAGCACTTAGTGGTAGCTTTTCACATGCAAGATAGTTGACTACATCGACATGCCAAGGTGATGCGTCAACAAAGAATAGTTTCTCGTCTGGAAATGCTTCGACAATTTAGGACGTCTACCCATCTTCACTTCCAACTTCTAGTTGAGATAAGTGGTCAGCTACTTGATTTTCAGATCCTTTCTTATCCTTGATTTCAACATCAAACTCTTGAAGGCGTAGGATCCATTGTATCAGTCTATGCTTGGCGTCTTTCTTTATGAAAAGATATCTCAATGTAGAGTGGTCTGTGTATACTGAAGTCTTTGCGTCGACAAGATATGAACCAAACTTGTCAAATGCGAAGACTACTGCTAGCAACTCCTTCTCAGTAGTTGTGTAATTGACATGCTTTTCAGTTAGAGTTTTACTAGCACAATAAATAGAATGAAATACGTTCTCTTTTTGTTGGCCTATTACAGCTCCCACAGTAAAATCGCTTGCATCGCACATTAATTCAAATGGTTACATCCAGTTCGGAGCAACGACAATTGGAGCTTGTACCAGCTACTTCTTTATCGTCATGAATGCGTCTAGACAGTTATCATCGAACACACACTTTTTATTATGCTCTAATAGTGAGCATAACGGTTTAGCTATCTAGGAAAAATCTCGGATGAATCTCCTATAAAAGCCAACATGTCTAAGAAAGCTTCTTATTGCTTTGACGTTGGTGGGCAATGGTAATTTTTCGATGATTTCTACCTTTGCTTTAGCAACCTCAATGCCTTGACAAGATATCTGATGCCCAAGGACAATGCCTTCAGTTTCCATGAAATGGCATTTCTCCCAATTCATAACTAGATTTGTGTCCTCGCATCTCTTCAAAACTCTCGCCAAATTGTTAGCGCATTGGTCGAAATTTTGTCCATAGACAGAGAAACCATCCATGAATACCTCTAAGGAATCCTCGATAATGTCCGAGAAGATTGCCATCATGCATCTCTGAAGTGTTACTGGCGCATTGCACAACCCAAAGGTATACGTCGAAAAGTAAAGGTTCCAAAAGGGCATGTGAACATGGTCTTTGCTTCATCTTCCGGTGCAATGGCAATTTGGTTATATCTAGAGTAGCCATCTAAGAAGCAATAATAGGCTTTACCAACTAGCCTATCCAACATCTGGTCAATGAAAGGCAGTGGGAAAAGGTCTTTCTTTGTGGCTGCGTTCAATTGACGATAATCCATGCATACTCGCTAGCCAGTCACAATGCGAGTAGAGATCAACTCATTCTTATTGTTGGTCAAAACTGTGAAAACACTCTTCTTGGGCACACATTGGACAGGGCTCACCCAATTGCTATCCGAAATAAGGTATATGATGCCCGCATCTAACCATTTGATAATTTCCTTCTTCACTACTTCTTTCATCTTTTCGTTGAGTCTTTGTTGTTGCTCAATTGATTGCTTCTTTTCATCTTCCAGCCTAATCTTATGCATGCAAAAAGAGGGACTAATGCCTCTGATATCAACAATGCTCTAAGATATGGCTCTTTTGTGTTCTTTCAAAATGGCAATGAGCTTATCTTCCTGCATAGCGTTGAGGGATGCGTTGACAAGAACGGGCAATGTATCATTGTCACCAAGAAAGATGTACTTTAGATGCGTCGGTAATGGTTTCAACTCCAAGGTAAGAGCTTGTTCAATAGATGGTTTAAATATCGAGATTGTCTTGTTAGACAAATCCAAAGACTCCAATTGTCAATTCTATCTCAGCTCACAATTGTTAACCTCCTCTTTATCGACACAGTCATCTAGGATTTCATCAGTGGATGTCGTCGCATATTCATCTGACATTGCTGAACTCCTTGCATTGAATTCTTCTATAATGATCTCATCCAAAATGTCGATGTGGTGACATTGCTCTTTACTTTTAAATGGGGATGCCTCAAACACACTGAAGGTCACATGCTCATCATTATGATGCATGATAAGTTCTCCTTTGAAAACGTCGATAAGCGTACGTCCCTTTGCTAGAAATGGTTGCCTAAGATAATGGGCACCTCCTTATCTTCTTCATAGTCTAGGATTATGAAATCAATAGAGAACACAAGCTTATCAACTTGTACAAGGACGTCTTTGATTTGGCCTTCCGATTGTGCTAAGGATCTGTCCGCTAGTTGTAATGTCACCGCAGTGGACTTCATCGAACCTATTCCTAATTTCTTGAAAGTAAACAAAGGCATAAGGTTAATACTTTCTCCTAAATCACATAAATCTATACCTAAATAATGATTCCAAATAGAGCATGAAATTGTCAAGCTACCAAGGTATTTCATCTTTGGTGGCAACTTGTTTGTAAGCACAGTGTTGCACCACTTTGTGAGCGCAATCGTCTCGATTTCAAACAATTTTTTCTTCTTTGATAAGAGCTCTTTCATAAATTTACCATAATTGGGTATCTGCACAAGAGCATCTACAAGAGGTATGTTAATATGCAATTGTTTCAAAGTAGAAACAAACCTTTGATACTCTTTATCATGGAGTTTCTCTTTAAATCTTTGCAGAAATGACAAAGGTATTGTGACCTTGGGTTGTTGCGAAAAACTCAATGGTGTCGACATTGGCAATATAGTTGGTTCTTCTTCATTTGATTTTGCTTGACTTCCTTCAATTGCATCCTCTTCTTGTTGTTGTGGTTCAAATACGTCGACATGGTCTTGACTAAAATTGCTTAGTTTCGCCGTTTGCTTGCCACTCCTTAATGTAATAGCCTTGCAATGCTCCTTCCCCCTCTACATTAGATTCTCAGTATCACTAGGCAAATTACCTGGTGACCTTGTGTTGAGATTAGAAGCCAACTGTCCTAGCTGGGCTTCCAATGCTCTGATGAAAGAAGAGTTACCTTGCACTATTGCTTCAGTTCATGTGATATGCTCGCGCATCAACGCCTCAAGAGCAGCCATAGGATCTGACTTTGGTTTAGAAAATTGTTGTTACTGATGTTGATGATGTTGTCCTTGCATATGGGGCAGCACAGATTGTTGTGGCTGTAATCGAGATTATGGTTGCATCTGTTTAGGTCGAGAACTCATTTGCAAATTCTGATTATAATTCTACTGTTGATTGTTATTGTAACTCTCTTGTCTATAACCCCCTTGATTTGAGAATTTTCATATCTGGCTGTGGAAGCATTTTTATTCCCCCAAGTTTGTTGAGGTCGGTTGTTGTATGTGTTACCAAATGAGCCCCCTCTTATGTTATTGATGTAAAAGGCATTTTTTGCGTGTTTGGGTAGTCCTCATAACTATGGTTGTCGTCGTAAATTTCACAGAAAAATATCGACGCATCCAATTGCTGGGCCACTTGAACAGCAACAACGTCATTTGTTCCCTTCATATTCTTTATGATATTGGCCAATGAGGATATTTGTGCTGATAAAGCAAAAATAGCATCTAACTTAAGAACTTCAAGGTTAGTCTTTACCTGTGCAAAAGGAGAGATCGGATATTGATAATCGTTCTGATTAATCCTTTCTAGAATTCTTACGGCTTCATTATATGTACAATCCAACAAGGGACCATTAGTCGATGCGTCGACAAGATTCCTTGTCTAAGCATTCAAACCATTGTAAAAAATTTCTATTTGGGTCTCTTGCTGAATAACATGCATTGGGCAACGTCGAATCAACGTCTTGTAATGCTCCCAAGTTGTATGTAAGTTCTCATCATCTAGTTGATGATATGCAATAATATCATTTCGCAACCTCGCATTCATTATCGGCAGATTGAAACGTAAAACAAAATGTGTTGCTAACGCATTCCAAGATGTAATGGATCCTGTCAAAAATCCCAAGAACTACGTTCTTGCTTTACCCTACAATGAATAAGGAAATAATTGCATTTTCAAGTCATCATCAAGGACACCATGTTGACTAAAGGATTCACAAATAAGAAAAAAATGATTTTAAGTGTTCTCTTGCATCTTCATGAGGAAAACAAGAATATTGCCCATTTGAATTTAACATATGAAACATCACCGATTTCAACTCGAAATTTCTAGCTTGGATAACTGGTCTTACAACCCATGGCTATAAATCATCAAGTATCAGCACAACAAAATCTCTTATTGTCCTATTTTTCACTAGTTCAGCTTGTGGATGCGATGGTGGTATGTCATTAACAATTTGTGGTAGCGCTGGAGGAACTCCATCTTGTGGCAGCAATGGTGGTAAATTATTGTTGCTATTACCAGCCATTTTTCATTGTTCTTGCCTTCTCCTCCTAAGTGTCCTCTCAAACTCTGGATCAAAGCTCACAATGTCCTTAGGATTTCTCCTTGTGGACATGCACACCTAAAAAAACTAAAAAAGAAAACAATAGAAAAATAAATAGATTATTAGAGATTAAAAATAAATAGATTAAAACATCAAAAAACGCCAATTCCCCGACAATGGTACCAAAACGTGATCGTGTCTGAAACATCACAATGATTGTGCAAGAAAACACACATCGATATAAGTATAGTTGATAGACAATTCTATCGGATATCGATCCCACGAGGAAATGGATTCTTGATTTTTAATTGTCGGAGCAACTAATATTGAAATTAAGCAAAATGTGAGTAAGGATGTTAGTACAATTACGTCAGATCTGCACACTAAAATAGTTAATATTGTCAATGCAATCAAAGTTAAATGTTAGAGGTTAAATGTTAATGTACTAAAAGTAAATCAAATGTGTTGAGTGTTGAGTGTTGAGTGCTGAATATTTAAATGCATGAAATGTAAATATGATCAAGTGGAAAGGATTGGAATGGATCATTGATTTTGCAAAGTTGCAATGCTGGATGCACTGACGAGGTACTATTTAGACGAATTGTCCCAGCAATAATGCTTCAATGCACTCTTACCAATATCAGTCTTCTGTTTACTCGAGACTTAAATGCCCACAATCATCCCATCTCTCGGTACAAGCAAAGTTGTGCAATCAAGAACAAGTAACTAGAATCTCTTCTAGTTCCAAGCAACTATCGTTGTCTTACTTGTTAACCTAACTTGTCACCGTATCTCTCGATGTCGATAGACTGCAAAGCCACTCTCGTGTTTGATGCGATTAGATCCAAGAATAAATAGATAAAAATCATTAAGTAAGAATCAAAGTGATCTAACAATGAAAGATACTCTTGTATTCATTCAAATGTCATTAGAATCCATCAGCGTAAAAAAAGGATTAAAGAATACAATCGAAGCTTACTATCTCTAGACTACTAGGACTACTCCTTAATCATTCCTCTTGCACAGCGTTGAGCACCTCTCGTCAGAAGTGGTTACTCCCTTACTCCATCAATTCACCATTCTAGCTTAAATCTCCAAATCACACAAAAATTACAGAATTTAATCCTTTACCTCTTGATGATTTCTTCATTCTTATTTCTTATATTTATAGTCTTCAAAAGTTGCAGGTTTCAACCTCCATTTCTCAGATCCTGATCTAGATTTTGCAACTGTCAAAGTTGACTAGAGTACAACTGTGCACTCACACAGATTTATTATTTTCTTCTGAGATCTGTAGGTTGTCGATACATTGCTGAGCACAATCTGAAATCGTAATTGCGGCAACACTTGTGATGTTCCTGCGCTGGTGCTTCCAGATGTAAATTCAGCTTGAGTTAACCAATTCGGAGTTCATGTTCTGTGCGGCGACATCGCTGGTCACAACTCCAAGTTGTTCTTGTGGCTGCATTCTTCTTTCATCATTGAGCTCCTAGGTTGAGTTCCTATGCTGACAATTCTAAGACGCAATATATCGGTTGCTTGCATTGACATTAGTACAAAAATGGATAAAAATAACAAGAATTTAAACTAACTAGCAATGAGTTAAAAAATATAAAAGCTAAGTATAAAATGCTCATGATGCATACTAAATGAGATACAAAAGAGACAATTAAAACACAAATTTAGGGAGAAAATATATGTCATTTGTAAAACCATCACCAGTGCTGGCAGTGTACGAAAAACTGACATTCTCGATTGTAAAATGTGTGGCAAGCTTCATGCGAAGGGGTGTAGATTTAGCTTTGGAGCCTGTTCTCACTATGTGTCTCAAGAACATCAAATAAGAGATTGTCTATAGAGGATTGAGTTCGTTCGGAACAAGTAATGAAGCATATGACTACCTCCTAGAAAAGTAAGAAGTCAAGGCTCGGGAACACATCAAACATGAGCTAAAATGAAACACTTGATACGAACTTTAAGACTGAGGGTCAAGCACTATCCAGAACTTATGCAATTTGGGCTAAGGAAGAAGCCACAGCACCTGATGTCATTGCTGGTACTTTCATTCTTCTTGATACTACTGTTATCGCATTAATTGATCCTGGATCCATACGTTCTTATATTTGCACAATGTTAGCCTCTGCAAAGAAAATGCCTATTGAGTCTATTGAGTTTGATTTTAGAGTGTCAAATTTAATAGGCTAGAGTGTGATAGTTTATAAGGTCTGTAAAAATTTCCCATTAGAATAAGTTCAAACCGTACGAGAGTTTATGGATGTTTTTCCTAAAGAATTACAAGGTTTACCTCTAGAAAGAGAGATTGAGTTTTCTATTGGAGTAGCATTGGGAACTGCTTTGGTATCTATGACATCGTATAGAATGAACCCAATCGAATTGAAGGAATTGAAATCTCACTTGCAATAATTACGGAATCATAGATTTATTCGGCCAAGTGTTTCACCATAGGGAGCTCCTGTATTATTCGTTGAAAAGAAAGATGGGACGTTGAGATTGTGTACAGATTATCGACAATTGAATAAAGTAACAATAAAAATACGTACTTTTTACCTCGAATTGATGATTTATTTGATCAATTCAAAGGAGCGATTGTGTTCCCAAAAATTGATTTGAGATCAAGTTACTATCAGCAGCAATTAAAGGGTCAGACATTCCGAAGATGGCTTTCAGAACTAGATACGACCATTATGAGTTTTTAGTTATGCCATTCAGTTTGACGAATGCCCCTGCCACGTTCATGGATTTAATGAATAGGGTGTTCCATTCACACCTAGATCGATTTGTTATAGTTTTTATTGATAATATTTTGATCTAATCGAAGAATAAAAGTGAGCATGAACAAACACTTGAGGATAGTACTACAAATTTTGCATGAAAGAAAACTCTACGTAAAGTTTAGCAAGTGTGAGTTTTGGCTGACTGGGGTCAGATTTTTAGGACATGTGATCTTCGCTGAAGATATACGTTTTGACTTATACAAAATCTTAGCGATTGTGAATTGGAAGCCTCCGAGGAATATCACTGAAATACGAAGTTTTTTGGGATTAGCAGAATATTACAGACGTTTTGTGAAGAGCTTTTTGTTTGGGGCTTCACCGATTACAAAGTTACTTCAGAAAGGGGTTCAATTTGTTTGGACTAATAAATGTAAGCAAAGTTTTGAACAATTGAAAAGGATGTTTACCGAAGCTCTTATTCTAACTCAACTTGAATCTGGGAAAGAAATCGTAGTCTTCAGTGATGTCTCGCTAAATGGATTGGGCTATGTACTTATGCAAGAAGGAAAAGTGGTAGCTTAGCCTCTCAACAACTAAAGGCTCAAGAAAGAAATTATTCGACATACGACATGGAGTTAGTTACGGTCATGTTTGCTTTAAAATTTTCGCGAAACTATCTCTATGGAAAAAAGTGTCACATTTATTCGGACCACAAGAGTATGAAATATTTAATGACTCAAAAGGAACTCAATCTTCGTTAAAGGAGGTGGTCGAATTATTGAAAGACTATGAGTTGATCATAGATTGTCATCCGGGGAAAGCAAATGTTGTTACGGATGTTTTAAGCCGAAAATCGTTGTTCGTACTGAAAGCATTGAATGTTCGACTGTCATTAGAGAAAGATGGATGTGTTATTGTTGAGTTGAGGGCTCGACCATTATTTCTTTAGCGAATTAAAGAATTACAAGAAAGTGATCCGAAGTTGTTAACCAAATGGCAGCAAATCCAAAATGATTAAACTACAAGATTTACAATAGGTGTCGATGGTATGATGTACTTTCGTAATAGGTTATGTGTCCCAAATAACCTGAAACTTAAGACCAACATTTTATCAGAAGCCCATAGTAGTTCGTGCTCCATACACCCGGGTAGTACCAACATGTTTAATGACTTGAAAAAATGTATTGGTAGTCGGGTATGAAACGCAAGATTCTTGAGTTCATTGGTAAATGTTTGGTCTGTCAATAGGCGAAAGTTGACCATCAAGTACCATCAAGATTGCTAGAGCCTATCACTATCCCTAAATGGAAATGGGAGTGAATTACAATGGATTTTGTTTCTGGATTAACACTTATGCCAAGGAAAAAAGACTCAATTTGGGTTATTGATAGCTCCCGAACGTACTCCCATTCGGTGTAGATTTCCACTTTTGCAAGTATACGGGTCAAGTTATAAATACAGTGTGTTTACAATGGAGCACTTAGAAGTATTCTGATTATTGTACCCAAAGGAGACTTAAGGCGATAGTAAATGGAATTCCTACAAAGAATAAAATTAGTTAGTACTAGTTTTAGTGTTTATAGTATGAGGGAAAATAAAAGAGTTCGTTGAAAGCATGAAAATAAAAAGGTAAAAAAAAATAAAACAAAGTAAAGATGACTTGTAGAAATTCTTATAAACATCTTTAAGGAGATTAGGTCATTTCCGTATGATTTCCTCAATTGTTGGGTTTTGGGGATTTTCCTCCAATCAACTAGTCACTACCTCAGTTGGACCTCTCGATCTTTCGTCGATATAGTGAGTCAATAGAGATTACTTATCGCTAGATGTCATAATCTAGACCGATTTGGGGAAAAAGTGTTCACGGATGGGCAATGCCAATTTTAGGTTCATTCCAACCTAGATGACTTTCTAAGGTTGTTAGGCCTAGTGTTTGTTTGATGTTCTTCCTTTCCCAAACAGCTGGTCCAAAAGGTAAAACCCCTATAAAACAAAAATCAAGTATTCATACGTCCACTCCCTAATTCCTCAAAATGGAATTAGTTCCTCATGGTTTCTTTATTCATCAATAACATAATATATGAAAACATTTAAATCAATAATTGAAGGAAAAAGAAACTAAATTGTATTGAGCAATCCGTTGAGAAAAATTTCTCGACCGTTTACGTGAGTTTCTACAATCTCATTTCAAAAGATAAAAAAAAACAAATAAACTGAAAACTGAAAATTAAAGGCTAAATAATTGTGTCTAAACCCTAGTGCTAAAGATCTTATTTATAGCTTTACATGGTCATTTTTCCTAAAACCTAGGTCAGTTGTCGTCCTTCGTATTTAAGTTACATTGTGAAGATGAAAATGCCCCTCGCAGGATGCATAGTTGGAGTTTAAGGTCAATGTTGCGACACACCATGCCCTGTGTCGCGACATAGCAAGCACTCTTGAAATTCCCCACTACTGATCCCTTTATTGTGACATAAAGCTGTATATGTCATGACGAAGTGATTGGTATCACTCTAGCTTGCTGCTCCTAGTCTCCTGTGCACTCACGAAGTTTGTTAGCTAACCTTTAGGCCTCGATTGGCTTTAAAAGCAATAATACAACCTATTTAACACATTTTATTAGAAAATTAAAATATACTAAAAATTCATAAAATATAAAGGAAAATACTTTATTTTAAGTTTATAAAATGTAGAAATAAGTTCAATCTTTTAAGTATGAAACCGACAGATCAAACTCCCCCACACTTAAGTCTTTTCTTGTCCTTAAGCAAATAATAAAACAAGGCAACTAATCAAGAAAATGAAAAAGATAAGTGAGCTTGAAACAGTATCATACAAGGATAGGCTTGCAACTCTTATTCTAGGTACAAATATCAAAGTTTTGTCAATATGGTTCCATCAATGCCTAAGATAAGTGCTTTGATTATCCTAGTATAATACAAACAATTATAATGAGATTATGCAATGTCTATATTCATCTATGCATAAAGTTGGTTAAGTCACATAGGCATGTTCGACTTGTAACGTGATAAGGCTTAGGACAGGTGTGATTTTGAAAGAACAGTTAAGCACAAAGAGGTTACATAGCATGAAAACAGCTTGGCACATTGCATTGTTCCCTATTCTTCCCCTTTACGTTCCACTCCATCTCACCTCCTTATTTCTCCTTCTCTCGCCTTCCTTATTTCTCCTTTAGGAAATTAATCCAAAGTACTCCTTCTAGCTAGCCTATGAGTATATGAATCGCTTTTTCGAGTAAGCTTCCTCTTTTTCTAATGGTGAC
Organism: Kokia cookei; assembly: GCA_039519145.1. Lineage (NCBI taxonomy): Eukaryota > Viridiplantae > Streptophyta > Magnoliopsida > Malvales > Malvaceae > Kokia > Kokia cookei. The sequence goes on from CM076908.1 coordinate 33,540,835, forward strand.
TTTTGTTGTTTTTGTCATTTCTCACACTTTTTCTTTTGTTTTTGTCATTTCTCACACTTTTTCTTACTATTTTCTTTTTGTATTTATACTCATTTTTGTTTTGTTCTTTTCACTTATTTTTCTTTTGTTTGGCTAACTCTAAAAGTCATACTTTAACATGATTTCCCTCTTTTATTCCATAACCTTCACTGTAATGGTCTACCTACCCTCAATACATATGGCCATACGTTCATTTTTATGCAAAATAAGACAAAAGAAAAGGATATACACAAATCATTATTGGAGGCTTAGAAGGCTCGTAATGTGGCTCATTAAGAAGGTGTCATAAGGCTCAAAAATGGGTACTAATTGATAATTCAGAACAGGGTTTGGCTTTTTGGCTCTAGTTGTGTCAAACAATGCCTTAAGTCATCCCTAAACAACTAAATATGCATAAATGTCAATTTAATTACCTAATCTCTAGGTTATCATTTACAATATATACTAGCATGCTTGTTTTCTCATATTATGCATATCGTGTAGTATCAATAAAATTTTCTCTATCTATATATAGTGTAACCTATTGAACTTCAAAAATCTTATGCTCAAAATGTAAAATTCCTCATTACCATGCCAAATTTATCAAGAAAACACAATCAACCTATTATTCATGCTCCTAACCAATTACTTGTATTTCTACAAGCTCAAGCACACATCAAAAAGTCAAAATAGAAAAAAAATCACATGTCAAAATTCCTATGTTACCCCCCCACACTTTAGATAACAAATTACCCTCAATGTGTACCCCTGTAAGTATTAAGGAAAGAAGTTACCCGATTGATCGTGAAGGTCCTTCTTTTCTCATGGTGGTTACCCTTCTTCCTTTGGCATGAATGCTCGGAATCATTGTGTCTCCAAAACGTAGGGTTCCTACAAAAAGAATTAAAGCATACCAAAATAAATTATAATCCTACTCCTACGAATTACATAATCCTAAAAATTAAAAGAAAAATTATCCCCAAAAATTACAAGTCTTGCCTTTGTCGATGTATTTTTTCCAAAAGCTTCCACCTTGTTGTCGTGGTAGGCTTCGAATCATCGGTCCTTTGGGAGTTGAATATTGTGGCTGAAACATTACACCATACTCGCCGTCAGTGTCGAGCTCATTTTGCTCCACATTCGCTCTACCCAACTCGGGTTCATCCGCGTCTCCTTCCCAAACATGTTTGGAGAGTAGTTCGGGGTTGGTAACCCATGTATCCTCACAAACTCTGTTAGCACTACAGTTGTTTCTTTAATCCAAGTTATCATTCCATTAAGCTTGACTCGATGCTTCCTTGGCTCTGTGTTGTTTTCTCCCTTCTTTTCAATGAGGCCAGCACATTCATCTCCTTTTTTTGCCTCTAATTCCACTCCTTGATTTGCTTCCTTTGGAGCTCGACGTATTGTTTGTATAGAGATTCTTCAATGATGCTTTGAGTTAGTTTGAGAAACTATTTGTCGTCTTTCATTGGTACTCCTGCCTTCTTGCATAAAGCGGTTACCAAGTGCGAGAAAAAGAGATCATTCTTTTGGCTCTGGGTGCATCGCTTCATCTCCTCATATATCCAGGAGCCTACACAGACCTGTTTGCGTTGCAAAATACCATATAATAGCAAAGGTCGCAATGAATTAACATTAGAGACGTTTAAAGCAGGTATAAGTCGTATAGCTAGAAATTGCATCCACATCTTAGCCACTGGAAACATAATAGCTGGGTTAAAATTAGATGGTGTGCCAGTGTTGGGTCTAACATTCCACACACCCCGCCTCTCTGTTAAGAACTTAACTATTTCCCCCATATCAATATTTTCAAAGGTGTTTAAATTTACCCTCTGCACATAATCATTTTCATAGTAAGGAACATTGTAGTACTGTCATATATTCTTAGGGGTCATGTGAACCTCACAATCTCGAACTATTACTATGCCTAAAGGTTTTTGCTTAATTATGTCATCCTTAAGGGATGCATAGAATTCATGAACTATAGGGACTACGGCATTACCTGTTGGGAGAACACATAATTGCTCCCACTTATAAAATTGAACCAAAGGTCATACCTCTTTGCAAAGAATCATCGATGGCTCAAAGTCACATTCTTGAATAAGCGTCCGCCCTTGTGAAGCCAAAATGTATTTTTCTATTTCGGCATTCGTGAATCATTCAAAGCCTGAATCATTGTCGCTTTCTAAGATCATCGCTCTCTTTCTTGGCAGCATTGTAATCTAAAACAAAGAAATAATGAAAAAAAATAACCAATGGAATAGTAACACGAAGAAAGTACTTTTGATTTTTTATGAGTAGCTTTTGTTGAAGAGTCTTGTTGTACCTTTAGATGAAGTATTATGTTATAAGGCTAAGATTTTAGGTTTTTGGGTGAGAAAGGGAGAATGTAGGCTTTAGAGGATTTGTGATTTGTTTGGAGAGTGTTTAAGTGAGGGAAAATGTTTACTTTACTTTAGTATATATAGGTGTGTTAAAAGATAGGTGTTTTAAGGGTTTAAAATTGGGTAAATAGGGTTTTAAAATCTCGATTACGTAATAGGGTCAGGTCAAGTCTGTAAAAATTGTAGATAATGTCACGACATAGCCACAAGTTTGTCGCAACATACCCATCAGTGCTGATTTTTTACGATGTAGCTCCCTCTGTGTCACGACAAACCCTTCAGTCTAGATGTTCTAGCAACCTGCCCTCAACGTTGCAACATAGGCATGTTTGTGTCGTGACAAACTTAGTAGTTCTACCTTTTCAGTCATTCTGACCCCTTGGTTGCTACATAGTAAAGAGTATGTCGCATCATAGCCTGCGATTGCCTTTGGGGTAGTTTGGTTACTTTGTCGCGACGTAACCTTCCTATGTCGTGAGAAACCTACCCGATTCGAAAGAAATACCTTGAAATCGATGAGAAGTAATTACTTTAGCATGTTAGTGACTAAAACATAAAAATAAGTGTTAGCTCTTATCAGAATTGTTTAACAAGAGTGTTGGGTGCACTTTGGCTTGTTTATTTTATCGTTGTTTATCCAACAACCATCGTGCCAAGCTACTCTCTAGCATTTATCTCTTTCTCAAAATTTTCATTTTCTTCCTACATAGATCACCACCAGTTCCCTTCGTCGATCATATCGATTGATGACGTTCATAAATTTGTACCACCATATTTCCCTATACTTACTTTTATTAGTGTTTGCCTCGAGAAACTCATGTACCTTCCTGTGGTGGCATAATAGCTACTCAATCATGTCATTCAGAAAAAATGATGGATTTACTATTAATTCATGTTTTGATGTTACAGCAGCTGTTTGGCTTCCTTTATGATTTCCATCACTATGCTGCTCGGGTTCCTGTGGCTTGTAGTAGCCTTGTAGTAATTACCTTTCCCACGAATGCGTACTTCCTTGTTCCCCGAATGTAACTATCACGATAATTGATAGTTGGGACTCTATCTTGTAAATGTTTCCTATTTTCTACAAAAATTGAAAAATTTTCACGTTAGTAACTCCTTTAGGGATTTTCTGGTCTAGAAAAGTATTATACATGATAGCTAATTTCCATTGAAAATTGAATTTTTGATCAATGATGTTTTCAACTAATATTTCTTCTGCTGATGGTGTTGTAACAATAATTAATTGAAGTTCTAGATCTGGAGTATTGGAATCATCTTCTTTTTTTAGGTGAATTGATTCACCACTGGATTGGGACTCAATTTCAACTTCTACGTGATTGTCCATTTCCCCTTCCAAAGGCGAGATCTCATTTTGCTCAGTGACCCAATCATCTTATTCACAACATTTTTTGTCTGGTTCCTTTTCCAACCATTGCTCCTATTCTCATTCTATCTATTCAAATTCAAAACACATTTCTCTAAAAGACTGACCACCATATGGATGGGGGTTTGGGTTTTTTCACAAAGTTGACTTAAATCTAACATTAGTAACTTCTAATTTTCCTGAATCTCTCAATCTTTATAGTATCCATCTTCATAAATCTTGGAGTCATAATCATCCTCATACATGAGATCTAAACAATATAAACAATATGCATCCATGGGTTTATATATAATGGAAATTAAAAGAAAATTATTAGATCTGAAAAAAAAAAATTTGTTAGTATAGTTAACTCATGTCTATAACCTAAAATTTTCCTAATAATTTTAGTATAATGAAAGAATTATATTTTCTAAAGCGTTGCCTCCCCGGCAACGACGCTAACAACTTGACCACTCCTGAACATACTCTCGTTCATTGTAGATTTTAGCTTCCACAAGTATACGAGTTAGGTTGTAAATATAGTGTGTTTACAACAGAACACTTAGAACTATTCCGAGGATCATACCCAAATGAGGCTTAAGGCGATAGTAAATAGAATTCCTGCAAAGAATAAAATTAATTAGTACTAGTTTTAGGGTTTATAGTACGAGGGAAAAAAAGTTTGTTGAAAGCATGAAAATAAAAAGATCAAAATAAAATAAAAGTAAAGATGAGTCGTAGAAATTCTTATAAACATCTTTGGGGAGATCTGGTTGTTTCCTTATGATTTCCTCAATTGTTGGGTTTTGGGGATTTTTCCTCCAATCAACTAGTCACTACCCCAGTTGGACCTCTCGATCTTCCGTCGATATAGTGAGTCGATAGAGATTACTTATCGCAAGATGTCTCTAGCTTGTTGCTACTAGTCTCCTGTGCACTCACGAAGTGTGTTAGCTATACTTTAGACCTCGATTGGCCTTAAAAGCAATAATACAACCTATTTAGCACATTTTATTATAAAATGAAACTATACTAAAAATGCATAAAATAAAAAGGAAATTACTTGATTTCAAGCTCATCAAATGTAGAAATAAGTTCAATCTGCTAGATATGAAATCGACAGATCAGTTATTATGGATATGTTGACAAAATTAGCCCATTTTATTTTGGTCCGTACTAATTATTCATTGGAGAAATTAGCAGAGCTATATGGATTAGAGATTATTAGGCTACATGGAGTGCCACTATCGATTATCTCGGATAGGGATTGAAGATTTACCTGAAGATTTTATGGTAAACTCCATGAAGCTCTGAGCACCAGACTAAATTTTAGTACCGCGTATCATCCACAGATAGATGGACAATCAGAGCGAGTAATCTAGATTTTGGAAGGTATGTTGCGATGTTACGTGTTAGAATTTGAAGGTAGTTGGGAAAAGTATTTACCCTTGGCAAAATTTGCATATAATAATAGATATCAATTTAGTATTAAGATAGCACCATTCGAAGCTCTATATGATAGGAAATGTATAACGTCATTATATTGGATAGTGCTAAGTGAATCCAAGTTAGTTGGTACCGTCTGGTTCATGAGACTGAAAATAAAGTCTGAATAATTTGGGATCATTTGAAAGCAGCTTCAGACTGCCAAAAGTCTTATGTAGATTTGAAAAGAAACGACATAGAATTTGTTGTTGGTGATAAAGTGTTCCTGAGAGTCTCATCATGGAATATAGTACTACAATTTGGAAGAAAGGGAAAGTTGAGTCCTAGATTCATCGGGTCATATGAGATAATTAAGAGGATTGGTCCCGTAGCTTACAAGCTAGCTTTGCCTCTTGAGCTTGGAAAGATTCATAATGTTTTTCATGTATCGATATTAAGGCGATATCAGTCAGATCCTTTGCATGTAATTTCTCCTTTTGAAGTGGAGTTATAGTTAGATTTATCATATTTTGAAGAACCGGTCAAAATTTCAACTCGGGAAGTAAAGAAGCTTAGAAATAAAAGGGTGCCCTTGGTGAAAGTTTTATGGAACTGTCATGGGGTCGAAGAAGCTACATGGGAAACTGAAGACTCAATGAGAGCACAATACCCAAACTTATTTCCTGGGAAGAAATATCGCAGACAAAATTTCCCAAGGGGGAGAGTTGTAACATCCTGTTTTTAGTGGTGTCGGGAATAGTGGCTAAGGCCACATATTCTGACAAATAAGTTAGTAAATATCATTATTTTCAATATTAGTAAGAGTTGGATAGAGTCATATTAGCTTTAAATTTTAGACTTATATGATATAATGGTTAAATTGGAAAATATGATCTAATTGCATAAGTTGCAAAAGTTAAATCCTAATAGTGGAATACATCAATGAGACACGTAGAAGAAATTGAAGGAGCTTAATTAGTAATTTCACCATATTAAGAATTAGTGGATGGGTTAGGTAGCCAACTATAGAGATTTTGGCAAGGAATGATTATTACAAATAGGAATAATATATTTTAATAGAGAGAAATAGAAAGAAAACTTGCAAAATTTCTCTGATTTCTTTCTTCTTCAAACAAAAACTCCATAGCTAAGCAAGGGAGATTTTGGCACACTCTTCCTTCATTTGGGTAAAGTTTTGATGATGTTTTGCAATGGTTTTTGTGTATTTGAATTTGTGTTAACATTATTTAGCTAACTCGAGGGTTTATTTGTAAAACCCTTAAAAGTTTAAGGTTTTATCATTAATGGTTTTAATGTGTTTTGGTTGCTTTGAATAAATGATTTATGTTAATAATAGATATGAGTATTTTTGTTAAGTAGTTTATTATATGATTCTTTGATAGTTAAGGATTGTATAGTTAAGAAATAATACTCAAAGGAAAATGGTGTTAGTTAGATGAAGTTAGAGACTATTTTTATGCATAAGAACTTAGATATGAGGGTTAATGTAGTTTCTTAAGTATAGAAGTTAAATGTTGAGTTAAGTCAATGACTTGTTGGATAAAAGTTAAACTAGTGAGGGTAATTTATTAAAATTACATTAAAAAGAGATTTTAAAAGCAAATTATTTATTTAAGTGGATTTGGAATGTTTAATGAAATGAAATTTGTTATTTAGATCAAGGGTTGCAACATGTGGAGGATGTACGAGGCAAGGGAAAAGCCATCAAATAGTCTTGATTGGTTTTGAAACACTCGACAGATAAGTCCTTAATCGTATATTCATTTTGTTTCACATTATATCTTTGACTTGAAAACAAATGAGTTATATTTATTTGTTAGTGAATGAATCACTTAAGAATGAAATAAGGAAATATTTATGGATCAAATAAAAGGGTTAATTCGTAAGGATAAATGTAAAGTGGCTGACAAGCGTAAACGTAAAGTGGCTCATGAGCATAAATGTAAAGTGGCTGACAAACATAAACGTACATTAGCTGACGAGCGAAAACATAATTTAAGACTTACTTATTAATTACTTCTATAATGATCCATCAAAAGTAAAATATGAATTCTATCATGATATGATATAACGAGGAAGTGAAACAAATGTGAAAGTTCCCAAAATAGAATACTCTGAAGTTATATGACATGGAACTTGACATTGACAATTCATGTTGAACATTGGAGGTTCTTATGAACATGATGATTTGCACTAAGTCATTTATGAATTTCAAAGCATTCATCATACTTACCTTGTTTAATTGTTTTCTAGATTTTGAACTTTTGTCACTATGTGGGTTAGATCATCGGAGTATACACATCTTTCCTCACTCTTTTTGGTAGCCTTTGATGCCCCGACTTTGGTTATATATGGCATGTAATTAGGGTGTCTTGTTGTAATTGTATGATTTAGGTTGTACTCTTGGTTTGTATATCACCTTTACTCTAGCCCATATAGATATTGATGTCTTGAAATGATCTTTTGACGTTGTAGTTATGTTAAATTGAAATGGGTAAATCTTGGTTGATTTGGTATGTTCATATGCTTATTGAAATGTCAATATATGTAGGTAATCATATGTAGTCTTGAATGGATAATTGAGTCATGTTTTAGATGTTTTTAGGTGTGTTTTAATTCATGGTAACATTGAGGTATGAATTGGTTTAGATATCTAGTCAAATATGTGATGGTTGAGTTAAGTTCTAGGCATTTTAGGCACACACGGCCTGCACACAGGAGTGTGTCCTAGGTGTGTTAGCTGGAGGGCTCACACAAGCTGACACACAGGCAGGCACATGAGCGTCTGGCCCAAGTCAGAATAGGCACATGGTTTGACGCATAAGCATGTTCACGATCATGTGGATTTATAATTAGGTGCAGTGGTCACACAATTTGGCACACGACCGTGTCACCCATTTTCGCAACCACACATGGCCAAGCACACGGGCTGGCACACAGCCGTGTGCCTCTATTTTCTAAAATTTTTAACTTTTACTTAAACTTTCTGGTTTGTTTCAAATTGGTCCTTGATTATTTGAAAGTTATTTTTAGGGCCTTGAGGGCTCGATTTAAAGCTTGTATAAATGTATTTCATATTAATTTGATTTTTTTTAGCATTGAATGCTATGAGAATGTTCTGTTATGTACTGTAATTCTCTGTATCCCTACTTTAGTGATAGAAACGAGATACAGGTGTTACACAAACTCTTAGTGAGTTTGCTCCTATATGTGAGCTTCCTTAAACAACAAACTTGACTATCATGCCATTTTTTATAACAATAAGTGCATAAGAGTGAGACATCATAAATGTGTCTTGGTTTCTCAAAGAAAATTTTAAATTTGCTTTCTTTTTGTAAATTTATAAAACCTAAGTCACTCTTGTCAAAGAAAGCTCTTTGATATTCAAGCATATCATTTAGTTTTTGTTGCCCCATATGAAACATAGAAAATGAATTATGCAAGTTCTCATTATTTAAAATCAAATCATTAATTTGATCTTGCATATCATTAAATTTCTTTTCTATTTCCTTTTTCGCTATAATTAGAGACTTATTTCGTCTTTTAATTTTGAGGCATTTTCATCGAATATATGAAAGAGAAGCCTCGAGTATTACCTGAGATTCCCGAGATTAGGGCACTTTTTTCAGGCTTTGAATGGTGATGGACAAAAAGGTTATCTGAATTCTACTTGGATACACACCAATATGGATGTTCGAGAGAAGGACAATCAACAGAGGTTATGTGGCTATTATAATAACCTACAGCAAATGAAGGCAACATATCAACATTTGAGGGATTCATTGAGGTCTCAACTTCGCTAACATAACAGAAATTTATTACAATGCTTTTTTTTTTGTACAAAATCTATTCATTCTTTTTCTTTGGTATTTCATTTATATTTTCCACCTTCTACTAACATTCATATAGTGTAAAAATTTCCACTTTACGCCTTACTTTAAGTACCAATTAAAATTTCTCTAGAGATTGAACTTTTACCATTTTTACAATTTAGTCTCTATACCTTAATTAATTACTAATTCGATAAAAGTTCCTATCCAAAGTTCAATTCGCCTACGATATAACTCCATAAATATTGATAAAAATATTTACAGTTTCAGTTTACAGAAATTGGATCTTGAAACCACGTTTTGCTACACTACTAACTTTCGAATTGTTACATGTTTCATATCAAATATTATATATGAAAAAATCTACACAATATATATTATAATTTAACAAAGAAAATTATGAGTTCCAACATAAATATGAAAAAAATGATCATATTTTATTGATATCAATTATATTTACATCACAAAAAGTAAATGAAAAATATATCATTGGCGTCATTGGGCCGAATGTGTGCCATAGGGCGATGGCTTACGATTGCAGGTAGGATTTCTACGTACAACTTGGGGTGTTGGCTCATCCTCTTGGTCATGATCATCGTCTTTATCTTCTTTATCTTCACCTCGACCCTAATATTCATCTTCATCTCAACCCTCGTCTTCATCTTCATCTCCACACTCGTCTTCGTCTCCATCTACTTCTTCCATGGTTGAGTGCAATGTCATCCTAGCCTCCAATCGCATGTTCTTCATTTTATGAGATGGTGGTTACGACGATGAGTCACCTTGATAAAACAACGACATAATGCATGTTGGTGACACTATCAACGAATAACTGTATGATGTCGCAAAACCCGAATACGTCGTCATTGATGTGGGCATTGATATTGGCATTGGTTTCAATACAAGTGTCGACATTTGTGTTGACATCGATGTCAGCATTAGGGCGTAATAGGTTGGGGACGGAGGTGTCTCAAAATACATACCTGCAGGAAGTGTAGATGCAGCATGATGCGGTGGTGCATAGTGTGGTGCATAAAGCAATGCTTGTGAAAAAAATATGGGTTTAGTGAAAGGAACAAGAATATAGGAGGGAACTAATCGAGATGTGATGTAGACATCGATGCCCTTTGTTGGGTCAGAACTGATGACGAACCTGTCATGACACTTACTTCGGATCTACGATGCTGAGGTGATCATCGTGGCCTCTTTAGACGAATTTGCCTACTCTTCACCTTCATCTATAGTAGATATGGCTTGTCAGCGAGTCTAAACTAAGCCATGTAATCTAAAGAGGTCATCGTGTCCAATGTAAAAAAAGTTTTGCGAATGGGTAAAAAATCCATCCTATGATCCCAAATGTCGATATAGTCCTTACAACAATCTCACCAATTTTCGTTGGTGTTCCTTCGCATTTCAAGATTGTGCAGTGCTTCGATGTCTTGTGGTGGCGGTAAAATTTTTTTTCTCCACCCGAACTATCGCATCACTCGATCCGATTTGTGTATCTCCACAATCGTGTAAACTATCAATGGCAATTTAACATCCCACATGCTTCGAATGGCCAAAAATTTGGGTGGGGTGCATTCGATAATATCCAGATAGGCGTATGAAATCCATTCAAACTATAATGCATAATTATAAATTTTTTTATCTACAAAATTTTAAATTCTAAATCATTGCATAATTATTATAGATTTGAAAATTTCAATAATTAACCTCGACTTTCGATCATTTATCTAAATGCAGTTGGGTATCTTCAAGCTGCTCCGATAGTCCCACATAACCTACTCAAACAATATGTTAATTCAAACATATAATAAATAAACAACATTTGCTATGGTAACTATATATTATTACCAAATGAATTTTACCTTGTCACCAATGGGAATGTATAAGGGTCGTTCACTCGGGAATGTAAAAATGGTAGTCGCCACCACGCTCGTGACTGTAGCAAGAGTAGGCAACCATCAATTGAGATCTTATTCGATTCTGTCGTCCAACACAAATCCTGTAAAATGTGGCCAACATAGTTGATCCCCAACTCATTCGTCTACATTCTTTGAAGTCGACTAGGTGTAGTAGCTACCTTATGTGTACCAACTTTTGAGATTTATCGGGCATTAAAATGCCCCCGATTAACCTTAGGATGAATGCTCAAGCGTGTTATTCGTTTTCAATATCAGTCGCTTCCTTAGAATGGTCTTGGAAATTATCTTTCAACCATTTCATATTTATCCAATCACTTTGAAACTTCCTCGGCACCTTCCCTAAAAATCCCTCACAAAGATCCTCTTTATTGGGAATGACCACTAACCACGTAACGATTGGCCTATCCACCAGTAAACCGAGTTGTAAAGTTACATCCTCTAGTGTGATTGTACACTCACCGCATTGAAGATGGAATGTGTGTCTCAAGTCTCCATCTTTCCACCAACGCGCTAATAAGTGTAGGATCCAATTTGCAGCCCTCGAGCATACGAGACGCATGTAAAAATTCGGCATCTTGCAAATAACCACGAATTTCAGTGTCTGGGCTCTTTGATAAATTGTGTATGAACCTCTCCATAACACGATAATCCGCCTATTTATATTAACAAAATAAAATTACTTAAAATTTTTAAAAAAAATTAGAATTAACTTAATTGAAAATAACGAAATTTAAAATTTTTCTTTACTATTACCGATTGAGCGACGAAAATATGATTGTTTTCAAAACGAATCAGAAAACTTGTCATTCGTGAAAAATTAATCGAAATGAATAATCCATGAAATAATAATATAAAACTATAATATTTTTAAACAAATGTATTGGAAAGTTTTGAACAAAACTTGAGAAAATTAAAGAGTTTAGAGAAAATAGAGAGAGTTGGATTTGAGTGAAAAGAATGAAAAATGGTTTGATATTTATAGAAAAAAATAATCGTTGGCCACTTGAAAAGTTTTACTATTGCCTCGTTTAAATTCTGACCGTTAGAGAAAAACTCGTCCAGCTAGACGCACATTCACACTCTCCAAAATCGATGTATTTCTTAATCTTGAAAAAACAACCTATTTGATCAATTAAAAAAAAAGAGTATATATGCACAATTTAGCCAAAATTGCAAGGCCTATGCTTTTGAAAAATCTATAACAACATGTGAAGTTAAACCAAATATTTTAAGTTTTTTACTTTTTTTCTTTTAATCTGGCATGCTTTTTTTAGTTTTATAAAAATCAATTTGGTGCGGTTAATATATCAAGCGTTATCACAAAAAAATATTTTTTTTTTGTATTGTGTATTTTTATTGTGTATAAAATCAAAAATACATGTATTTTTTTAAAAAAATTATATCAGTGCTACTAATGTGTCAAGCACCACCACCTAATATAATTTTTGTTCTCTCCCAAATTTATTGGCATATGATTGGGTTGAATTTAAGATGGTGTCACTTGACAAATTGGCGGCACCCGATATTATTGTAAAAGAAAAGGGCCTATTTTCCTAAATAACTTAGATCTTAACCATTTTCGTAATTAATTAATTTTTATATTATTTTGATAAAAAAAAAACCTCTAAAATTCATGTATATGTTCTAAAAAAACTAATATGTGTAATTTTTTTTTAAAAATTCATTAATTTTTTCTATAAATGGGATCATATAATTCGAGGGGGGAGAGGAAACAGCAAACATTCGTCGTAGATATTAAAGGATAAACTCTATCAACATAACAAAAGTTTTAGTTCTAGCATCAATAAAATATTATATTACGTTGACAATTGATTCTATCACAACTCAAGCATGATATTTCTGAAGTGATTGCAAGCAATTGATACAATAAAAAAATCAATTCCGAATGGTCCAAAATGACGAATAAAAATCGACAAATAAAATTAAATACCCATCAAATTCGAAAAGACAACAACAAAAACATCACTAAAATTACTTGAAAAACATGCCTACATACATAACCCAAAAAATCATGTGTAATTTTAAAAGTTATCTCAAAATTATTTTTTATATATTCCCTTATTTATATTTATATAATTTTTCTCAGATGAGGTAATACAATTTAGATTTACATCAAAAATCTGTATAATAAAAACTTCAGTTTCATTTTTCATTTCCTGGCTGAAACTTGAGATATTTTTATATTTATATTTTTAAGCAATAAATCCAAGGATATAATCTGTACCAAATCTTACCGAAGATTATGATAATGACACTATAATTGTTTAAATCCTCCTTTTTTATTGCAAGACGCAATTGATATCAAATAGTAACGTTCTGGGGGCTTTCTATAAATATAATATATAAAATTAATTAAAAATAAGTTGATGATGAAAATAAATTAATTACATAAAATGATTGTTATAATATCTATTGATATCGCTGATGTATCAAATGACATCACTTTATTTATGTTGAATTATATTGTAATTATCATATTTTTAAGAAAATTATTGATGTCCCCACTGTATGAGTCGACACTGATACATACACAGCTGTGTGACGCTCATGTGTCGGCTGCAGCATCAGTTTAATTTAAAAATAAGAAAAATTAGTGCTGTTTTGGTGTGGTGTGTCGGTACCACTATAATTTAAAGAGCAAAAACAGCCTCACGCAAGTGAAGATGGGACTGCTGCCACCCAATTTACGATGTATATCTTTTTCTGCATGCTACGCTGTTCAATATGTAGCTTTGTTTCGATTATATTCTAATTATTTATAATTTAAATTGTTATATTTTAAATATTTATTTTATAATTTTATTATGAAATGATTATTTTATCATTAAATTTCATTATTTTTTTAACGAAAATCTTATATAATAGTTTAAATGAGTATTAAATATCAATTTTAATGTTTAATTGAGATGATAATAGGATTTTAATTAAATAAATTTAATTAATTTAAAATATTAAATTAATTATACCTTGCATTGGAAAAAAAATCATTCGTTTTCTTTTCCATTCTGATGGAAAAAAACTATTATCATTTCAGTTGGACATTCAAATTGATATTTAAAACTCATTTAGACTGTCACTTTAGGGAGATAATGAAACTTAACAGCAGAGTGATTATTTCGTAATAAAATAAATAATAACGTAAGTGATTAAAACGTAACATTTCAAATATAAATGACTAAAATATAATCTAAAACAATCAAAAGTGATTATTTTTATAGTTTATCTTTTTTCTAATTTAAAGTAGTATAAATAATTTATCACGCGACATCAATAATTATTTTTTTATATATTTATATTGAATTTTAAAATACTATCATGCCTTAATTTTTGTTTTTGGTAAACAATATCATGCCTTAATTTACTCAACTCTACTTAAATCTAGAAATATAAAGTATATAGATCTAAATTAAAAGTTTATATTTTAAAATAACAACATTATCATTAATTACTTAACATGGGAGATAGAAATATATGAAAATAATACTAAATTGTTCATATTAATTTTTTTTATAATACCTACTTTATTTAACTCCTAATCACTTTTTAAAAGTGAATTGGTTTTATATTATATAGATGATACGCTTAACTCGATTAAAAATCTCGATTTTTGATATTTAAAATTATTAATTATTTAAAAAAATAAATATGATTAAAATTTCTAATAAAATTATTAAAAGAAATTCGAATTTTGTTATCTACAACTTTCAATTATTTAAAAGATTTTGGTACTTGCTTTTCATTGAATGTAGCCGACCTTTTTATACCCTTCGCTTTAGCAAATTCAAAATAATGTGATATTATTGGCACTTTTATATCTTGGTGGAAAGTGATATTATTGGAAATTGATCCAGAAAATGTTTAAGAAATTAGAATAATGATATATATATTTGTTATCAGTGGCGTATTCAAGGGTTGGTAAAAGCCCCATCTTTTTAAAATGAAAATTATCTATTTAAGTTTTCAGAAATTTTAAATTAATAAAAATAACATTGTACTTTGATTTTTCTTAAAAATAATAAAATTTAATTTAATTTTTTAAAAATTATAAAAATATAAATTATTAAAAATTATAATTTAATTTCGATTTTCTAAAAAAAAATCTGATTTCACCCCTATTAACTATTGCAAGAGCTGGAAATGGTGCCCATAAATTTTTAATTTTCTTTTTCTTTCTTAGATTTTGAGCTTAGGGTAGTTAAAATGCAAGTTTTATTTTGGTGGTGTTGATCCTTATTAGGTTTCCATAGTGATGATAATCAAGTGATTACCAAACCCAACTTGATGTTATTTAGCAGATTAGATAAGTAATTCTATTGCCTATAGTAATTTCTTTTGATTTTTTAACATTTCTATTAGACAATTATAATATATGTTTTTGGGGAATGTTAATTCTCAAAACACTTGATGTTCCCACATCCACAAATGTCGAGTTTGGTGTTGTATAAAATAAAAAAATAATTCATGTCAACGAGCAATATACATAAAAGAGAATGTACAATCTCTCGACAATTATAGGTTTCGAGTTTAATTTTTTTTAATATATTGGTGTGATTAAATGATAATATCTATTCATATTTTCTTAATCTTTTGGCAATGCACACATACATTACATATTGGTGCTCGAACCCAGATCTCCTAAAATGATGAACAACATCTTTTTTACCACTAGAGCCACTCATTGGATTCGGTTTCGAATCTAATTTTGAAAGGTTTCATTGGAATAATTATTTAGCAGTTCACCCAATCAATTTTATTTAATAGTGAAAGTCAATTATAATGATTGTTGATAAGTACATAATTTTTCCTTTTATTTATGATATTTTTCCCCTTGAATTATGATATTTATTTTCTTAATTATATTATTTATACTTATACTTTTATTATTATGTATTTAAAGAATAATTGGAGAAAAAGGAACTTACAATATATTTTTAATTAGGTTTTTGTGGTTTGGACTTTTAAGATAGTGTAGTTTTACTATTTTGACTATAACTTGAGCTACAGATGTCCGTTTTGGACCCATAATATATTTATTCTAAGAGAGTTGAAAGATCTAGCTAAAGTTATTACACAAATGAAGCCTCAAAAGTCAGGAAGACGTCCAAAACCGACCTAGAAGTCTGACACAACATTTGCCAAAATATCTTGAAAAATTCCACTTTATGTAATAAAGGACACTTTTGTATTTTCTCCATTATATTATAATCGTTCTTAATTAATTTTATTTTGTTTTCTTTATTTTATGTGTTACTAAATCCTATTTTCTAGTCAAAGGTTTTATCGAAGTTTGATTTAATATAATCATGAGACTTATTTGTGCTTTAATTTTTCTTTTTTCTTTGGTATTCATGCATCTTCTATTGTAATTACAATGCTTAGGTTTATTTAATATTTGGTCAGTACTTTATAGCTTAGAACGGTTGCCTTGTTAATTAGAATAATTAAATCCATAATTGTTTAATTTATTCTACTACTAGTGACAAATTGCATAACTCGTTTATGTAGTAGTTTATATTTATTTGGTATGGATGTGTGATCTAACTAAAATAATCCTCGTTGAGGTGAGTTTGTTGGTTAGAATTAGATCTCTTTCATTCTTAATGATATCAGTAAGTTAAATCTTGGGCGTTGAGTTACAAAGTTATTTATCAGTTAGGAAAGTAATTTTAAACGAGTTGTCTCTTGGTTGCCGAACAAGTAATGAGAGATTGATTGCCATGTGCTGAGTCAACAACTAGAACTAATTTATTAAAGGCATTAAAGTTATCTTTACGATGACGATTGAATCTACAAATCAAATGGAGATTTTACCTTTAGCTAGAATTTCTCCTCATTGATATTATTTTATGATCTAATCCGTTAATTTAGAGCAGTTGGGACTTATTTGAACTCTAATTAAAACTCTTTAGGTAAAATTGGGATGTTTAGGACTTATTTTTTAAACGAATAAAGTTTTAGGGCTTTTTTGAAATCCCTAATTTTTTAGAGGGCCTCCATTTAAATGACCTTTTTGTTAGGTATTTAAACCCATTTTATTCTTTCCCCAAACCCTTCACTTTCATATTTGTATTGCCTGTATCGATCTCTCTCTCACACCCTCTCTCTTGCATTTTTTCGATCATCGTCGTTCTCCCCTTTCCAGTCATTCATACACCACATCGCCATCATCTTCTTCCTTGTGGTCGCATGAACAAAACCCATCTGTTTAAAGTCCCTCGTCACCGTCGTTTGCGTGAACGGTGTTGAAAACTATTCGGGTTTCGTACTTCGCACTGCCTCCGCCATTGTTCTGCTATTTCCTTGCCATTGTGGGCATTGGTAAGTTGCGCATGGTTTTGGGGACTTGATTTTCGTCTTGGTTTTGTGTCGTTTGTGACATTGATGTGTCGTTCCGTTGAGGCGTTGACGATAGTGCCGATGTGGGTTAGGAAACCCTAAGTGTGCTTTGGTTGCTAAGGATGGTGTTGGGCTATCAATTTCAAGCTCAAAGTTGGAGACCCAAGAGTGTTGAGAACCCAAACAAGACCTAAACTTCAAACCTAGTGTGCAAGCCCAATCAAAGGAAAACACAATGACCCAAATCGTGGGACCCAAGTCATGACCCAACCAGAACCATTTGTGTACCTGACCCGCTTGTGACCTGGCCCGAGATCATTGACTTTGACTCGATCCATTGATCATTGACCATTAACTTTGACCATTGATTTTTTCAATAAACTTTGACTTAACATTTTTTGACGTCCTGATTCCAATTTCGCTATCCGTTTCATCAACTTCGAACCCAAAAGTTTCATTTTAGCTATTTGCACTTAATTTGGTACTCGGTAATTTTTAAAAAGTTGAATTTGGGATCTGATGTGAGATATTTTGTGCTTAGGTGATCACGACTCCGAGGCCAACGAGTTATCTCCTCCGCCTGTACAGACTACCCCTGCACTAGCTCCGAGAGTTACTTGTGAGTTTGTTTCGATTTAGTATTGTGTTTAGTAGGTGGCATAGAATTAGATTTTAATGTAGAGTTTGTTCTCGTAGGTTCTAATCCAGCTAAACCCGGTGCTAGATCTGAGCGTGGGAGACATCCTTCTTGATGTTAGAGCTTCTGCCTTTTTGAGATGTGTTTCTATCTGTGTTACATCCTATTGTGTGATAATGTTCTGTGTTGAGTTAATTGTGTGATACTGATCTGAGATGTGATATTGGTATGATCTTGTTTTGTGTTATGTGATCGCATGATGATATTGCATGCATGTCTATCGGTTTGTGGACAACTTAAATATTGTGATTGAAATACTGTGTACTCTGATATGTTATCATGAGATTACGATTGAGACTAAGATATATGTGCTATCATATCATTGTTTACTCATGGATTGGGATTGTATAGTGGAAGACGTGGTTATCATCCCTTCAAATTGTTAATAGTAAAATCACACTGCGATTGGTGATGATTGGATGGGGAGGGGTTCTAAGGAATCTTTCCATTGTGTTGGTGTGCAAGTGATTAGGTGCATTGCATTATGCTTGTGTTTTTGTTGCATTGATTTGTAGCACCCTAATTTGATTTTAGGGACTAATATGGAAATTTTGGTAAATTTAGGGTCTAATCCGTTAATTTAGAGCAGTTGGGACTTATTTGAACTCTAATTAAAACTCTTTGGGTAAAATTGGGATGTTTAGGACTTATTTTTGAAACGGATAAAGTTTGAGGGCTTTTTTGAAATCCTTAATTATTTAGAGGGCCTCCATTTAATTGACCCTTTTTGTTGGGTATTTAAACCCATTTTATTCTTTCCCCAAACCCTTCACTTCCATATTTGTATTGCCTCAATTGATCTCTCTCTCTCACACCCTCTCTCTTGCATTTTTTCGATCATCGTTGTTCTCCCCTTTCCAGTCAATCGTACTCCATACTGCCATCATCTTCTTCCTTGTGGTCGCGTGAACAAAACCCATCTGTTTAAAGTCCCTCGTCACCGTTGTTTGCGTGAACGGTGTTGAAAACTATTCGGGTTTCGTACTTCGCACTGCCTCCGCCGTTGTTCTGCTATTTCCTTGCCATTGTGGGCGTTGGTAAGTTGCGCATGGTTTTGGGGACTTGATTTTCGTCTTGGTTTTGTGTCGTTTGTGACATTGATGTGTCGTTCCGTTGAGGCGTTGACGATAGCGTCGATGTGGGTTAGGAAACCCTAAGTGTGCTTTGGTTGCTAAGGATGGTGTTGGGCTATCAATTTCAAGCTCAAAGTTGGAGACCCAAGAGTGTTGAGAACCCAAACAAGACCTAAACTTCAAACCCAGTGTGCAAGCCCAATCAAAGGAAAACACAATGACCCAAATCGTGGGACCCAAGTCATGACCCAACCAGAACCATTTGTGTACCCGACCCGCTTGTGACCCAGCCCGAGATCGTTGAATTTGACTCGATCCTTTGATCATTGACCATTGACTTTGACCATTGATTTTTTCAACCAACTTTGACTTAACAGTTTTTGACGTCCTGATTCCAATTTCGCTATCCGTTTCATCAACTTCGAACCCAAAAGTTTCATTTTAGCTATTTGCACTTAATTTGGTACTCGGTAATTTTTAAAAAGTTGAATTTAAGATCTGATGTGAGATATTTTGTGCTTAGGTGATCACGACTCTGAGGCCAACGAGTTATCTCCTCCGCCTGTACAGACTACCCCTACACTAGCTCCAAGAGTTACATGTGAGTCTGTTTCGATTTAGTATTGTGTTTAGTAGGTGGCATAGAATTAGATTTTAATGTAGAGTTTGTTCTCGTAGATTCTAATCCAGCTAAACCCAGTGCTAGATCTGAGCGTGGGAGACATCCTTCTTGACGTTAGAGCTTCTGCTTTTTGAGATGTGTTTCTATTTGTGTTACATCCTATTGTGTGATAATGTTATGTGTTGAGTTAATTGTGTGATACTGATCTGAGATGTGATATTGGTATGATCTTGTTCTGTGTTATGTGATCACATGATGATATTGCATGCATGTCTATCGGTTTGTGGACAACCTAAATATTGTGATTAAAATACTGAGTACTCTGATATGTTATCATGAGATTGCGATTGAGACTAAGATATATGTGCTATCATATCATTGTGTACTCATGGGTTGGGATTGTATAGTGGAAGACGTGGTTATCATCCCTTCAAACTGTTAATAGTAAAATCACACTGCGATTGGTGATGATTGGATGGGGAGGGGTTCTAAGGAATCTTTCCATTGTGTTGGTGTGCAGGTGATTAGGTGCATTGTATTATGCTTGTGTTTTTATTGCATTGATTTGTAACATGCTTTGTGGTTACTTTAAATGCTATAAAATGACTATGATATTGTAATTGTGGATGTATGCAATTTAGAGACACACTGGGGCTCTTTAGCTCATTCCCTCATAGTTTCTCTTTTAGATACGTTGGATTTAGGCAACTTGATACTCTGAGAAACTCTTAATTCTTTTATTCGTTTTTCTTTTATAGTATGAGTTATTTTGGAATTTTTAGATTTCATTATTTTGGGGTTTTAATCTTAATTTAAATTTGAGATTTGGATGTTAATTAAAGTATTTGATAAACAATTTTGTGTTTGGGATTATTCAAGAATATTGGGAACTTGATGATTTTATTATTATTTATTTAATTATGATTTATATATAAATATGTGTGTGGTTTAAATAATTACGTGAGGGTGAAATTACAACTGTAACTTTCTAAATACGGTCATAACTTCTAAATCGAATAAAGAAAGTTACACTTTAACCGAACCAAAAACCATCACAGATAAATAATAAATAAAAGTACTTTTTCAAAATCAATATTTACTTGAATAAATAGAATCTCATAAACAAATTTCAACATTTTCAAATCTTTTAAACTCATTTTAAAATCATATTACATCCTTTCTAGGATGCTTGTACATAACATATACATAAAATGGGCTTCTGGTTGCTCAAACGACTTAAAAAATACAAAGTTTAGGGTGCAGTGAGCCTTGTCTCGAAACAAGGCTTATATGTCTTGAGAGATTGTGTAACAACTCAAAAGTCAGTAATGTTGAAAACGGTAGTTTTAAAATTTCGTTTTTTGATGATTGAATTTGTAAATGTTATTAATTAATATTTATGAATTAATTATAATATTATATTGAATTTTGATATGATAAATTTGTTAATTGAATAGTTAATTAAGGTACAAGTGTATCAATTTTAAAATCAATGATATTGAAAGATGAGATATCGAGATATCGTTTCCGTAAACCGAATCTATAAATATTTTTATTAAATATTTATAAAGTTATTAAATTAATTAATTAAATTTTGAATAAATAATTTCGCCGAATTAATGACTAATTGATGTACAATAAATAAATTTTACAAGCTACGAAAGTTAATTGCTATAAATTTTTAATTGTTAAAAGATTTATATAGTTATTAAACCAAGATTAAAATGGAAATTAGACTTATATGAATATGAGTGTACGGTTTGGTGGAGTATTATATATAATTAATATTAAAATTTTTTATTTAAAGAATTATACGTCAAAAACATAAAAACCAAAAGTCATCATCTTTTTATTTTGGCTTCTCCACCGAAAACACCAAGTTTCAATCTTTTTGGTCCTTGCATGGTCAGCAATTTCTAATATGTTTTTCATAAATTTTATGTTTTTGAGATTGTTATAATTCGATTTAGTTAATTTGTATGTTAATTTCTGAAATTGTTAAAAATTTATAAATAATATCATTGATGAATGCTTGAAGTTTTAGTGTTAAATAGTTAGATTTTAAGTTTAGGTATGAAAATGTCTAATTTGTAAAGTGAAAACTATTAATTTTGGACATAGGGATTAAAGTGTAAATATTTTAAAATTGGCATGAAATTTTTATAATTATAGATAATAGAGGGGTGTAGAATGATATAATTGAAATCGACTTCAAAATCAAGGCTCAAATTCGAAAGTTATAACTATTTCAGTTTTAGAGACTAAATTGAATAAAATGCAAAAAATTAGGGGACATTCGAAAAATGAAATTGAACTGATATATGTTTTCATTAGGTTGTTGTAAGATGTTTGGAATTGATAAATTGAAATAAATTATTATAGATCAAGAATTGAATTAATTGGAGGATAATCTTAGAAAAAGGAAAAACTGTAGATTAGTCTATGGCACCTTAATTGTTGTTGTTTTGTCAGGTAAGTTCATATTTTATTAATTCACGATATGTTTGTATTATATTGTTTTACCTTTAGTTTGAATTGTTATGTAATTAATGTCTTTTGACATCAAATGGATTAAATCGTAAAATATGAATTAAATGGAAAATATGAATAAATACATTATATTGAATGAATGTGACATTGTTTTATGATTGGATAGTATGTATATGATGATATTACAAAGGTTTAAATTGTAAATGGATTGTTATTTGAAATGTGAAAAGTGTGTATATGGCTACATTAATTGTAATGAATTGTAAATGGTTAAAAAAAAATGTTTGAATGAACGTATCAAAAGATAAGATACAATTAACATGTCAATAGAGTTATTTGTGTGCTGTAAGGGACATATGTTATGGTATGGAGATGTTACTAATTATATTAGAATCCAACCTTTATTGTGGATTATAGAGTTATACTGTTTGGTGGAGGGATGTATTGATACTGATTGAATAGTATATTACATATTAAAATGCTATGTCAGGTTAAATTATATAAAGTTATTAGATGGATATGTTGACAAAATGAGCATGATATAAAATGGCATGGTTGTACTTGCATATGAATTGAGTAATATGATCTTGTTATATACTTATATTAATGGATTAATCTATTGCTGATTTTGTGAAGTTGTATATACATGCATATGGATGCCAAAGGAATGTCACGTTTTATACAATTGTGTTTCATTTATTCAAATTAGTTGAAATGTTAAGGAATGTTTAGTTATTTTTCATATCGACTTGCTAAGCATTCAATATGCTTATTTCTTTCTTTTCTTTTCTTTTTTTTGTAGGTCGCTTTGCGGAACATGTCAAGCCGGATCAACTTTTGAGGTTCAGGATTAAACTAATTTTTTTTTATTTATTTAATAAAAGGGTTAAAAAGGATTAAATTAAACTATGAAGGTTTAGGAGGGACCAATAAAAATGCAATTGTACCGTTTAAGCAAGGGGCAAAGTCCTCCCTGTCCCTTGCTTCGCGGTTGCCATCTAAGAGCATAGATTTTTTAGTGCCATGGCATTCAGTTCTCAGATATCATCAATTTGGAAGAGCAAGATGGTCTTGTGTGTATCAACTTCGGACAAGCAGATGATGCCATAGATGAACTTAGTTAAACTGAGCTCTACTCTGAAATATGAGGTCGAGCATGGTTAACAAGTTTCCTTAAAACAGGTAGTTCCTGAACATAAAGCTTTTCATAAGACTGGAGACTTCTAGGCCTGCCATGTCATTTGTAATTGGTCTGTATATGCATGCTAATTTCCTGTCTCTTTTGTGAGCATTATGGTCTGTTTTGAATATTTGTAAAGTGCTTACAACTTGATTTTCATTTTCAGGCCAGTCAAATAAGGTCTCAACTGTCATGACTCCTGCCTACCAAGAACAAAAAGTAAATGTTCTCTCACCCTCTAACGTGCCGGCAGATGTCAATGTTGATGCCAGGCATACTCTTTGATCCAAAGCCAGCACAGTGCTCAATCCTATCTCTACTTCAGGAAAGTATCCACAGGAGGATAGAGGTGATTTTTCTTATGTAAACATTCATTTACAGATTGAAATTAATAGTTGACAAATCCCTGAAATTGCATGCACATGGTTCTGCATTTGGCCTTACCTCTGTAAGGCAAGTAATTGGCTTAGATGCAAACTATTTCATGAATTTCTAGGTAAGATAGACCGATGAAGTAGTGATGCGTTGAGAAGCAGTTAACAAATATCGTTTTATCCATTACATATTTATGCATACTATCCTATTTATAAAAGTGTCAGTCTCTTGCATCAACAGCTTTACGCAAGTGGGACACTTATGCACATTGCACCATGCAAGTTCTTTGTTTGCATACATGGATGAATGCAAAAATGTGTCTTTGACACGGGCTAACTTAAGTTTGGTAGACTATGAAGTTTTAGATTATTTCTCTAAGGTGTTGAAATAAAGTGGAATCAAATTCAAAAGGCGAAAGAGTAACGGAAGAACTAAAAAAACAATAGGAAGATAATTTACACAAAATGTAGTGAAATGATAACAAATGAAGGGGAAGATTATTTATGGTTGAGTTTCCCTAAATTTAATGGTACAGATCGAATTACATCAATCACTGAGATTAATGTTTTATCTATAAAATGAGAGTATTAAAATATTTAAACTCTATACATATTCATCCTTTAGGATTTATTTATAATAATTATCTTGATAAAATTATAAGTTGTTAGAGTTAGGGGTGAGCAAAATCCGATTCGATTCGAAAAACTCAAAAAATAATTCAAATTTAGAATTAAATAGTTCAAGTTATTTGAGTAAATCAAGTTATTCGGATCAACCCGAATAAAAAATTAAGTTTTTCGGTTTAACTCAAATATGAATTGCACAATTCAAGTTATCAGAAAATTCGAATAAAAAAAAAAAAGCAAAACTACGTCGTTTTGATAAATGTTTACTTTTTCTAAAATTAAAAGTCAAAACTACATCGTTTTAATAAATGTTTACTCATTAGCCATTATATTGCTTATATAGTTAAAAAATCTTGTACTTCGTCTATTAGTTAAACAATCGATTCATGTAAATGCAACATTGGGTATAAATAATAGGATCCGTTAACTCGACTCGATTTGACTCGAATTTTTTTGACTCGATTCGATTTGATTCGAAAAATATTCAAATTGAGTTCGGTTGCTAAAAAAAATTCATCAACTCAACTAACTCGAAATTTTTTTACACGATTCAATTCGACTCGATCGAATACTCGTTCCTAACTGAAATTTTTACATTTTAATCAAGATATAAGTAAATGGAGCTCGAGTCTTTTCAAAGTAATTGATTAATCTTGTCAGTCGAGTGACCACAAGAGAATATAAAGGGTGTGAAACATCAACTGTGGGCTCCTTTGGGACACGTAGTTGGCATGCAAACATATATGTTTCTATTCATTTAACTAGAGTGCTTTATCATTTTATGTTTTGTAGCCAAATTGCATGCATGCTATTGAATATTAGCTTCTGAGATATATTTCTTTTAGCCTTGGTGTTCATATCATCGTCACGTGAATCGGTTTGCAGTTAATCGAACATTTAGCAATCATCCTCTCTCTGTTACATTCCCACAAACAGAGATAACTCTTGATTGGCAAAATAGTTTATCCTTGTCGGAGTCGTATAATCATCCTCAGCCAGAAGATGACCTTTCTACATCAAATTTGCTTCGTAAAAACTCAGTTACTACCAATTCGGTCGAGGATTCAATCAACCAGCCGGCTGAAAATTAGTAACTTATCCTGCAACACAGTGGTGGTTCATCGCTGTGTGCCAAACTTGGACCTCAACCAAACTTATCCCGTTGATAGCACTGTATCATCCACGAGTGATGACTTTTGGGTTGCTATAAAACTTGGACCTCAACCAAACCAGTGACTCCTATGAACCTCTATCTTTTACTCATCGGACTAGTTATAATTTTAAAATCATGAACAAAAACAAACCAAATGAATTATATTTGATTATTACCAAAATCGAAGTATTGAAGATTGAAAGTGAGAGATTTCAGTATAGAGGGCATACAAAGAACTAAAGGAAAGTATAATGATGTGTCACAATGTTCGTTTTTATATTTCTTTAATCTTGTTGTGTGAAAATAGGTCAAATTCAATGCTATTAGTTGAATCTATATGTTAGTAACAACTAATATTTTAGTGTTAATTTCATTAGTTTTAGTTTTATTTCAACATTTTGAATGAAATAGAATTTACTTGGAGTTTACAGGTGTGCATAGGAGAGTTAAAGTGGGAATGATGGACAGTACGAGTTTTGAAACAATATTGAGCAAACAGAATAATGTCATGATATTATAGTATGTGAAGTTGTGATCTAATTGACTGTTTCTGCCATGAGATTGAAATAGAAGATAAAATCGCCATGTCATGAAAAAAAAAATTGTGATTTCATTCACTGTTTGTTGCATTGGAGTTTAAACTTTAAAACAGGAGGTCGCGACATCAGAAAAGTTAACGATGTGACGTCACTCATTGAAGTGCTTGATGTGTTGAAGTCATAAACATTACGATATTATACTCTTAAGATGTCACTGACATTGTTGTGATGTTGCGACATTAGACTCTAAGCATGAGGGCATGGCATCGATCGAACTATTGGGAATCTTAACAGTTACAAAATGGAATTTGGTAGAATGTTAGCACAAAATTGTGATTATAACAAACAGTAGACTTGTCATTTGGCCAACTTAAACCCCTTTAACATAATATATATATATATATATATATATATATATATATACATTAATTACGTATCAATTTTTTAGAAGAAAGAAGAGTGGAAAAGAAAAACTTGAAGAGTTGTTTGAAATAGTTGGGAGTTTTTCTTTATTTTCTTTAAGAGATTTGTTGCTTTTGATGCTTGCGGATTACTCCTGCTTTCAATTGATTTATATACATTTTGAAATATACGTAGAACACAAGGCAAGTTTTTGATAAATTGTTAAAAATGTAGAAAATAAATAAAAATTATACACCTCATCCAAAACGCTGAGTCCCCCTAAACACTGCAAAATCTGGTCAAAATTTTCTCTAAAGAAATGGACATTGCCAACCCAAAACTAAAACTAAAAAATTAATGCTCACATTAAAACTCCCTCGGTGTTATTAAGGGCTTTCTTTGCAAGCTTAAATTTATCATTTACTTTCTTGTTAGTTTTCACGACATACTCCTTGAGGAAGAACTCCATACCTTGTCGAAGAGTTTCAAGCTCAGGGGTGACTGCTATTCGGGTGAACATGTTCCATATAACCTTATCAGGATACTTGAATATGGCCTCGAAAAGCATTCGGAAATGCATGATCTTTTTTGGGCTTAGCATCTGGGGATCACTCCACTCAACTGTTTTCAACACAGCAAGGGAAAGAGTAAAAGATGCAACCATTTCAGCCATGAATTTCGCTAGGTGCATCGACCTTAAAAGTGGCATTGAATCCAACTCTTTGAAGTGATCCCAGAGACAATACTGTCGGACATACCAAAATTAAAAGGTCAGACAATAGCATCGCAAAAAAAGTTCATTTTATTTGCACACTACACAAGAAAAACAGTAGGCATTCCTAATATCTTCGCTAGGTTGATCTTGTGCATTCTTTACACTTAATCCACAAATGGAAAAGAGAAGACTACCTGTAAGGTAAACTTGTGGTTTTTTTCATGCTCACACAACTTAGCAGCAAGAACAGTGTAGTACTTGTTAAAAATTTTCTCTTGCAAGCAGCATTCCACAAGAACCCGCATAATATCTCGGTCCTGTAAGCAGATATTCAAGTTAACTATTGAATAGACCAAAAATAAGCATTTCTTTCTTAATCAGAAGAACAGCAGCCTACCTGCTTTCCAGGCAAATCCAATCGTAAAAGCTTCTCAAATGAATCGATGTAGTCTTCCCCACTCATTATTACACAGAAGATTGCCCTCCGGGCATCTGTATTCATCCTCTGTGCGGCAGCAAGCTCCAGCATTTTCTGAGCTTCAAGAGCCTCTTTGTCAATGCTGTTGGCAACCTCTTCGACATTATCCGTTGCAGAGGTGATATCCCCAGATAACCACCATTGGCCCTTTTTGTCAGGATCAATCAGCTTGCTCCATTTAAGCCCTCTAATTAAAATATCCTCAACCCTTAACTGAAAATATCAAGGACCATGGAACAATAAGTGAACAAAAAAGGGAAGTGCGCAAATGAAACCTATTAACAACTTAAGAACCATCTTGAGAACGGTGATAAAGAAATATAAGATCCTACATGTTATCATTGTTTATAGCCGACAATAACTAAACTAAAAAGGTCCGATTGAATAGACACTTGGTGCAAGTCTAATTTGAAATCAAAATAAAAGAAGCAATACCTTCTGTAGCCATTTCTTTATCCGAGTGTGTTGCACTGTATCCTCCTTGGGCTTTTTCTTGTTATTTTTTATGTCACATATCGTTTCAAGCATGAATTCCATCTGCAAAAGTAACAATATAATAAGATTTTGCAAAATAAAAAGAAAAAGTAGCATACTAGATCTAAATGAAACTTAGAGAATCTTACTCTCTTGCCGTTTATTTTAGCCTCGCCATCTCCGGACGAAGCCTTTAACTCGTTCACCCTATTTTGAACACAAAGAATAAAGTTTTTCATGGAAGCCGGATCATCGCCCCTTATTTTCATCCCACAGCCTATCATTCAATGAAAATTAATGTTAGAAAAAGCTTGTTTGTCCTGCATCTAGGCAATTTCTATCTACACAAGCATCAACATATGCTATCATCAAATACCATAAAAGGATTGCTTTATGCACCCTAAAACTTGCAAAAGAACGAGATGGAAAGGATAATCCATGTCAACAAATAAACAGGAAAACTAATGGGTATGGCATGTTTAAAGCTTAAGCATTCTGATCTCGATAAATACTTCTTAATAATCAAATTATAAAAAAAATTACAGAAAGTATAAAAGAAAAGGGACTTGCAAAGCCTTACATTGCAAAACAGTCAGGATGGTAGAAACATCAATCTCTGTCAACCGCTTGCTCAACATGATCAGAAAATCGTATATTAAGTCACTGGGAAGCAATCATCGGAAATACTGCTGTGAGAATAGTATTTTTAATACATCAAAAGGCATACTTAAATGTATGCTAAGTTAGATTACTGCAGCCAACTCTAGAGCAAAAATGTAATGACCATGAAGCAGCTAGTATCAAAGATGATAGAAACGCAAATTGGGTGAAGAATCACTTATATTGCCATGACAGAGAACATTCATCAAATGTATGAAAATATTGTAGGTAATTTCATGACTCAGAAAATTATGATGCATGATAACAACATCCAATATCTTTCTACATAGGACTATGGTTGTCACTGAAGTAATAGCAAAAGCATAAATAATGCTTTTCAGCGGCCATGATGGCCTGCATCCTATGTATCTGACCACATTGGCATCATGATAGAGAATAGAGCATTAAAGAAATGCTCTTAACCATGAACCTATTCGCTTCTTGCCTTGGAAATGCTTTCATTAAGAGTCCTTACGAAAAAAAAAAAAGAATCGCTAAGAGCACCTACCACGAGCAAACTCCAAAAATGCAGAGATAAGATAGCAAAAGAGTGAGATTTCTCAACGAAAGATTGTCTTCTTTAAGATACTCTTCCTGAAAAGGAAAAACCAGTTAAGCATTTAAAAAAGCAGCAGTGCAACCAGGATAGTGATGTAGAACACAAATAAGTTAACCGTGGATTATAGCTTACTTAAGATTTCATTTTGTCACTCTGCTCGTGTTTATAGGCAAATTGTAGTATCTTATAGGTCTAGAGTTATGTTTGGAATTTTCCAATTATAATAGAGTCTAGCATCTTAGTGAGGTTTTATTTATACTATTAGGTTTTGTTTTTTAAGTCAAGTTTATCGGCATTCTAATAGTAGTGTTAAGTATTTCAAATAAAATACTTGAGACCCTTAAAAGAATATTGCTAAACTAGACTTCAAAACAAAACCTACTAGCATAAAGGAACCACACGAAGACACTAACCCTAAAATGAAAGTATGAAACCAAACATAACCCTAGATTTATAAGATACTAGATAGATTGGCCCCACAAATAGAACAGTAACAAAATAAAGTCTTAAGTACCTTAATCCTATAACTAAATTATATCTGTTCAATATCAAATACTCTGGAAGGTCCAAAGCACCAATCGTATATATTATACATACATAGTAATGCTTGATAAACAAGTATAAATAACAATAAAAGTACGTTAAACAAGAGTACTACTTAATGTGGAAGTACTTACCTCAAAAATCTTGGCAAGTAAAGCCATAAGTTTTGCGCTGAAATCCACGCCAACTAAAGAAGCCATGCCAGCAACAAAAGCTGCAAAGACTGCAGCATGCCTTTACAAAGAAACAAACAACATTAACTACATATACAACTGCTGCAAGGTGAAAAAAAATTAAAACAAATACAACAACAAAATCCTAGCTAACCCAACTAATGGTAGTATGCAACAACCATGATATTGTACTAATGTACTCTAATAGGGATCACAGGTATTGCCTCTAGAAGGTAAATCACTTGTGCTTGATGAGGAATACACGCATGAAGAGTGTATTGTTGGAATAGGAAAGATAGCAACAATAATTATTATTCATCTGACTTCCATTATAGCTATTCTAACCAAAAATAACGACAAAAATTAAAAATAAACAACAGTGATTTACCTTCCATTATTAATATTTCAACTGTTTGTTCCTCTGATTAACATATATCACATTGAATATTAGAATAACAATTACATCATGTTTAACAAGCAAAAATTTCATAAGAATTAAAATTTACTTCACTTGTCATAGTACAATGTCAGGTGCAAATTAACAATCAATGACAATAAGTATAGGCACATTAAACAAAATTCCCATACATAGCATATAAATAAACTGAAAAATTAGGAACTTTAAAGGAAGGAAAGATGATAGAATTAAATTAGGAACTTTAAAGGAAGGAAAGATGATAGAATTAAAGAGGAAGGAATCCTTTTAGAAGAAAAAAAAAGAAAGGAGTTCTTTTTACTTGATAATATAAAGGAGAAATATACAAATAAAGAGAGAGGCCAGGTTGCTCTTAACTGTTCATTGCCACGCGGACCATTATAACAAGATGCCAAGACCCCCTCACTGATAATGTGTGAGCTAACACTGCGACTAACAGACTGTAGAAGAGTAAAATTACATAGTTAACATTATATGTTTTAATTTCCAAATGTAAAAGCAGAGGATACTGCATAGGCAACCGCATGTTATTCTTTGAAAACCTATCACAAGAATGGAAGTTATTTTGGTATGATATTAACTTAAATTAACCAACAAACTCCAGTTTCAGTAAAGCCACAGCCCCTGTATTAACCTAGTTGGAAACTACAGTACCAGTTTTATGCACTTAAACTAGAAAAGATTAATATAACAACCAATAATATTTACTCGGAGTGAGGGTGCATATGTAGCTTAAATCAACTGCAGTAAGATTCAGAAGGCTAGATATAGAGAAGTCTATTGAAACAAAAAAGCTATAGACAGCATAACAGCATACACGAAAAATTGTGGCCATTTCTCCTGTAATTGATTCCACGTTAGATTCAGAAAGCCTATTAAGAAGACCTGGAACATAGTGAAAAATAAGTGGCATGTCAAAATTCCAAAATTGAGAAGTGGTCTTACTAAGTTCATTAAAACTGAATATTCATACCTCGAACACGTCTGCGCATTCGAGTCTGCTCCTCTGATTCATTCTTTGCCTGGGATCTCAAGTGAGGAGCAACATATTTCCCGCTGTTCTCTATTCCAAGAGCCTTAGTTGAAATTTTAACTGACGCTACCTCTGCATTGTGGCATTCAGAATGCGGGGTAACAGAAAGGGCAGTTTCACCCACCATGCCACTTTCTTGTCCTTGCAGCAAAGACTTCCTCTTCTTACGCCTCTTTCGTGAAGGTGCCTTCAAGGGAATTTCTTCCACTGTTGTCTCTGCATACTCCTCCCCTTCGGAACCTTCATTAGTTGAGTCATCTCCAATACCATCTTTGATAGCCTGCTGCACTGACTTTTTCTTTTTTCGTTTCTTACTTGAAGAATGGTTCACAGCTTCCTCATCAGAAAATCCTTCAAATAAAATATTAAGTCCATCATCATCTCCCCTTAATTTACCATCCTTCACCTTGAGTTTCTTAGCAAGTTTTCTCTCCAATTCCAAGTCCTCTTGTGCAAGCATGTCAGAATTTGGCATCTCCATTTCAAGATACTCCTCGAACTTGGTTTTCGATGTTCTTTTCAAATTCTTCTTCGCTTTTGATATCTTAGTTTCATTAACATCATGATCTTCCTCAGACTTCAATTCACTAACTCGTTGCACAATATCATTTTCTTTAACAAGCTGCATTCGTGAATTCTTTATTTTGTTCCCCTTTTTCGACTTCAAATCCTCTGCTTTTCTCTTCATCCTCAGTGATTTCTGTAATCATAGAATTAACATCATATAACAGAGAGTGACGTCAGTTGTCCCACAAATTTTCCCCAACTGTTCTCACCTTCTTTACCAGGACTCCGCAATCTGGGGTGCAGTACCTGTGTCGACACGATCCGACACGGGATGCGGGTCAGATCCGGCATAAACCAGCGGACACGGCGTTGGGCGCAAACTGAGATGAGAAAGGAAAAAAATTATTTGCGGAGACGAGAGAGAGAAGAGGGACGATGGTAGAAGAAAGAGGAAAGACTGTTCAAAATAAATGAACAAAAATTTAGGGTTACTAAACGCTGTACTCTGGTGGCAACAAAAAAATGCTGTACCCAATATTATATTTAGGTTAAACTCCAAAAATAGTCCTATATCTTTGTTTATGTTTACGTTTTGGTCATCAACGTTTCAATTCTAACAATTAGGTCATAGACGTTATCAATTAATAACAATTTGGTCATTTCCCATTAGCAGTTGTAAGTGTTGGACGGAAATCATAGCTACCACATTAAATGGTGTTGTGGACATATATTTTTAATTTTTTATTATTTTCCTTGTTTTCTTTTCATGTCTCACCTGGTCTTCTTTTCCTTTTTCCTTTATCTCCTTCTTTTCTTTTCTCCTCCTTTCAAAACTCTATCAGGGTTTTTTTATAAAAATAACCTAAAAATTGATTAATTACGTAAATGATTTATTTTTTGATAATATACGTAAATGACCTAAAATCTACAATGAAAATTGGTGTAGTCAAATAATATGGCGCCACCAACATGCCACGTTAGCAATGCAGATACAAAAATTATTTTTTTGGTGGAGCCATGTAGAATGACGTCATCTGTATAAATACCATGAAAACACTGAAAATTTTTAAAATTGAAGGGATTTTTAAAAAAATTCTTTTTTTGTAGAGCCATTTTAAATATTATTTAAAACCTTAAATATTATTCTTTTTGGCTTCAATCTTCCTGACCCTAAGCATGAGCGATTGACAACTGCAAGAATACGCTCTCAGAGGCAAGTGACATCGACGCTGCTACTGAGGTTAATTTCTTCTTGTTTTTCATTTCTCAATGATGTATTATTGAATGTGCTCATCTATTTATGAATGATTTTTTTCCTCTTTTAATGAAGTTATTTTAGTTCATTTTTTTGGTTATGCTGAAGTGAATGCTTTGATGATTCTGTCTTGGTACGATAAGATAAAACCTTAATAGGTCTAATTTATGTGCATTATTCTTATTTATTCATTCAAATCCAAAGCAACAATACAATTATGAATTTTTGGTTGAGTTACTACATGAAATTTTGTTTCTTGTGCTTGTCAAGTGAGAATATATGCTTGATGAACCAATTTGATTCTTGAAAATTGTGTGGAGATGGTGGAATCTCATATTCCTTTTGTTTGGTATGAATATTTCTACGGTAAGTATGTAACTGACATTTCTAGGCTAATTTGTTATTTCCATACATGAATGAGTTAATAGTTTAAACAAGACGGATATCTTATCTGGAGAGCAAGCTTAATGCTGATCATTATCTCTTACTTGGTCATGTGCATAGCCTTCTTATGTTATTTGCTTAGCTAGATTCCTAGAAAATGTGTTGTGAGAGATTTATTTGGATAGAGCAGGAAGCAACTGATGAAGGGGAGGCTGTTTAGAATATTATTGTTTATGCTGAATAAACAAAAAGCAAAAAAAAGTACATAAACATTGGAAACTAGTGGCATCATTTAGAATTACTCCACAAAAAAAAAGGTAAATTTTTTAAAGTCCCTTCATTTGTTAAAAATTTCAGTATTTTCATGGTATTTATACAGGTGGCGCCATTCTACATGGCTCCACCAAAAATTGATTTTTTATCTGCATTTCTGACGTGGCATGTTGGTGGCGCCATATTATTTGGCTCCACCAACTTTCACTATAGATTTTAGGTCATTTACGTATTTTATCAAAAAATGGGTCATTTACATAATTAATTAATTTTTTGGGTTATTTTTATAAAAAAGCCCTCTATTTGCTACTGTCTAATCTGCCACCGGAGCTTCGATCAAAGCCATCAAAATGAAGATCTTCATTTTTCAAAAATCTTCATCCTCGTCAAAGTTCATTAAAAAAAAAAACACAAAGATCTTGTTATTTAAGTAACTTGAGGATTAATTACTAAAGACTTGTCGATACGCAGTTCTGAGACATCAATTACTTCATTTGAATCAGGTTCATGTCGAACTGTCTGCAATAACAGTCAACAAAACACATATATCAATAGAATCGAAAGCATTGTAATTTTGAAATTATTATTATTACCATGTGAGCTTAATCATTCTATGTTGGTTGATCTTTGATGAATTTTGATATGAAATAATCAAGCTTCAACGGTCAATTAATGATTTTTAATTGTAATTCTGTTAATGTTAGTTGATGTGGTAAAATGATGTGTTTTGATTTAGCCTT
Organism: Kokia cookei; assembly: GCA_039519145.1. Lineage (NCBI taxonomy): Eukaryota > Viridiplantae > Streptophyta > Magnoliopsida > Malvales > Malvaceae > Kokia > Kokia cookei. Next base: position 33,575,551 of record CM076908.1, read on the forward strand.
TTAATGAAATAGTACACTTTGGGGAAAGGGGGATACTAGAGTTAAACGAGTCGTTTTATGCTATAAATGAAATGGTGCGTTCGGGCTTATGCCAGCCTGTATTTGTGTTGTCATTATTTACCTTTTTATTGGCCAATATGTTGGGGGAGAGGCGGTTAAGCAATTACATACAGTTTTTCTTCTCTTAATTCTCTCTCTTTTTCAGGTTTTCCTTACTATTCTTGTCTTCTTTCGATCTTTTTCTCTCAAACCCTCAATCCTCATCAAAGGTATCAGAGCAATGCATTCCTTATGACCAACAATGGAGTAATAACTCGGATGCAGAAGGAGTTAGGGTTGCTGTAACATGAACTGTCCTAACTCGATAGCAAGCTTGACACCAAGTTAGACACCAAATTGGACTCTCATTTCAAGAAGTTTCGTGATGAAATTAGAGGAGAAATCAGATCTGAGGAGTAATCATTTTTTAAACAATACTTTGGGACATTGTCAGCTCTTGCCTAAGATAGGGGCAAAGGTATTTTAGGAACACCACCTCCTAGCTTTCCACTCAATGAAGGGTTTATGGTGTCACCAACTGTAGATTTGGGACACTCGATCATTCATTCACGAGCTAATTCAGGAGATATCATGAACAGGGCATTACAGTTAAATTGTCTTTGATTTGATGGCACAAATTTTCGAGGTTGGTGATCTAAACTTGAGTAATATTTTTAGGCTGAAAATGTGGAGGATCTAGCCAAGGTCAAGATAGTGATGTTACATTTAGAAGGAAGGGCGCTTGAATGGCATCATTTTTTTGCTCAGCGACACGAGAGACTTTTGTAACTCACTTTGGAGGTGTATGCTCTAGTTTTGCAAGAGGAGTTTGAGTCTTGCAAACACTTGAACCCCAAGATCGAGTTGGTGGCTCTTAAACAAACAAGTATAGTAGATCAATACCACGATCACTTTATGAGTTTGTTGAACCAATTGCATTTTCCCGAGAGTTATGCCATTAGTATTTTTTTGTATAACCTCAAATTAGATATTGGTCAATATTTAAGGTTGTTTAAGTCTACTTCTCTAATAGAAGGGTTTACTTTAGCTCAACAGATTGAGGATATCGCTGGAATGGGTTCCAATAAGAATATCCCTTTGGGAGGTGCATACTTGCCCAAACCCTTATTTACTGTTGTTAAATGGTACCTTCATATTGGGTCATCCACTTCTCCTAATGGTCATAACACTGCCAAAAACCCTATTAAGGTCTTTTCTCAAAGTGAGATGGATGACGGGAAAAAGAATGGCCTATGTTTTTGGTGTGCTTCCAAGTACACTTCAGGACATAAGTGTCATAAGTCACAATTCTATTAGTTAGTGATCAAGGCTTCAGTTGAGGGGTACACTAAGCCTAAGCATTCCACATCTAATGAGTTTCAAGACTATCCAGAAAAGTTAAAAGCTGGTGAGGGAAAAGTAGACTTAGTTCCTCCTATTTTGTCATTACTTACCCTCAATGTTTGCAGGGCTATAATACGATGCGCTTGTTAACTACTATTAGTCATTATGAGGTCATTATTTTGGTTGACTCGGGGAGTACTCACAATTTTATGGACTATCACTTAATGAAGAAACTACCGTTACCAGTGGGTCTATCTTGCAAACTTAAGATGATGGTTGCCAATAGAGTTCAGTTAACTACGCAAGGGGTATGTCGATTAGTGTTGTGGGAGGCTCAAGGGTGCTAGTTTTCCACTAATTTCATGGTTCTTCCCATTAAAGGATGCGATTTGGTTCTTGAGGTTCAATGGCTTCTCTCACTAAGATCTATTGTTTGGGATTTCTCCTCACTAACTATGTAGTTTGAGCACTTAAGGAAATTATGCACACTTCAAGGTCTTTTGCTAGAGGGTTACATATGGTCACTAGTGCTCAATTATCCAAATTTTTTAGTGTATTAGGATAGGGGCTCTAGCCCTATGTTGTTGACCACTTCTGATCATGCCACTTTAACATTACCTAACCAAACCTTGTGTGCTGATATGAAGCTTCTGTTGATTGAGTTTGAAGATGTATTTCAGCTTCCTATTGGTCTTCCTCCGATCAGGTTACAAGATCACAAAATACCTCTCAAAGATGATGCTCAGGAGGTTAAATTTAGACCATATTGATACCATGCTATTTAGAAAAATAAGATCGAAAGACTTATCAAAGAGATGCTTAAGTTGGTATTGTTAGGGACAGTAATAGTCCCTTTGCCTCACCAATCGTGATGGTAAAGAAAAAAATGGCAGTTTGAGGCTACGTGTGGACTACAAGCTGCTTAATTAGCTGAATGTCAAGGACAAATTCCCTATTCATGTGATTAAGGAACTGTTGGATGAGTTAGGCCAAGTAGTTTACTTCTTCAACCTCGATTTAAGGTTGAGTTATCACTAATTCAGGATGTGGGAAGGGGATATCCATAAAACAACATTTCGAACACATGAAGGGCACTATGAGTTCTTGGTCATGCCCTTTAGCTTAACCAATGCTCCTTCGAGTTTCCAGTCCCTCATGAACAGAACAGCATCTTCAAGTAACTGCTTAGGAAGTCAGTTTTAGTATTCTTCGATGATGTCGTAGTGTATTTTGATGATTAGAACACCTGAAGCATTCGAAAGAATTCCTCACCATCCTTTGACATTATTAGTTATATGCAAAAAAAAGGAGAAATGTAATTTTAGTAACACACAAGTAGAGTATTTTGGGCACCTTATTTCGAGAGGCGCTATCTCCATGGATTTTTCCAAGGTTTAATGGGTTCTTAATTGGCTCACACCTTCCTCTGTAAAGGAATTGAGGGGGTTTTGGGACTCTCAGAGTACTACCGAAGGTTCATCAGGTAGTATGGAGTCATTTCCAAGCCTTTTGACAACCTTGATTAAGAAAGAATTCCATTGGAGCTAGTTTGTCATGAGCAAGAAGCTTTTGACCAACTCAAACAGACAGTGACCCAAGCTCTTGTGTTAAATTTTTTGTTGAAACCGATGCTTGTGGCTAGGGGGTCGGAGCAGTTCTACAACAGAAAGGAAGGCCTATTTCCTTTTTTAGTAAAGGGTTGGGGGTCAAACCTTCAATCCTTGTCATTTATGATAAGGAGACGCTTGCAATGTTGTTGGTTGTAAAGAAGTGGCATCCTTATTTAGTGGGCAGACATTTCCTTATTAAGGATGATCATCAGAGTTTAAGATTTCTCTGTAAATGACAAGCTATCACTCCGTACCAAAATAAATAGGTCGCCAAAATGCTCGGTTATGATTACTCTATCGTATTTAAACAAGGGAACCAAAAGACAACTATCGATGCATTATCTCGCCGAGTTTACCCACATGAAGGGAAATTTTTCTAGTGTGTTGGTAGTCTTTCTTGGTCTGAAATATGGGGCCAAATCTTTGACACTTGTTTCCTTGATCCAACACTGCAGTAAATTTGTTCCGATATTCAACAAGACGCTCAACTTCATCCGAAATACTCATGAGATAGTAAAACTTTGAGGAGAAAAGGGAAAGTGGTTGTGATCCAGGATTTCGAGTTGAGGAAGAAGCTCTTTAACTTGTTTTATAGTGAGGCTGTTAGGGGACATTCTAGGGTTCATGAAACCAAGCATCGTCTCTTAAGTATTTTGTATTGGAAGGGGATCTCTAGTGATGTTAAAAAATGGGTTAAGGAGTGTGTCATCTACTAGAGGTGCAAGTATGATCATTCAGCCTATCCAAGTCTGTTACAACCTCTTCTAATCTCTGATCGTGCTTGGGTAGCAGTGAGCTTAGACTTTATTGAAGACCTTCCTTTATCAAAAGGGAAGGATACCATCCTGGTGGTGGTTGATAGACTCATGAAGTATGGTCACTTCTTGGCTTTAACACATCCTTTGATTATATTTATCGTGGCTCAATAGTACATAGAATACATTTACAAATTGCATGGTATTCTTGAGTACATTATCTCAGCTAGGGATAAAGTTTTCATTTGTTCCTTATGACAGGCCTTGTTCAAGTACATAGGGGTTAAGCTGTATTTATCCACGACTTATCACCCCAAAATCGATGGCCAGACCAAGGTCCTTAACCAATGCTTAGAGAGCTAATTGCGTAGTATGCCAGAGGAAAGACATTTTGATTAGGTTTTACGGCTTCCTCTAGTTGAATGGTGGTACAACACCACTTACCATACCACTTTACAGGCTACTCTTTATGAGGCTCTATACAAGCAAGAACCTTTCCATCAAGTTGCTACAGTTGACAAAAGTCTCTCAAAAAAGGAAGCAGCTTGCAACATGTTAAAGTTTCTCCCAAGAGCAAATGAAGCAACTGTAGATAAGAAACAATTTGATCGAGTCTTCCAAATAGGGGACCTAGTCTATTTGAAGCTTCAATCCTATAGGTAACACTCGATCAAAAAGCAAAGGAATTAGAAGCTCGCTCCTTGTTACTTCGGACCTTACCTTGTAGAAGCTAGGAGGGGACATGTTGCCTATACCTTGAAATTACTAGCTGTTGCTCGAATCCACCTAACTTTCCATGTTTCACAACTTAAGAAACACATTGGCACAAACCTGAGCTACATTACATTGTCCCTTATAGACACGGATGGTGCTTTGGCCAAGACTCCACTTCTAATACTCGATAGACGAATGGTTAAGTGGGGTAATCAAGCAGTTACAGAAGTGTTGGTTGAGTGGACTAGCACATTCCCTAAAGACTCGACTTGAGAAAGTCTGACTGAGTTTCAACAGCAATATTTGCTTTTTGATCATTGAGGACAAGGATCGTGTTCGAGGGAGGGGATACTTGATATGAAATAATCAAGCTTCAATGGTCAATTAACGATTTTTAATTGTAATTTTGTTAATTTTAGTTGATGTGGTAAAACATTGTGTTTTGATTTAGCCTTTTAATGAAACGATACACTTTGGGGGGAGGGGATACTAGAGTTAAATGAATCGTTTTATGCTATAGGTGAAACAGTGCGTTCGGGCTTATACCAAGTTGTCTCTGTGTTACCGTTATTCACCTTTTTATTAGCCAATCCATTGGGGAAGAGGTAGTTAAGCAAATATATACATTTTTTCTTCTCTCAATTCTCTTTCTTCTTCTGGTTTTCCTCTCTAATCTTGTCTTATTCTTCCGATCTTTTTCTCTCAAACACTCGGTCCTCATCAAATTCTTTATCATCCATGCCTTTGCCTCAATTTACTTTTTGGATCCAACATATATTCTGATGTCTATAAAGTCTTGCATCTATTAATGGCTTCAGAAATAAAAATCAAAGAAATTAAACCCGAACTTTGTGGTTTTCATTAACTAATTGAATTGTAAACACTAATGCAAAGAAGGCGATGAAGTTCGATGCATACATTACGATTCCATCGATTAATGAGGTTAATATTGGCCTTATAAAGGAGAAGAAGCTTAACAATAGAGGCATGGCCTTCACTGGCAGTGAGATGCAAGCAGTTCTTTGGTCATAATCTTGAACGTCTGACGAAATTTCATCCCTTAGCATCTGGTTCAACCCAACCCTATCTCCTCTCGATGCAAAGCTCAAAAAATTCCAAATCAATTGCATATCAAATATGCTTGAAACATTTTAATCATTATTTTTCCATTGACCCATTTTTCTAGTTATTTTGTCAACTTTTTGTGACATTTTTGAAAATACATACCAAAAGGGTAGAGGAGAAAGAGATAATCATTCTGCTGGCCTTTAATCGGAGCTTCGGTGACAGATTCGACGACGACGGATAGAGTTATGAAGGGAGAATAAAGAAAATAAATAAAAAGAGATAAAGGAAATATGGATGGACAAGAGAGGAAAGCAGAGGAGAGAAAGGAAAAGAATAAGAAAAAATTAAAAATATATTTATAAATTATGTGGAGATGACATGGAAGTCATGTCACCAATTAACGAGTCAGTTATGGTTTTTGTACAACACTATAAACACATGTCACCATTTAACAGGTCAGTTATGATTTTCGTACAACACTATAAACAAAAAATGATCAAGTTGTTATCAATCAATAATTTTTACAACCTAATTGTTAGAATCAAAATACGATGATCAAAACAAAAACTTAAACAAAAATATTAAAAATTTATTATTTATTTTTTAAAGTAATCAATCTATAGAAATAAAAAATCAGACACAAGAGAGGAATTAAAAGGAATAACTTTCTCAAAATCCAAAAGTTTGTATAGCAAGAAGCACTAAAACCACAAATTCAACAACTTAATAACTATATCTAACGGTGATAAAAGTTGAGAGAAAAGATTGTATGTAACAGTAATGCCACATCAATATTTTTATCCTGAATTTCAACACTATGAAAATCCTAAAATTTAGGATGAAATTGATGATGTGGTATTAAACTATTGAAAAAGGGATAATATACATGTTTCATACAATCCTTTCTTAGTAAAACATATGTACATTTTATTGGGTTGGTTTTATAGGTGGGATAAAGTAATGATGAATTTTTTAATTTGTAAATACGCCTTTTGATTATTATATAATTTTTAGAATTTTTATGAGTTTTCTATTTTTTATATAATTATAATTTTAAAAATAAATAATAATTTTCATAATTTTTTAATATATTTTTAGAATTTTTAATAATTTTTATAATTATTGTTAAAAATATTTAAAAGTATTAAATTGAATGTTTTAGTTATTGTTTAGGGATCAAATTGGATATTAATCCTTGAATTAATGTGCCACCTCACTTTTTTGTTAAGGCTGTAATGACCATTAACAGATGAGCAACCAAAACGTTATAAATCAATAACTTCAATGACCAAAATGTAACTTTGATTAGTTCAATGGTAAAAAAAAATACCAAAGTTTGTGACTATTTTTGTGGTTTACCCATATTTATTAGGTTTTTTTAATAAGAATGGTTGGGGTTTTATTGAAGCAGTAGGTCGAAAAAGAGAAGACCTAATAAAACACAATACAAGAAAACCCAAATAAAATCCAAACCAAATAAACATGCAAAAGAAATAAAGCAAGAAAAGTAACTAACAAAAGCATTAAAGAAAACATTAAAAAAAAACCCAACCACCGAGGCAGATCGTTCATTTCCAAGGCGACTAAAAAGCAAAACCCCTCAATAACCAAAATCAGAGTAAAATCCCATCAATTCCATCGATATACAACAACAGTATATTGGAAGGCGTTCTATCAAAACCATGGTGACTCTTCAGAATCAAACACTCCTTCATCTAAAAAGACCCAAAGACTCTTCCACCTGTTGATTTATTTGGGTCCATATCAGAGGTTCAGATTCATATGTGCCTTACCAGATGCAATTGCCAACGATCTGCTTCAACAGCTTCGAGAGCATAGACAAGAATTTCACCCACAAGATAAGATTCTTCTCTCCTTTTAAGACCCTCTATAGCCAGATTATGAGCAACACCATTTATATGCTTTTTAACATGAATAAATACACACCTTTGAAAAGATACATAGGTAACGCGAATATTTTGGAAATATATCCCCATTACAGACCATTCCCCTCTATTCTCTGTTAGATTACGAATGATGGTCAAGTAGTCTCCTTCGATTTCTACATTCGATAAGCCCATTTGAGCCCATACCAGAATCGCCTAAAGACAAGCCATCACCTTGGTTGCAAATGGTTAAGGTATGTTGTCATGTAAAGTCGTTTTTGAACATATAATGCTGCCAAGATTATTTCTGATAATAATCCCAGAACAAGATCTGTTATTTTACCTGCAAAAACTAGCATAAAAGTTTATTTTGGCAAAAGGAGCTTGAGACGGCGTCCACACCCCAGTAGGTATGATGCTCCTTGCCCTCGTACCTATTTCCTTCATTGTTTCACCCAAAAATTTCCTGATGAAATGTACTATCTCCCTTGCAGTTGCATTCTGACCTTCATGAAGCCATTTGTAGCGAGTGGTCCAGATTGCCCACAACCCATAGCATAGCACTCGACAAAGGTACATGGAATTTTTATCAAAAAACTGTTGAACCCACTCTGTCATTTATGCTGTAACACCCAAAACTCGATACCATCGTCGATTAGGTCTCGAGGTCTTTTTGATCATATATTGCAAACTATCTCTCGATATTATTTCATTTAATCATATTTTAATAAAGTAATGTATTATGCATGACACAAATCATTAATTAAAAATAATCACACTTTAATAAGGGTAAATATGTCATTTTCACGATTTTTGGAGACTTATACTAATACCTGTTGGACAGGTATCGGTCGTAGTCAAGTTAGTAAGCAATTTAAAATAGTTGTAAACTTCTACCGATAGTTGTGATGGTTTTACCGATACAAGTGTAGCTTCTACTGAAACAAGTCATGCTTTTACCGATACTAAAAACTCCAGAGAGCTAGGAAGTCTTACCTTACAACTTCTATCGATACAAGTACCCAAACTATCGATACTACTATGAACAGAACTACCGATAATTATCATGGTACTAGTGATACAATGCAAGTCAATAACCAACCTCTCTCCTACCTGTACTTCTACCAATACATGCAAGAGTTCTATCGAAACAAGTAAGCAGAATTCAAATATTTACAAAAGTTCATCATCCAAACTTTATTTCATAAACATATTGTATAAATAAACATCACAATGTTCAAGAACAAAACACAACATTACATTTTGAAAGCCAAATGCCTACACTTAACATTAAACAAGCATTTTGAATGAGTTCAAACATTTAACACAAGTTTGACATTATACCAATTAACACAAAATCAAGCATTACAAAATAACATCATCCTAGTACATGTCATATAACCAAATGATGTAAAAATTATCGAACGAGCTCCGTGATAGTGTGACTTCTTCGAGATGATCCGATCTTCAAGCAGCAAAATAAATCTAAAAAACAATAATAACATCACTGGTAAGCTTCATAGCTTAGTAAGTCCGAAGGGTTTACATGAGTTACCAAACATATGCATAGAGTAGTTTATAACTTAATCGAGTTAGGATAAATCTTTGCTTTCTCAAGCCATATTTAGTGTTTCCATTTTTCCAATTCGTATCATCTCTGTTACCAATACCCGATGCTGCTCACACGAGCTGTCGAGGACTCATAACATATGCAGTACCCTAGCCATCGGTACGATGTCTGTTCATATAACTGTTCCCTAACGATGCTGCTCACACGAGCTATCGAGAATATGTACTTATGCATAAATCCCAGCCATCATAGGTCTTGTAATTCATTCTAGGATTCATATCTCTTTTCCCAACTCATGATGCTGCTCACACGAGCTATCGAGGACTCGCAACATATGCGGTACCCCTGCCATCACGTCGGTTTCAATTCACCGGCTTAAAGCTTACTATCTCTATCGATCTTTCCTTCCAATCTCCTTGGTTTACATGTGTTACCATTTGTTTGCAACATGTATAAATAGATACAAGTAAATCTAAATACAAAATTTACATTACGAACTTACCGGACTGAATTGTAGTTACAGATAGGCTCCAAGGACTATTTTGCTAATTTTCCTTTTCCTCGATCCATGGCACGATCGTAATCTAAATAAAAAAATAATCCAAGTTTCTCATTAAATCATGTAAATAAGTCATTTAATACAATTTGATCCTTTTTGGGAAATTTATGACTTTACCCCTAAGATTTTACTTTTATTCAATTTCGTCCTTAAACACAAAACATGCAAAATAACCTTTCTCTTACACAACCAATCCTAGCCGAATACTTTAAGGTGCTTACCCAACCCCTACATACAATTATTTTCACAACAATACATGTATTTTCACCATTTTCACATTTTAGTCCTCAAACCCTAATTTCATCATAAATCACTTCACAAAATCATCAAATCTATCAACCAAGCTCACAATACTTCAATAAACTTTCAAGAACAAGCTTTTTCCAACAATGGCAAGATTTATTCCCTTTGACATATTTACAAATTTGTCCTTAGTTTATCTAGATTAAGCTAATACGAACTCAAAAACATCAAAATTACTAAAAAAAAGGGTCAAGATATGCTTACCCAAATCAAAGCTCAAAGATTGATAATGAAAAACCCTAGTTTTTCCTCCTTAGCCGTGAAGAAGAAGAAGAAAATAGGAAAAATATGATGAAATTGTTGTTTCTTTTCTTTTAATTTCATTTATATAGTAATGACAATTTTGTAATTTTTGTAACTTTCATAATTAAGCTTCCTTAATCACCTTAACCTTAATTAACCACTCCATTAACACTCAAATGCCATGACATTCCACTATTTCAAACTCTATTGGCTAATTTACCCATTTGGTCCTTTTAATCAAGCAAATTCTACTTTTCACCTTTTTCAATTTAATCCTTTTTACTCAATTAACTATCTAAACATTAAAATCTAATAACCAAAATTTAAATACGATACTAATAACATCATAGCATTATAATATATAAATTTATGACTCGACTCATCGGAGTTGTGATCCCGAAATTACTGTTTCTGACTCCACTGAAAATCGGGCTGTTACATGTGTCGTAGGCATTTGAGTACAATGGGAAAGCCCTAACAATTGCCAAATCTCCCTTGTATTTTGGCCTTCATGAAGCCATTAGTTGTACTTCTTTAAAATTTAAAAGGGTAAATTATATTGGTAGTCACCCAACTATTAGAAAATTTCTTTTTTGGTCAGCCAATTATTTATATTTTTCTTTTTTGGTCACCAACCTTTAAATTAGTAACGGAATAACTTGGCAGCTTCTAAAATTAACATAATAAAAATTTTAACCCTCAACATTTATACATTGTGTTAATTTAGTCTTGATTCCAAAAAAAATAGCCTGTAACATTTATGCATTATGTAATTTGATTTTTTTCAGTTTTGCTTTTATTTGTGACTTAAGGGTTAATTTTAAAAGAATGAGAAAAGATAAAAATTATTATATTGGATTTTTTTGGTGTTTTCATTCTTTGTTATATTTCTAATCAATTTTAGTTGATATAGTTGCTTTTTTAGCTTTTAGGTGGAAGGATCACCAAAAAACTAGAAAAAATAAATAAATTACATAACGTGCAAGCGTTGAGAGTTAATTTTTTTGAAATCAAGACTAAATTGACACAATGTGTAAATGTTGAGGGTTAAAGTTGTAATTGTGTCAATTTTAAAAGTTGTCACATCATCTTTTCGTCAATCATTTAACGACAAGTGACCAAAAAAAAATTAAATAGTTAGGTGACCAGTTTATAACTTTTCATAGTTAAATGACCAAAAAAGAAACTTACCAATAGCTGGGTGAATATAAGTGTAATTTACCCAATTTAAACTTTAATCTCGTTCTTTTTTATTTAAAAATTTTGATCATTTTACGGTTAAAAATGTTGATGTGATTGCTATAAAATGGTACCTGTATAATTTTCTTTGTTAATTTGGTTCTTACTCTTTAAAAGTACCTAAACAATTAAAATATATTTTAAAAATTAAAAATATTATATTTTAAATAAAAATTATAAAAAAATTTGAAAATTTTTGAAACTCCTTAAAATTAAAAAAAAAAAAAAATTTAAAATTATAAAAATATAAAAATTTTCATAATTTTTAAAAATGTGTAATTTAAACGATGAAGGGTAATAAAGTCTCTTCAAAGTTTAAGCTACTCATTCGGTTCATATTAAATCAAAGGGTAAACTACATCGTAGGTCGACTAAATTGTCCAAATATGTCGAAATACTTTGTCAATTAGCCATATAGGCCGTTTTTTTTTAATTTAGAAAAATAAGACGATTTTGGAGAGAGGTTGTGAAAGCGCACCCAGTTGGACGCGTTTTCCTCCAATGGTCATTTCCCTAACGGTAAAAATTCAAACGCACCAATGGTAAAATTTTGAAACAACCCAACGGTGATTTTAATTTCGTATAAATACCCAGGTCATTTTCCATTCATTTCACTCAAATCCAACTCTCTTCATTCTCTCTAAATTCCCAATTCTCTCAATTTTTCAAGATTTGTTCGAAATTTTTCATTTAATTTTTATAAAAATATTATAGTTTTATTTTATTATTAGTAGATTATTCATTTAGATTAATTTTTCACGAATGACAAGTTCTCTTATTCGTTTTGACAACAAGCACATTTCCACCGCTCAATCGGTAATGGTAAGGAAAAATTTTAAATTTCGTTATTTTCAATTAAGTTAATTTTAAAGTTTTTAAAGTTTTAATTTTATTTTAAAAAATTATTTTATTTTGTTGATATAAATAGACGAATGATCGTGTTTTGCAGGGGTTCATACACAATTTATCAAAGAGTGCATCCAGTGAAATTCGTAGTTATTTGCAAGATGCGGGATTCTTACATGCATCTCATATGCTCGAGGGTTGTAAATTGGATCCTACACTTACCAATGCGTTAGTGGAAAGATGGAGACTCAATACACAAACATTTCATCTTTCATGTGGTGAGTGTATAATAACACTTGAAAACATAGCTTTACAACTCAATTTACCTATGGATGGGTTAGTCGTTATGAGGGCAGTGGTCATTCCTGGTAAGGAGGACCTTTGTGAGGCATTTTTAGGGAAGGCGTTGAACACGTTTCAAGGTGGCTAGATAGAGATGAGATGGTTGCAAGATAATTTCAAAGATCTTCCTCCGAACACGACTGGCATCGTCAAAGAACAATACGCTTGAGCATTCATCCTGAGGTTAATCAGAGGCATTCTAATGCCTGATAAATCTCAAATTTTGGTACACATAAGGTGGCTACTACACCTGGTCGACTTCAACGAATGTGTTTGACTAAGTTGAGGATCAGCCGTGTTGGCCACGTTGTACATGGAGTTGTGTCGGGTGACAAAATCGAATAGGATGTCAATCGGTAGTTGTCTACTCTTGTTGCAGTCATGGGCATGGTGGCAACTACCATTTTTACTTCCCCGACTGGACGTCCCTTATACATTCCCATTGGTGACTAGGTAAAATTCATTTGATAATAATATATAGTTACCATAGTAAATGTTGCTTATTTATTATATGTTTGAATTAACATATTGTTTGAGTAGGTGGAACCATGATCCGAGTTATATGGGACTATCGGAGCAGCTCAAAGATATTCGATTGCCTTTAATCAACACTCGGAAGCCAAAGTTAGTTATTGAATTTTTCAAACATATAATAATTACGCAATGATTTGGAATTTAAAACTTTGTAGATAACAAAATTTATAATTGTGCACTAAAATTTGAATGGATGTCATACATTGATCCGGATATTATAGAATGCGTCCTACTTGAATTTTTGGTCATTTGGTGTATGGGGGATGCAAAGGTGTCATTGATAGTTTACGATGGCGAAGATGTACAAATCGAATTGAGTGATGCGACAGTTCAAGTGGAGACCAAATGATTTTGTTTATTGTTGGTTTTGGAGCTAAAACACATGATTCATTTGGTTGATAAGTATACCTTTCATTGTCATAAATAATTGTTATCTGAACTGGCTTTTTTTTCCATCAGCTTTAGATAGTATTTGAATATGTACTTGATTAGTTTTCTGGTTGATGGTTGCAATGGTAAGAGGTTGTGGTGCTTGGCCTTTTTGAGACAACAGGTCCAAGATCCTGCTAATGTATCCCTGAATCTCGATAAATTTGCCTCTTACTCTGTTGTTGCTAAGTAAACTTCACATCAATATTTTCTTTATGCTTTTCCAGTCACTTTGGAATTATGTTTTCATCCTGCAATATGTCCAATTGTTTTTTTCCAGCTACTCTTGGAGTTGCATCCCGATACCATCAGAACCAACTATGACAAAGGCCTTCCTCTGCTTTCCCAACTCGAATCACTAGATCTTTCGGTAGATTTAATACCACAATGTTCTAACCCACTTGTTTGTCTACCGAAATGACTGAAGAAATTAGAGGTTTAAGGAAAATAGAAGATGACGAAGAGAAGAGTTTTGATATTTCATTCGTGATAGAGAAACAATTGTTGCAGCAACCCTTAGTGGCAAAGCCAGGATGATAATTTCGTGGGCCAAGCTAAAATTAGACGTACTATGTAACAATCAATTTAAATATATAAATAATTGATTAATAAGAAGTAGCATTTCAACATAACAATCGATTTAAACATATAAATAATCAATTCAAAAGAAACAATATTTCAACATAAGAATAAATTTAAGCATATGAAAAAACGATTCAAAAAAAACAATATTCCAACAATTAAGAAGAACTGACATATTATTACTTAAAATTGTGTATGACGTTCTTTCAAGGAAATAAAATCATTAAATATAGAGTCTGAATCAAAAGTTTTAACAATCTCTCTTTCAATATAAACAACAAGATTATCGTAAGAAACTCATCTTTCATTTATTGCGAAGCCTTGTTTTGACGATTTTCATCGTTGAAACTCATCCTAAAATTTAATTTTATAAAATTATAAAAAAGTAAAATAACCGTAACATCCATTTCATTTTCATTTCCATTTCCATTTTCATATCATTCTCATTTTCATTTCATATTCAAATCATAAATCGCATAATATAAAATTTATACTTTTCATCAAACATACTCATGCTTGTGTGCTTGTTCAACCATTCGAAATCATAATATTCAAATTCAACTTAAAATCAAGAATTTACTAATTTTACAATTGAAATAATAGTTTTCAATTAGAAACATAACCTTTTAAATACCAGTTAAATCATTCAAAATTCATAAAAATAAAATTAATATAGCTAGATATAGTAAATCAACTACTAATGACAAGCTTGAATATATATAGTTTATCAAGTTGACAAATTAAGTTTCCTGATCCAAAATTCACATAACTTTCGACTCGATTAATAATTTTTTATTCAGTTTTCACCGGAATGCTCACTGCTTCACAAGTTATCATTTGACATAATTTTAAACAAAGTGACCAATGTTTTCTTCCTCGCTTCACTTTGACCGAAACTTACTATAAAATTTATCTAGCTATTTTTGTTTCATTTTTACACTCCTAACAAGTTAGAAACCTTCTCTTAATAACTTTTCATCCAAAAACATACAGATTTCACTTAATTTTATAAACTTCAATAAATATCTTTTAATGACAACTTTTAATATACTTGATAAAAAAAATTGTTAGTACATATAGTAAAACAAACTTCAAAGATTCAAAATCTATAAAAAGTTTGAAGAAAAACATACTTTATACTTAAATTTTGGAGGAAAAATGATGATTTTTTTTTTCTTCTTTTCTTGCTAGAAGAAGAAAAATGATAAAAGTTTCTTCATATTTTCTTTTCTTATATATATATATATATATTACTTATAAAATATTATTATTTTTAGTAAAATATTAAATAAATATTAAATTATTATTATTTAAAAAAATACATTCAAAAGTCATCATGAGTAATTTAGTTTCTTCAAGAACATTTTATTTTTATTTTTATCAAGAATAATTTTTTATTATTTTAATACTAAAAAAAATATTGGAGGGACCTACTTATATTGTTAAGAGAGCTATAATATATACACAAAAAGGGAAATTGTAAAAATCTTAAACCTTGATAAAATCTACTTATATTTCTAGGAGGATTATAATATATTTACAAAAGACTAAATTAAAAAAAAATAAACTTTGGAGGGACCTCTACATGGCTCCGCTGCCGGCAGCCCTTATAAATGAAATTGTTGTAACAAATTTGTAATTAAATTGTACTATCATTATATTTAGACAGTTAGCATCAACATTTCAAGTGCTCCTAGCTTGAAATCGTCAGTATCCTTCAGCTATGGATATTGAGCCTTTTCCTTTCAGAGCATAAAGATTTGTTGGCCCATCTTCCATTATCTTTTTCGATTTTTCTGCATTCATCTCTGATACACTCTTCAAGCCCATTAGTTCCTCTTGTCCATCTGCTTCCATTAATTCTCGACCTTTCCCTGCCTTAAACCGTTCCTCATCCTTTCCAAAATCCCTAATTTCCTTCAAACTCATGACACCCACAGGATAAACCATCTCAGTATTACCTCAATATGTTGTAATCTATTTTCTTTTCCTTTCTTGTGAGTTCGCAAAAAAGGGAAGGAAAACATTTGACTTTGGGGGATAAATGTGGAAGAGCATACGAAATCTAATGTTCAAATTTCTCGGTCTCACTGTCAATTTTTATATTGTATTGCTCGTCCTCCGAGGTGTAAATGGCTCAGCATTCATATTCACAAGGTCTTGCCCAAGCGAATTTTCCAGGGTTTTAACTGTTCACTTTGAACCAAGTATTTAGTTCTGTTGAGCTACAAATTCAGACAACTGTCTTACAAACTCTTCCAACCTCTATCCCTCAACAGCATTAATCATACATACATGATGATCAAGGTTAACAGGTAACAATATTAAGCACCATGTCCTGTGGCATGGGAAACATCTAGCTCTCAACACAAGCGTCTTTAAATCAGTCCCTGCCGCTGCAGATCGGTATACGTCTTCTTGTTATAAATGTTGCCCTCTTTATCTTCGTGTTCTTCTTCAAGATCTGGACGCCACTTGGTAACTCCTTGCCGCTCTCGTATCTTCTCCCACAATTCTTGTGCTTCCTGCACAAACAATTTTCCAATTTCAAGCTTCCATGTTAATCTTACAAATTTATACCTAAATAAACTCTTAAATTAGATTTGAAATAACAACTTATCAAAGTACATAGGCTCGTTTGTGTACAAGGAGAAGTAAACTCTAACTATCTTTTTGCTTTACATGGACAAACAATGCATTGGTTGTGAAACGGAAAGCCAAAGGTGATGGCACATACACTATCAGGAAAAAACCACATAATAGGCAGATCATTGCACAATATCTGAAAAACAAACATTTCATACCTGAATATTGGTGATTTCATTAAAGTTCTTGGTGTTAGGAATACCAAGGCATCGCATGCCATGCTGATGCCGCCATTCTTTGAAATGCCTCTCAAAAGCCCGACGGCCCCAGTAGCTGTAGTTCCCACAAATCTCGCACTTAAACTCCTGAAGAATAAAAAAGAAATGGGGGGCAGGGCTGTATGAGATCCGGAACTCAAAAAAAACTAGGCAATCAAAGAGTGAAGAAAAATTCAAAAGCCCTAGCACAGCCACTCCATCCTCCTAGGGCCAAGATCAAGATAAAAATCAAACTGCTCAAGTTCACTCAGCTAGATTCAATGAAGCTCATTTTATCTAGTAAAATATACGAATGATTTTAATGCTTAATTTCAGACTTGATTATTTATGATTGAGCTTAGCTTTGAGTTTGAGTTCAAATTGAGAATTTCCAATATTATTAAAAATAGAAAAGCTTGCTTAGCCTCGCAAGTTAATCTGTCAAGTGTTAGGATATTTGAATTTAGCTTGCTTGATAGCTCGACCTCGACCTCCACTTAACAATGATCAAGTTGAACTTGGAAGCACAGATGTCTCACTAACACTCCTACTTCCTCCTCCCTCTTGAATTAGAAGAAAATGTGGAGAGAAACATCAACCTTTTTATTAGAATTAGTTGTAAAACATCAAGTAAAATATACCTATAGGTTTAAGAAACCACAAAACAATAAAAAATATTTAATGTTATATTCGCTCGAGCTTTCACTGTTTTTTGTTTAGTCATCTATAAGTTGGCAAAGTAGCTGCATGCGCCAAAATTCACATCAGATAAAGAATTAGTAGGAGAAATCACCTGACCAAGACCATGAAGTTTGTAAAGCCAGTAAGGTATAGGCTTGCCATCCCAACCCATTGGCAATTTAAGAGGATTATAGATCTGTTGATCTTCATCATCACTTTCCGTGTCAACTTGTGTCTCTTCCTGTTAGAAAGCAACAATTTATAGTAAGACAACCACAACAAACAGAATTTAAAGATAGCTAAAATTTTCAAGAAAAAGTTTCTGCTTTTGTTTACTATTAAAAAAACAGAAATTACATGAGGAACCGACAACTCAAAAGGCACTGGTTAACCATGACAGTTGCCCAAACGTCAGTGACTTCTCATGAAAAAAGAAAAAGTCCAATCAAAGATAAAACATTCATGGAGTGAACAATCAAAGCCGATGGTTGTTTCACCTCCATTTGATCAGTTAATTTGATCAAAGATATTTCATCCCCTCTATTTGTACTAAAATTCCTAATTTCTTCCATTTAATTTGTCCTTTAGATTTAAGTAAAAATGCAGAAATAAGATGCCCAATTAAGCCCAAAAGTGAGGCCTGCAGACCTGAAACAAGGTTGACACCTAGTTGATTGGTCCATACAGGCCCCCGCATTCAAAACTCTACCTACAGCCATCCATACAAGGTGCTGAGAGCCAGGGTTAGTGACCTATAATCATACCATCACAGTAGAAGCAATGGATTTTGTTCTAGTATTAGATACACTTGAATTACTATGCCAAGAGATTAACTTACCTCCTCACGTTCTTGTTCCATTTCCTCGTATGTCAATGCTTGCTTCTTTACCACATTTTCTTTTGTTTGTTCAATTGTCTGTAAAAGATCACAAAAATAGTAGTTAAAACCATCTACTATAGTTACCATATCTGGACTACAAACAGCAGCGACATACTTATGCAAAGGCTTTCTCTCTATTTCACATTTTTATCAAAAACCGTTATGGGCAAAGTAAGCAACCAACTAACCTTACTCAGTAAATCAGAGAGTTTCTTCATCTTGGCCTCCATCAATGCAATATGTTTCAGACTGTTAATGTCTTGTGAAACTGCAGTAGAACCATTTTGACGAGGCCCATGAGAGCCTTTTGCAAAATGTTTTTTGTCCAGCTTTTCTAGAGGTGTGTGCTGTGAAAAACATATAGACATTAAATATACGTTATTTTTCCAATTTATTTGATACAATTACTATTAAACCAGCCTATAGAATCAACATTTTGCAACATAACCTAGTCTCATATTATTTCATAGCTGTATCAGGTTTCATCATTGGTTGTCCTTCATCATCCTCTAATACCAGGCTTCAAGCCCTCTAGCCTATTTCCTTTCTACATCACTCAAAATAATATATTCCTATTTCATTTGAGCAAATCCTAGGATGAGAGTCTAATATGAAGATTTCCCGAAAACCATTTCAAATTTCAAAATAATAGTACAATCCCAGTTGCCATCCTAAATATAATCACGATTACCAGAAGTACAATGCCAAAAGAGAGAAAGAGCTATTAGCCTAGGTTACTCAAACCCAGGTGTGAATGTTGAACTCAGGTATGTTGTCTAAAATAAATATGTTCAATATATATGAACCATGTACTTGGAAGATCTTTAGAAGAAATACAAGCCTAGATAAGCATCAGATATGGGTATTTCGAGAAAATGAAAGGTCAGAGCACATATTACCTTCGTTAGGAAAAGCCTCTCTGCACGCTGCTGGACAGTACCACCAGTTTTTAGTCCTAATGATGCCAAAGCCTGAAAGGATAAATAGGCAATTCACCAATCATCAACTAAGAAGGAAGAACAATAAGATCTAATTCATTTTTAACTTTTAGGCTGTTAGCAAAGTATTTCAAGTACATATCAAATAATTCCCTCAAAAATCTCAAACAATAACGCCTTTGGGGTTCTGGCAAAGTGAAAAGCTTGACATGTAATTGTGATGGATCTTAAAACCCACATTACAGCAATTAAAACAGAAGAGAACTACTCTCAGGTTACAAATGAATTCCAAATCTAAAATTTCAAATTTATGTTTCCAAACATAGCACAAATGAACACTAAATCACAGCATAAGAATTTATAGCCAGAACCACACAATATTTTTCATTCTCAAAATAACTAATTAATTTGAAAGTAACCAGCAAGATAAGATGTTATAGTGACAAGATCAGATAATATAATAGCAATATGTTTCTTCATTTTCCACTCTTTAATACAACTTGATCATGCATTTGCCTAAAAAAAATGGAAAACACACATTTCTAAGCACTGAACTGAAGAGATTGGAGTCACTACAACAAAAAGTGTCTAGCAATGATGACATAATCAAAGAGGACCAAAATTACCTCCTTTAACTTTTCTGGACCCACTTCCATAAGCTCTTCAACTGTACTGTAATAATCAAGATCAATCATGGTATGTTGCGCAGGATCATCTTCATTTTCTTGACCTTGCTTTTCCCATCCTTGTACCTGGCCATTAGTCCACTGCTCCTCAAACTCAGCCTCAACCTATCATAAACCAACATAAATGTATTTCAATTTATCAGAACCATTTTATTTATAGCTCAAGTCAGACTCATCACTCATGTCAATTCTTTTTCTAAAAATAGAATAACCCCATGTTACAAAATAGGTTCGAGTTTAGCATCATAGCATCCTAAAGTTTAAGTATCTATTTTTGGATAAAGATATTCAATTCACTTTTTATATAAATAATATGAAACCTTGGAAAAGATTCTGTCAAGATCTTGCAGTGGTTCAGTCCTCTGAAAGAAGTAAATAAGATACTCCAGCAAATTCTCCATGTACTCCCTGTATTGCCTACAGATAACAATATTTGTAAATACAGTATAAGAAGCATGCCAAATAAGTAGAACCACAGAAAGAAATTAAGCTGTGGTAAAGCACCTTAAGAATAGCAAGAATAAAAATAGAATTAAGGATATTTTACCGTGTTGACTTCAATTTCCAAGGGATATTGTGTGGCTGTGAAAAGACGTCAAGGTAAGCTGAGTATTCAATTTTGGATCCAAATTTAGAATTAATGAACTGATTGAACAATTCGTGCAGGTCCAGGTACCGACCAAAGGCTTCCTGAAATGAATAGCTAACAAGTAAGACCAGATGGTAGAAAGAAAACACAACATAAAATAGGAAATTACAGCAACAAAAGGTGTTTAATTGTATGCAAGTGTTGGGGAGGGGGTGGGAAGAGACCTCGCCACTGAACTCAATAACTGGTTCTTCCTTAAGTAAAGTCTCATCCTCTTCATTAGCATTGACAAGTCGAGCAGCTGGGTGCTTTCTATGGTACTCACGAATCTGCATTTAATTTAACAATTACTTCACTAAACATCAATTTCGGATTAAATTTCTCCTCCTTTGCTAAAAAAAATATATTTGAAAATCAAAATCACTCAGATTTATTCATGCTTCTAAGAAAAAAGTAGGATTTGTGTAAAATTCCAGCTTAGCATTTTTTGCTCCAGGTTAAAAACAAAGTAAAAAGTTACCTCCTTCAATCTATCATAAAATGCACTAAAGACATTAATGCCAGTAGCCGTTTGACCTCCGAGAGCAGCAATTTCATCTTTCCTAGCATTATCTTTATCTTCATATATCTCAATCTGAAGAAGTTCAAAAATAAATACAAAAAAAAAAAATAAACACAAAAAGCTATAGCAGTAACTCAATTTCACATAGGATAGGGAAGTATTACTAGCTTCTCAGTGGTGGAGATGATGGTGTCAATATTATTGCGGACGCGATGGCTCTGATACAATCTATCTTTGGCAGTAGGCGGATCATTTTGCAGGTCCTTCACTATGAGCCGCTCAAGCTGTTCCACATCTTCATGAGCAGCCCGAGTCACCTCGAGTAGAGTCGACGACATCTCGGCTTCTGGTTGGCTTAGCTGATTCGACCAGACTAGGGTTTTTTATTATCTCAGTCAATAATTAAAACAGCACCTGAAAAAGGCATAAAGGAGGTTAGTAAGAGAGAGAGAGAGAACAAGGAAACAAAGCTGCGCCAACCCAACAAATCTCGGTTCCCACCATCCCTACTCCCTCTCTGACAATCATCCTTAGCCCCATTGCAGCCACCAAATGGTCCTCTCTTAAACCCCTACTAGCCAAGCCTTATCGAGTCCACCAGTAAACACCATCCTCCACAACCATAGTCTCACACGCACATCTGCTCTATTGACCCCAAACTCCAGCCATTAACCAAACAACCTTCAATCACTGTTCAACAAGCATCACCTAAACTACTATTAACATCATCCCTAAACCCTGAATATCCCAGCAAACCCCCACTCAACCCTGTCACAACCATATCACCGCCTAATCCAGAAACCTCACACGTACATTATCATCATTTCTAATCCCTACCACACTACCTCCTAACCGTTCCCCTAAATCAACACCCATAACCAAACCAAAATTCAGCAAACAAAGAAAGAAACCGGAGAAGCAATTAAAGGAGGAGTCATCCCTTACCGATCTTTAAAAACCAAGACACTGGTCAAAATCCGGATAGTGGGGAAGCCATCAGTTTCGAGGACAAGCCGCGAGTCAAAACCGGTGGCTGATTGGACGACAGGCGAAGGCGGCGTTCGGTGACGGAGCCAAGGTATTATAGAGTTATTCTAGTTTGCTTTGTCTATGGTGAGAAATGTTTTTGATGATTTTCATTGTATATTTAGAAAATAGAGAATGAAAGGCTTAGTTTGAGTTTGAGAACGGCTTGAATGGTGCCGATTACGGTGTTAAACGGCGGCAGCGGCGGCGGCGGATTTCTTTAAGGGTTTGGATGCGATTTCTTACGCGTGAAAGGGTAGAGGTTCTGGTAAATGAAATGATTCATGGGAAAGTGAGAAGAATTAAATGGGTACAACTACTGTGGAGACCCTGTACTAAAAGTGATATTACATTTTACTTTCTTACTAAAAAACTCCATTATTTTTACTAAGGGCTGATATGATGGTACAACAAGAGAATGACACATGGAATTTTTAAAATATCTTAAAAATAAATAAAATTTTTATGATTATTTAAAAAATTTATATGAGCAATAGTTACTTAAATTATGTAATTTTTCTTGAAGTATTTGAAGTTTGTCTTTTTAAATAGGTATTTAAAGTTCTATTCTATTCCAAATCAATCAAATTATGATACATTTAAAATTGACATTATGTATGGGGTAAAAGTATTTAAAATTTTTAATTAAAAATATCACGTGTTATAATTTGATTGGTTTGAATTTTTTTTAACGAGAGTTAACAGTTAGTAAATATTCAAATTTTGATTAAAACTGAATTAATCGATCGAATCGATCTAATTCGATTAATCCATCAAAGATCGATTAATAATTTTTTGAGAATTCAATTTTCAATTATTTCAATTCTAAATCGAGTTATTAACCGAGCTCCCAAAAATTAAATATTATATATAACATGTATCAAGTTTAGGCTTAACCAGTTAGTCCACTGCCACTCAACCCCCAACCACCGACCCACCGAATAAACCCAAAAATTCATAATACACTAACGTCCTTAACCCACTAACCCTGACCCAACTAATAACCCAAAATGCCTATCTTAAAACAAAAAAAAAAACACACTAAAATTTCCCATTCTGTTCAGTAATCCTAATCACTAATCTCATATTCTCAAATCTCATCTCCCAAAATATGAAATTTCTCTGAAATCTTCAATCTACCTACTATCGAGTGTCGACAGCCACTAGTCACCACCGACCACCGTAATCCAACGCAGTGATGCACCTTCCCCGTACGGTCACTTCACTCACCACTGTCTAATATTCAGGGCTCAAGCACCTTACACTCTTTTGGGTTCTCCGTTGTCGTCGCTATCGTCATTGCTGGAACACCATAAAAAATTATAGTCCAATATTTCAAGGCTCAACTGCTCAAGCAACTTGCACCCTTCTGGGTTCTCTACTGTCGCCGCTCACATCATTGCTGGAAGCCTGGAACCCCTTTTGCCTTCAGGTTCTTTTTGGATTCTCCGTTTTTCATTGTGTATTTATTTGCCTCCAAGTGCTTTGCCTTTCATATTGTTCTGTTCTTATTTGTGTAATTTTCAACACTAAAATTAAGAGTGGATTTATTTTTAGGATTTAAGATTCAAGATTTTCGAAATCAAATACCTGACAAGCCGGTGGTCTTGGCAACAATATGGAATTGCTTGCCATTGGACTGTGGATTTTAACCTTGAGCCAAATATTTGCTCATGGTTAGGGGTGCAATGTCATGATGAGCTGGTACTGGAATGGTTGACATGTGGTTCTTGTTTTGTGTGTTTGGATGGCTATTCAAATTTCTATTGTTTGAGATCTTACAGGCTTTAGCATATACATGTGGGTGGCCCTCAGTGTATTGGACACTGTTAACTTTCTCACTTTTCCATATTTCCCACTAACTTTAAGTGTAGTTTCGCAGGTCAAGTAATTAGTCCTCCAAAAACATTACTTTACGAGCTAATAACGAATTGGACCCATTGCATCTCAGGTGGATAGTTCCAGGGAACGGGTATAGATTTGGATAGGACCCTTTGCTCATATCTAATTTAGCAATTCATCCTTTCTCTTTTATCTGCCATCGAGAGATCTTTGCTTGATTAAAAGACCAGAAAAGTTTTGTTGCCATGTTATTGTTTTTAACTACACCGTAAATGAGGGTAAGAACCTGGAAATTATAAATGATTTAATCTTTATTAACATCACATTATTTTATTATTTCATAAAATAATGCTCTTAAATACACTATAAAGGATGCTCTTTTATTTTTATTATTTATGTTTTTTTAAAATGCATATATTTTTATTATATGTTTATTTTTTGCACATATTTTATAGGTGTGGGAATCTAATTTTGTTTGGGCCCAACTTCAAAACCCAAATAACAAATTTTAAATTTAAATGTTCAAATTACACCCAAATCTCAAGTCTACTTACAATGACCTAACAAAACCTAAACACCCTAACCCAAACAAGCTCAAATACACCAAAAAAACAGAAGAAAAAAAAAACTAGAAACCCTAATGCAAGTTGTTCAATCGCCACTCGCCCTAGTCACTCACATGTTGCCACGTCAGCAAAACCATCACCATCTTCAACCACAGCCATTGCCAAACTTGCACAATTAGGGATGAGTTAAAATATATCTTAATGGCAAAAAAAAACAAAAAATCATCATTGTAAAATGGCTATAAAAGCCAACTCAGATTTTCTTGTATGTTTTACGAACCACAGGAGATCTATTCGCAATACAATTGAAAGTTATTTTTTTGCAAGGTGCTACTGTTTTTTTATGTATATACATATTTATATTTATTATATATTCATTCTATTTTTTTATTTTCGAAATCAAATATTAAGAAAATCTAAAATAAAAAGAAGAGGCAAAGTTAGGGTTTCATACCTCAATCTGTCGTCATCGTTGTAGCCACAGAGAGCCCTTTCGAACCAGTCGATCTACGCTAGAGAGAGCTCCGATGAAAGTCTTTTAAAGAAAAAAACTTTTGAAAACTCAAAATAAATATATAAATCAAAACAGATTCAAAAGAGAACTAAAAAAATCAAAACTTTTCGAATATTTTTTGAAAATTTGATTTGATTTCAAAAGATCTAGGCTAGATTTATAAATTTCTAAAAAAATGGAAAAATAAGGAAATTGAGAATTTTCGACCGGTGCTGGTGACAACGGCCGGCGATGAAGCGCGACGATTCCACTTGGCCGACTTGGAAACCTTGGAGAGAAAAAAAAACAAGAAGAATAAAAGGTTTTTTTTTTTTTTAAAAAGGAGTGAAATGATTTTTTTTTTTGAAGTTTTTTACCTTTTATAGCCCCCAAAACGACGTCATTTTGGATGTGGCTTAAACGCCCCAACATGGCGTCGTTTTGGCCACACCCGGATCCGACCCGAAGACACCCTCAAGGTCCATGTGTTTTTGTAAAAGGATTATTTTTCCTTTTGGTCCTTTCGTATTTTTTTGTTTTGGCAATTTAGTCCTTTTTATATTTTTAATTTATTTTAAATTTTACCCAATAATTTTAAATAATTTTCAATTTAGTCCTTTGATCTTGGACCCTAAGGTTGCCACATGTCAAATCTTTGGGCGAATTGCCCGTAAAGTCACTAAACTCTTTAAAATTTTATTTTTGACCCTTAAACTTTCTAAAAATTATGTTTTGGCCCTTAACTTTCCAAAAATTATTTTTAGCCCTCGAACTTTCTAAAAATTCAAATTTGACCATCAAACTTTCTAAAAATTATGTTTTGACCCCCAAACTTTCTAAAATTTGAATTTGGCCCTCAAACTTTAAAAAAATTCATTTTGACCCCTTTTTCCTTATTTTCACATTTTACCCCAAAATTTTTATTTTTTTAATTTAATCCTTTATTTTATTTCTTCTAAAATTAATCCCGTCTTTTTATTTTTCGATATTTTGATTTTCTTTCGCATCACGTATTTTGTTTATTTTATTTTTAATTATTTGTTTTGTGTATTTATTACTCGTATAATTGCACTTTCTTCATATTGCTCAATTTTGTCATTAATTGTACACTCGTATTTAATTTACATGCTCATTTTTAAAAAAAAATATTTTTTAATCAAAATTGTTTTTCGATTTTCTTAAAAAATATAAAAAAATTTCTAAAATCGAGATAATATTCCCTTATTTCGAAATTAGAAAAATTGTGCCTTAACTTACTAGGCGCTATTTTTCTTCAGACCGGAATAATGGAATACCCTTTTTAAAGGTTTGAAATTGGCAATGAAGGAATGGTCGTTATTTTCGAATCTCGAAACGTTATGTCCTAACTCACTGGACATGACTTCCTTTCTCAATTATTTCGAAATAACGAGACTTTCTCACAAAATTTAATTTCTTTCTTAAACATGTATATCAAATAAATCATGCATTTAGGGATCACATTTTAATTTTTACTCGAGATTTCAAATTTTTACATTAAGGTCGGAAATATCAACTAGGTACCAATTTTTGGGCGTGTGAGGGTGCTAATCCTTCCTCACACGTTCCCGACTCTCAAACCCGTTTTCTGGATTTTGAAGACCAAAATATTTGTTAAAATGGATTTAAAACGTTTTAAGGTGTTCTAATCACTTCAAATAAAAATGATTGGTGGCAACTCCATATTTCGATTTTAAAAATATTTTCGAGACTTCTTAAAAAAAATGTTTCGACAGCTTGACGACCCCACTAGGGACATTTTTAAAATAAAAGAGAGTCAAGCCAAAAGTCGATTATTTTTGTGTTTATTTATTAATTTTTTAAACTCTGTTTAATTTAATATGCGATCCTTTGCATTTTTTTGTGATAATATTGTATTGATACTGTTAGTATAGATTTGCATTCATTTGCATTTGTTACTACGCCTTTTAAGTGGAAGTGAGAAACTACTCCTTTGTGAGGTTTCCACCTTCGTGCAGGATAGTGAATCGCTTTCGAGATTACATTCGTACCTATGTTTTCCTGAAGTTTTCACTTCCGTGCAAACATATGGGAAATGTGTCCCCCTAAACTGAACTCGTCCGTATGAGCCTGTAATGGGTGAGGATCGAGGAATCTGCTAGTTTAGGTACCTCTACTCTAGAACTTAAATCACATATAGTGAGCCCTAAGTGCTTGCCTTAGGATAGAATTGCACCGAACTGTTAGCAGTTTCCCAAATGCATAGGTTCTTTATTTTATATGTGTATTTTGTTACCGTACTGACTTGTTTTCTTTTGCTTTTTGATTTTTCCTTGCATTACATCCTCATATAAGGAAATGTGTTAATTTAAGCTCGATTACTAAATAGAAAACTAGTCATAAGAAAACGGATAAGGTAGAAGACAATATGGTCGTGCGTATATGGTTAAAAGAAGGACGAAAAAATCGATGATTTGCCAAACGAGTAAGACAAATACGAAGACCGCACAACGAGCCAAGCTTTGACATAAGTACGATAAGTGATTGATCACTTAACCATTCAAGCTAACATTTTGGACCAAAAATCAAAGACGAACTCGGGTGAAATTAGATGATTTCCTACGAAGATTAAGGCTTTTGAACACTAAGGCACGACCATGTAAGTATCTACCTTATGTAAAGGAATTTATTTCTAGTAAAGTTGTTCTAATAGAATTGAACTATGAGTCAATACCTTTCTTATGCATACATACATTCATAAGCATTGCATTTTATTAACAACCATTTAATTCCATGAAATATCCCTAATTAATTAATTAAAATTTTAACAGTTACATCGAAAACCATTGAGAACCCGCACCGTTACCATACCCGCAAAAAAACCAAAGCCATGGAACAGAAGCTAGAAAGACTCGAGCAAATTCAAAGAGATATGCAAGAACAAATGCAAGCTCAATTGCAAGAACAAATGGCGAGAATGTATCGAGAGATGAAAGACCAGATCATTGAAGCCCAAAGAGTTATGATCAGATAATTAGCCTAAATGATGAGGGGCAGGGCTGACAAAAGGAAAGGTTTTGCAATAAATCTAGCGGAGGAAGGTGAAGATCCCATTCACCTCCTAGGCTTTACACCCTCTCACAACCAAGTTTTCACCTGAAACATACACACGGGGAGCGACTGTTACCATAAGAGCACAACAACATACTACTGGTATGTTAGGGCCAGTTAATTATCCAATGGGATCGGGATCCAACCCCAAAGATAATGTCGCAAATCCTAGTGTCTCTGACTTTGATGAAATGGCAAAAACAGATATTCCTAAGTAGATAGAGGAAAAATATAAGCTGTTGGAAGAAAATATTGAAGCGATACAGAGAGTTGAAAATTTCTACGGAATAGATGAAAATAAGTTAAGTCTGGTCCAAAACTTAGTGCTTCCTCCAAAATTCAAGGTTCTAGAGTTTAAAAAGTATAATGGAATGAGCTGTCCAGAAGCTTATATCACCATGTTCTGTAGGAAAATGGCAGGATATGTCTATAATGACCAACTTCTCATTCATTATTTTCAGGATAGGTTGGTAGGGTCTACGGTTAAGTGGTACAATTAGCTAAGCCGCACAAAGATTAGTTCGTGAAAGGACTTGGCTCAAGCCTTTATAAAGCAATATGACCATGTCACTGACATAGCTCCGGATAGAATTACATTGCAAAAAATGGAGAAGAGGCCAAATGAAAGCTTCAGACAGTACGCCTAAAGATGGAAGGATGTGGCAATTTAAGTTCAGCCAACACTGATCGAGAAAGAGACAACTATGCTCTTTATTATCACCCTAAAGGCACCTTATCTTAATCATCTGCTAGGGAATACTACTAAGAGTTTCTTCGATATGGTCATGTCTGGATAAATGATCGAGAGCGTAACTAAAAGTAGAAAAATCGATGCTGGAAAAAGCGCCAAGAGGTTCGCTCCCAAAAGAAAGGACACTGAAGTAAACAACACGGGCTTGTACAGTAAGACAAGCTACTAAAAGTCGATAGTAGTAGCACAACATAGGGCTATAACAACTAATAACAGAGGTGCCCCAAGATAGGAACCCAGGTCAAATAAAGAAAGGCTTCAGTTTACTCCTATCCCCACCACATATAAAGAGCTTTATCAGAACCTATTCGACGCCCATATTGTGTCACCATTCCATGTAGAACCAATGCGACCCCCGTTCCTAGACTAGTATGATACGAATGCCCAATGTGAGTTTCACGCGGGAGTAACAGGGTATTCGATCAAAAATTACTTTACTTTTAAGAAGTTGGTCGAAAGACTCATCAAAATGGGAGTCTTGAGGTTCGAGTCCAACATAGAGGAGAATCCATTACCCAATCATTTGAATTAAAGGGTAAATGAGGTGGTCGAAGATGGGAGCGTTAATGCTATATTCGAAGAAGGGAATGGAGATGAAAATCTGTTAAGGATTCATCCTTATGTTTTTGGAAACATTCTGGATAATTGGATTGTAGAGGAATTCCCTGTAGGTTTTAGGAGTTTTTCAGAGTGGTACTCAAAACACACCTATTGCTCTAAGCCCGAGAGTAATATGAAATATTTTGTAAAGGGCACATGACCATTATCAATTATCTTTAATGGAAAATGTATTTTCTATCTTGCTTGACAAAAAATTCGCTAATTATTCTTTCATTCTTATCCAATTCAACAAACAAATTCGTTTATACTCAAGTTACATAATCGATCATTCTTTAATACATTCATTCTTGTCCAATTTGACAAACATTTACACTCATACTCATACTATATAATCATTCATCATTAAATTTATTTTGTTCTTTAGCCTCTTTTTACTTCTTTGACAGGTCTTCAGATATCAAAGATATAAGTGATGCTGATCCTGACTCAGAGCCTCATTTCGAGCAAGATATGTGTTTAGAGGAACTTCAAGACTTTGAAAATGATCAAAATTGTAACTTTTCTCCCGACTTGTTAAGAATGATGAAATAAGATGAAAAATAGCTCGTACCTCATAAAGAGTCAGTGAAAGTTGTAAGCTTAAGGAATGAAGACAAGAAAAAATAATAATTGGGACAAACATCTCTATGGAAACAATGCAAGATCTTATTGAGTTGTTCCAAGAGTCCAAAGGTTTTCACATGGTCTTATCAAAGCATGTCAAGTTCAAGGAACTGATGTAATGACGCACATGCTCTCATAAAGGAAAATACAATCCATTTCAAAATGAAACTCTAAAGAATGAGGACTGACGTGTTATCGAAGAAGAGGTTAAAAAAAAGAGGAAAAAGAAAGAAAAAAAAGGGTCGAGATGATAGAAAAAATAATCGTAAGAGGTATCTTAAAACCTAAGAAAATAAAAAAGAAAAAGAAAAGAAAAGAAAAGAAGGAAAAGTCAAGATGAAAACCCATAAAGGGCATCTCCTTTGCCTTTTCACATCATGGCCTTTTTTTATGTGAAGCATGAACATCATCGGGCTAATTTTGCCAAAGGTTTCCAATGAGCATAAATTCATCTTTGTGATCAATGATTACTATACCAAGTTTGTAAAAGTTGCTTTCTACGTTGATATCACAAGATCTACAATGAGCAAATTTTTAAAAAAGATTACATGTTAATGCCAGAAAGGATCATACTGACAACACACTGAATTTGAACAAATAGCACAAAAGCAAGGGTCTGCAGTCAATTCAAAATCAAACATCACAAATTTAGCACCATATTTCCTAAAGGTGAATAGGGTAAGGGAAGTTGTTTCATTTGCCCTACGCTTATTAAACATCTATCAAGACTTTGTTGGGGCAACACTTTTCCCGTTGATTTATGGAATGGAAGCAGTCGTATCCATTGGAGTCAAGTTTCCTTCCCTCCAAATTTTGTTAAAACTGATGAAATAGAATAAAGACAATTTAGATATGATCAGTTACACTTGATCGAGGAAAGAGGGTTGAAAATTATCTGACATGGTTTTGATGAACTAAGAACGAATGATGTGAGCTTATAACAACAAGGTCTATCCTAGAGAAATCCATGAGGAAGTTTTGATTTTAGAAAAGAATTTCACCTACAAAAGGATTTCCAAGGAAAATGATTGCTAAATTAGAAAGAGCCCTATGAGGTGAAGAAAGCTTTTTTTGGTAGAGCTTTGATTTTAACCAAAATGGATGGCAAACACATGCCCAACCCTGTGAACTCTGATTTGGTAAAGACGCCTTTTACCCAAAAAAAAAATAGAGAAAAGAAAATAAAAGAAAAGAAAAAGGAAATAGAAAAAAGAAAAAAGGAGAGGTTAAGATGAAAACTCACAAAGGGCGTCTTGAAACTAAAGGGATTTTGAGTTGAAAACTCGAAAAGGGCGACTCAAATTGGAAGCAAAAAGTGAACTTGAAATAATCATTTCCCTCAAACGTAACAATACGGAGGAACTTTATAATTTTGAGGCATCAACAAAACACTCCAGGTCTTCTAGACACATATCGGACCCAAATTGATCCTCGTCAATTCGACTCAGAGAAGCTCATGTTTTGATATTTGAGGCAGCTAATATTGTTCCTTATACTTGGCAACTTTCTTTGGCCAATGTTTGCAACTCTTTCCTCTGAATTTTGTCCTCAATAAATTCGACAGTATTCTTTCACAACTTTGTTCAAGCATTTTGCATTAAAAATATCCATTCACAACCTTGTTCTAGCATTTTGCATTAAAAATAATGAATAATGGACTAACACAATATAAAGGGTACAAGAACCTATGAGTATCGCTTTGAAAATTTCCTAAATGGTACAAGGGCCTGAAATAGGACCACCAGTTATAAGGACCCAACTTGAAACAAGTAGTTTGAACTAAGACTATTCTACAAAGTCTCATCGCAAACCTAGAAGAGGATGGGATAGCACACCAGTAATAGAACTTGGACAAAAGACAAACTATGTCAATCTAAGGACAAAAAAAATCATTTTCGAATCTGACATTCATCATGCACATTCATTTAGTTAGGAGCATTTGACTCATTCTGATCATGGCGTCCTAATAATGTGGCCTGTATAGAGGTCCATAGAAGCATATTTTACAAGTTTCATTCCCACAAAATGGCGAGATGAACCGAGGAAACATTAAATCTTATACCCTAGAGCGCGGAGGGAAAGATTGAAGCCGCAATGGCAAATCTTATACCCTGAAAACAATGAAGCGACCATCATCTTGATGAGATATAGAGAAGTGAACCAAAATAATGAAGCGAAGCTCAATGTGAGTGAAACTTCAAACTTCATCTTCTTGATAAGATATAGAGAAGTAAACCAAAATAATGAAGCGAAGCTCAATGTGAGTGAAACTTCAAACTCCATCTTCTTGATAAGATATAGAGAAGTGAACCAAAACAATAAAGTGAAGTTCAATGTGAATGAAACTTCAATCCCCATCTTCCTGACAAGATACAGAAAAGTGGATCAAAATAATGAAGCAGTCATCTTCTTGATAAGATACAAAGAAGTTGACCAAAACAATGAAGGAACCATCTTCCTGATGAGATATAGAGAAATAGACCAGAATAATAAAGCAGAGCTCAAGATCCTTGAGGTTACAGTGGAGTAGAGTGAAACTTCAAACCTCCATCTTCTTGATGAGATAATTAGAAGTGGATTAAAACGATGAAGCGGTTATCTTTCTGATAAGATACAAAGAAGTGGACCAAAACAATGAAGTAGAGCTCAACATCCCTAAGGTTACAGTGGAATAGAGCAAAACTTCAAAACCCATCTTCTTGATGAGATACAGAGAAGTGTATCAAAATAATGAAATAGAGCTCAATGTCTATGAGGTTACAGTGGAGTAGAGCGATACTTCAAACCCATCTTCCTGGTGAGATACAGAGAAATGTGTCAAAATAGGTAGTAGATCTCAATGCCCTTGAGGTTACAATAGAATGGAGTAAAGCACCAGATCCTATATCCTTGAAGTTGCAGTGGATCAGATCCAAATGAATAATGAATCTTAATGTCCTTGAGGTTACAGTGGAATGGAGTAAAGTTACATCATCGTCTAATCGTTTACCCCTAATCAAGAGGGGCAGATTGAAGCCACCATCCAATCTTTTACCCTTACTCAAGAGGAGCAGATTTAAGCTACCGTCTAATCTTTTACCCCTAAGTCAAGAGGGGCAGATTAAAGTTGTAACAACTCGATTTTCAATAGTGTCGGAAACAATGATTTCAAGATCACAACTCCAACAAGTTGAGTCTTAAATTTATTTATTTAATATTTTTGACATCGATAGCATCGTATGAAATTCTAGTTTAAAGAATTAAATCGATTAGATTGTTAATTAAATAGAAATGACTAAATTGAAAAGGTGTAAAAGTAGAATTATTTAATTAGAAGGATCAAATAGGTGAATTAGACAATAGTAAGTAACTGAGTGGAAAGATATGTCATTTAAGTGAAATAGGTGAGATTTATTAAGTTTAAAATGATTAATTAATTTAATCATAAAAGTTTGGAAATCTACAAAATTGCCATTGTTATATAAGTAAAATTAAAAGAAGAAAATAACTCATTTTCTTCTCATTTTCATCTATTTCATTCAGCCAAAGAAAGGGAAACCTAGGGTTCCATTGTTGAGTTTTTAAGCTTTGATTTGGGTAAGTAAACTTTTATCGTTTTTAGTAGTTTTTATGTTTTTGAGTCCGTATTAACTTAATCCAGCTTATGCAAGGACTAATTTGTGAATCTGTCAAATGTTAGAAAACTTGCCATTGTTGAAATTGCTTGATTTTTGAAAGCTTTTGATGTATTTGAATGTTTGATACTTGGGTTAAATCTTTTTGCAAAGTGATTTTTGATGAAATTAGGGTTAAAGGACTAAAATGTGAAAATGGTAAAATTACGTGTATTATTGTGAAAATAAATGTGTGAATGGTTTGGATAGATACCAAGAGAATTTGACATTAGTTGTGGGAGAGAATGGCTATTTTGCATGTTTTGTATTGAAAGGACTACATTGAATAAGAAGGAAACTATTAGGGGTAAAATCGTAATTTTTCCAAAAGGACTAAATTGTGTTGAATGACTAAATTATATAACTTATTGTGAGAATTTAATGATTTGTGAATGTAGATTACGTTCATGCTACCGACCGCGAAAAAGGGAAATTAGCGGATTATTCCCTAAAGTCTTTCCTAAACTGCAATCATGTCCGGTAAGTTCGTAGTGTAAATCTTACTTAATATTTCTTGTATATGTATATATTATCAATATACAGCAAATCGAAAGTTTTCGGTATTGAAGAATGATAAAAAAATAAAATGCAAGAGATAGTAGGCTTTATGCCGTTGAAATAGTACCGACACGATGGCTAGGGTACCGCATGTGTTGCGAGTCCTCAACAGCTCATGTGAGTAGCATCGTGACTTGAAAAAGAGATATGGATCCTATATGGATTACAAGTCTTACGATGGCTGGGACTTATGCTTATTGCATACTCCCGACAGTTCATGTGACCAGCATCGTTAGGAAACAGTTTACAGTACAAATAGACACCGTACCGATGGTTAGGGTACCGCATAAGTTACAAGTCCTCGAAAGCTCATGTGAGTAGGATTGGGTACTCGAAATAGAAAGTTATGAATAGGAAGAGGAGTTGTAAATACTCGAAGAGCAATGGAAACTACGTTGGCTCGATGAAGTCATTGTTGCTTATTACCATGTTGGTAATATATAACTATTGAACTTACTAAGCTATAAAGCTTACTGCAATTATTGTTGTTGTTTTGTAGATCGTTTTGCTGATTGAAGATCGGATCATCGTCGTCACCTGAAGTCACACTATTACGGAGTTTGTCGGTAGATTTTAATTGACTTGGTCTTATGGCATGTACTAGGGTGTTATTAACTTTGATGTTGGATTAAAGATGTTGAAATCTTGCTATTTTTGATTGTGTAAATGCATGAAGTTCAACTTAGATGCTTGTAAAGACCTAAGATTATGTATGTATTGTGAAGACTTTATGTATAACTTGTGTTTGAGATGTTAAACTAGTGTTTTGGCATAATTCTTGAGAATTCTGCATAAGTGTTTCGGTAGAACTTATACAGGTATCGGTAGAAGATCAGGGTTAGAGAGAGGTTATTCTCTAACTTGAGTTGTATCGGTAGTTTAATTGCAAGTATCGGTAGTTTCTAGCATTCATGTATCGGTAGTTGGTATACATATATCGGTAGAAGTTGCAAGGTGAGAATTTTTGCTCTCTGAATTTTTGGTATCAGTAGTTGCATGACTTGTATTGGTAGAAATCATACTTGTATCGATAAAACTAGCAAAGGTACCAGTAGAATTTTGCACAGTTCAAAATTGTTCATTGATTTGACTATTACCGATACTTGACCATCAGGTACTGGTAAAAGTCCCCTAAAATGTTGGAAATATTGTTTTTACCCTTAATGAAATTGTGTTATGATTAAATACTGATCCAAATATGAGAGGTGATTTTGTATTGAATAAAGATATAAATACTTGATATTTTAAAATATGAATAGGGTTAAATGAATAGAAATATCGAAATCCTAACCGGTGACGATGTTCGAGATTTGGGTGTTACAAAAGCTACCATCCAATCTTTTACCCCTAGTCAAGAGGGACAGATTAAGGCCACCATCTAATCTTTTACCCCTAGTCAAGAGGGGTAAATTGAATCCACGTTCCAATCTTTTACCCCTAGTCAAGAAGGGCAGATTGAAGCCACATTCCAATCTTTTACCCTTAATCCAGAGGGGCAGATTAAAGTTGTCTGATCTTTTACCCCTAATCAAGAGGGGTAGATTGAAGCCACCATCTAGTCTTTTACCTCTGATCCAAAGGGGCAGATTGAAGTCAAACACACAACTCCTATACCCTTAAAGTTGTAGAAGGGAGGAGTAAAACAAGTAGAAGATCTCAACGTCCTTGAGGTTACAGTGGAGTGGAGTGAAGCACCAGAATCCTATACCTCGATTCGTAGTGGGTCAGATGAAAATAATGAAACAAAGCTTAACGTCCTTGAGGTTACAGTGGAATAGAGTGAAGTTTTCAAAATCTCATCATCTTGAGACTACGAGGAGCGGAACGACAAATAAAACGAAGAGTAGGCCACTTAAAGAAAGAGCGCCAAAGAAACCAAGTTCAATGAGACTAGACGAAATTGTAATTTCTTTTAGTCTTTGCCCCGTTCCCGTTACATGGCAACGAGCAAAGAGGGGTAGCTGTTGAAGCCTAATTTTGTCCGGTCCCAACTTCAAAACCCAAATAATAAATTTTAAATTTAAATTCATTTTAAATTTAAATGTCCAAATTACACCTAAATTACAAGCCCACTTACAATGACCCAACAAAACCTAAAGACCCTAACCAAAACAAGCATAATAAGCCCAATTACACCAAAAAAAAAAAACTAAAAACCCTAATGCAAGTTGTTCAACCGTCGCTTACCCCAGCCACTCACATGCTGCCACGTTAGCAATACCACCACCATCTTCAACCACCGCCATTTCCAAACCTTCACAATTAGGGATGAGTTGAAATCAATTTTAATGGCAAAAAACAAAAGATCATCATTGTAAAATGGCTATAAAAGCCAACTCAGATCTTATTGTATTTTTTACGAACCACAAGATATCTACTCGCAATACAATTGAAAGTTTTTTTTTGCAAGGTACTACTCTTTTTTATACATATACATATTTATTTTTATTATATATTCATTCTATTTTTATTTTTTTTTTATTTTTGGAATCAAATATTAAGAAAATCTAAAATAAAAAGAAGGGGCAAAGTTAGGGTTTCATACCTTGATCTGTCGCCGCCGTCGTAGCCACGGAGAGCCATTTCAAACCAGTCGATCTACGCGAGAGAGGGCTTCGATGAAAGTTTTTTAAAGAAAAAAACCTTTTGAAAACTCAAAATAAATATATAAATCAAAACAAATTCAAAAGAGTACTAAAAAATAAAAAAAATTTGGATATTTTTTGAAAATTTAATTTGATTTCAAAAGATTTAGACTAGATCTATAAATTTCTAAAAAAAATGGAAAAATGAGGAATTTAGGGATTTTTGGCCATCACGAACGGCAATCGGTCGACGCTAGCGACGACGACCGACAATGGAGCATGATGGCTTCTCTTGGCCGGCTTGGGAACCTTGGAGAGAAAAAAAAAGAAGGATAAAAGGTTTTTTTTTTTTTTTTAAAAGAAGTGAAATGATTTTTTTTTGAAGTTTTTTTACCCTTTTATAGCCCCCAAAATGATGTCGTTTTAGGTGTGGCTTAAACGCCCCCAAACAATGTCGTTTTGGCCATATCCAGATTCGACGCGAAGACAACTTCAGGGTCCTCGTGTTTTTGTAAAATGTGTTATTTTCCCTTTTGGTCCTTCCGTATTTTTCTGTTTTGGCAATTTAGTCCTTTTTTATATTTTAATTTATTTTAAAATTTACCTAATAATTTTAAATAATTTTCAATTTAGTCCTTTGATATTGGACCTCCCTAGGTTGCCACATGTCAAAAATTTGGGCAAATTACCCATAAAGTCCCTAAACTCTTAAAAATTCCATTTCAACCCCAAACTTTCTAAAAATTATGTTTTAGCCCTCAAACTTGCCAAAAATTATTTTTTGGCCCTCGAACTTTCCAAAAATTTGAATTTGACTCTCAAACTTTCTAAAAATTATGTTTTGACCCCTAAACTTTCCAAAAATTCAAATTTAGCCCCCAAACTTTAAAATTTTTTATTTTGACCCCGTTTTTCATTGTTTTCACATTTTTGCCCCAAAATTTTCATTTTTGTTTTAATTTAATTCTTTATTTTTAATTCTTCTAAAATTAATCTCGTCTTTTTATTTTTCAATATTTTGATTTTCTTTCGCGTTGTGTATTTTGTTTATTTTATTTTTAATTATTTGTTTTTTGTATTTATTACTCGTATAATTGCACTTTCTTCATATTGCTCAATTTTGTCATTAATTGTACACTCGTATTTAATTTACATGCTCATTTTAAAAAAAAAATTTTTTTTAATTAAAATTGTTTTTTAATTTTCTTCAAAAATATAAAAAAATTTTAAAAATGAGGCAATATTCTCTTATTTCGGAATTAGAAAAATTGTGCTTTAACTTACTAGGCGCGGTTTTTCTTCGGACCGGAATAATCGAATACCCTTTTTAAAGGTTTAAATTGGCAACGAAGGAATGATCTTTATTTTCAAATCTTGAAACGTTAAGTCCTAACGCACTTTCTTTCTCGATTATTTCAAAATAACAAGACTTTCTCACAAAATTCGATTTCTTTCTTAAACGTGTACATAAAATAAATCACGCATTTAGGATCACATTTTAATTTTTACTCAAGATTTTAAAATTTTACATTAAGACCGGAAAGATCGACTAGGTACAAATTTTTGGGCGTGTGAGGGTGCTAATCCTTCTTCACACATAACCGACTCCCGAACCCATTTTCTGAATTTCAAAGACCAAAATGTTTGTTAAAACGTATTTAAAACATTTTAAGATGTTCCAATCATACCAAATAAAAAAGATTGGTGGCGACTCCATATTTTGATTTTAAAAATATTTTTGAGACTTTTTAAAAAAAACGTTTCGACAATAGGCATAATGCAAATGGAGATATTGTGCAGAGAAGAAATAGATGCAAATGGAGGATATTAAAGACTATTACAATTTAATTATATGTTAATTTCAAGACTTATATGCTTTTAATTATGTAGTGTTTTAAGACTTTAAATTTCAGTTAATTTCGATTAATTCGGTTAATTCAATCAAATATACAATCTTTTATATATTTTATACTTGTTTTAACCAAAAACACAAAAAATTTCAGTTAATTCGGTTAACCAACCAAATCAGCCAACATATTTCAATTCGGTTAACGGTTAAAGGATTAAAAAGTTCAGTTTATTTGATTACTACTAGTTCGGTTCGATTAACAGTTTGAACACCCCTAATAATTAATACCTAAAGTGCTAACTAAATAAAACTTTAAGTACTTACTTTGATAAAAAAACCTTTAGGTACCTAAATATGAAAAGTTGCATAGTTTAAGTATCTAGAGTGGTAACAAATTAAAAAAGTCATTATCATAATTTGGTTGGTTTGAATTCTTTTTGTAACGAGAATTAACAGTTGGTACCTAAAGTGGTAATATAATAAAACTTTAGGTACCTACTTTGGTCAAAACAAAAAAAAAAAAACTTTAGGTACCTAAATGGGAAAAGCTGCGTAGTATAAATACTTAAAGTGGTAACAAATTAAAAATGTCATATGTCATAATTTGATTTGTTTGAATTCTTTTTTTTAATGTGAGTTAACAATTTGAATATAAAATGGTAATAGAATAAAACTTTAGGTACTTACTTTGTAAAAAATAAACTTTAGGTACCTAAATGGGAAAAGTTGCATAGTTTAAGTACCTAAAGTGGTAATTTTTGGAGATCGTCCCGTATAAACAAAGAACAAGAAAAGTAGTGAAGATCGAAGACACAAATATTTACTTGGAAAACTCCTTCGAAGGGGATAAAAACCACGAGCAAAGGATGCTTCGGCTTTTCACTAAATGAGTAAACAAATGAGAGTGCAATATGGAGAAAATAAACCTAAAAGTA
Organism: Kokia cookei; assembly: GCA_039519145.1. Classification (NCBI taxonomy): domain Eukaryota; kingdom Viridiplantae; phylum Streptophyta; class Magnoliopsida; order Malvales; family Malvaceae; genus Kokia; species Kokia cookei. The sequence goes on from CM076908.1 coordinate 33,615,365, forward strand.
CTAAATGTACAATCCTAAACCCCAAAAATAAAGTCCTAACTCGAGAACAAAATTCTCTCCATAGTTATCACGAAACTTTCACCAAACTCATATGTGACTATATCTTGTCGCCTTCAAATAAAAGCCCTTGTTGATTGACGTGCCAAAACATGTATACAATGACCCCTTCAAATAGGCTTAGATTAGAGTTCTAATCATACTAAAATATCATTAAAATAATCAAAGTTCTGATCAAAATCTAAAATGCGATTGCTTACGTGGAGAATATGTCGTGTCATCGTGAAGTCCCATGCATGCTTGTTATGACGTTGCCGCTGCCTTAAGTTGGAGTTCGTCGCGTCACCTCGATGTTAGGGACCTCTTCTTCCTGACGTCAAGCCTTTCGATTGCTCGTTGATTCTCATCTAAGGTGCTTACAATGTGTCTGATAAATGCATGGCACACCCTACAGTAATAGATTAAAAATGTCATGTGTCATAATTCAATTGGTTTGATTTTTTTTAACGTTAGGTAATAGTTGGTACCTAAGTGGCAATAGAATAAAACTTTAGGTACCAAAATGGGAAAAATTGCATAGTTTAAGTACCTAAAGTGGTAATAGATTAAAAATTCATGTGTCATAATTTGATTGGTTTGAATTCCTTTTTCTTTTTTTTTTTAATGTGAGTTAATAGCTGATACCTAAAGTGGTAGCAAAATAAAACTTTAAGTTCCTACTTTGATTAAAAAAACTTTAGGCACCTAAATGGGAAAAGTTGCTTAGTTTAAGTACCTAAAGTGGGAATAGATTAAAAATGTCACATGTCATAATTTGATTGGTTTGAATTCTTTTTTTTTTTTTTGTAACGTGAGTTAACCGTTGCTACCTAAAGTGGCAACAGGATAAAACTTTAGGTATCTACTTTGGTAAAAAAAAAACTTTAAGTACTTAAATGAGAAAAGTTGCACAGTTTAAATACCTAAAGTGATAATAGATTAAAAATGTCATGTGTCATGATTTGATTGGTTCGGATTCTTTTTTAAACATGAGTTAACAGTTGGTTCCTAAAGTGGTAATAGAATAAAACTTTGGGTCTCTACTTTGGTAAAAAAAAACTTTAGGTACCTAAATGGGAGAAATTGCATAGTTTAAGTACCTAAAGTGGTAATAAATTAAAAATATAATGTGTCATAATTTGATTGGTTTGGATTCTTTTTTTAACATGAGTTAACTGTTGGTACCTAAAGTGGTAATAAAATAAAACTTTAGGTATCTACTTTGGTTAAAAAAATATTAGGTACTTAAATGGGAAAAGTTGCATAATTTAATTATCTAAAGTGGTAATAAAATAAAATTGTCATGTGTCATAATTTATTTGGTTTGGATTCTTTTTTTTTTTTAAACGTGAGTTAACAATTGGTACCTAAAGTCGTAATAGAATAAAACTTTAGGCACCTACTTTGATAAAAAAAAAAAACTTTAGATACCTAAATGAGAAAGGTTCATAGTTTAAGTACCTATTTTGATATTCAAGTATCTCTGCATTTGAACTTGGACAAGTATAGTCATTTGTCCATATTTATCCTAAACATGAATTTTCAAATAATTATAAAAAATATAGAAAAATATTTAAAATTTAGTAATTATAAATTATAAAAGGGTTAATATATACAAAAGTATCTAAATTTCGTAAGCTATACCGGTTTGGTACCTAATTTTTTTTCGAATCTAATTGGTACTTAAATTTAAAAACCGTAAGCCGACTTGATAATTTTATTTAACTACCTAGCTAACATCATTAAATTTTTAATCTCAACCAATTATTTTAAAAAAATTAATCTCAACCAATTAAATTATGCCATGTATATTAAAGGGTCAATCATATTGTGTCCTGTGTATTGAAAAAGATTTAATTTAAATTCTATTTTAATTTTCTTTTAATTTTATTAATTAAAAATAGAAAAACTTATTAATTAATTAATTAATTAATTTTTTCAGTTTTATTTCTTTCCTTTTAATTTTTCTTCTTTCTTCTTCCTCAAATTTCATCACTATTGCCAAGCACAGACCTGAGGGTAGTTTGGTAATGTAGCCGCCTAGAGTCCATGATTGAAAGGGGCTTAATTTTTTTTTTTTTCAGTTTTTAATGTGAAAATAAACTTTAGCCTTTTAAATTTTTTGATTGATGAACTTAACGAGTGACTCAAGTGATAAAAAAAATGTTGTTCATATTAGGAGATCTGAGTTCGAGCACTTATGTGTGCAAAGTGTGTGTGCCTTATAAAAAAAAGTTAAGAAAGTATAAACAAATACTACCATATAATTATACCAGTATATTAAAAAATTTCTGATTAATGCTTCTCTATAAGTAGAAAAAAAAAATAAGAGGGGCTCCAAATTTTTTTATTTTTTTACTAGTATATGTTTTTATTTGATTGAGTTATATTTTATAATTTTTTTTAAAATAAACTTAATTTATTATTTTACCTAAAACCTCAAAAATATCAAAAATAAACCTCAACATCATGATTCACAACGATCCAATTCCGTCAAAGCCACTGCCACTCAAACCTTGACCGGCGCCAGTCACACGTCTCCACCATCGTCATTTTCCATGTAAAGCTCCATTAACACCAAATCTCACCAAACCGTAAAGTTAGGTTTTTGTTGGTCTCCCTAATTTTGAAACATATGTACCAAATTTAGTAAAGTTTATTACCATAAATAACACAATAAATATTCGATTTTATGAAATTTTTTTAAATACAAAACATTTTTCATAAATAAGTTTTTCAACAATTAGCATCAAAATCGGGTTGTATTATATTTATTGATGTAAATTAATTATCAAATTATTTCATCTTTCTCTTTATTAATTAAATTGATAGAGAATGACATTTAATCTAATGCATGTCTTTTTTAGAGTTAAATATGTGAATAAATGTTTGATGATTGTATAATTATTTTTATTACGTAATTTTGTTAAAATTGTAATTATTATATAATTATAATATAGATATTATTTTAAAAAAGAATTCTATAATATAAAATGAAGTAGAAAGAAGCGAAGTTAAAGCAAGAAATTTGTGAGCATGTATTTAGATTTTTTTTTTTTTTTTGTATATTTAAGATATTATAAATTTATATAAATTTATAAGTAAATAATATATATTGTATATTTTAGCATGTATTTGTATCTATTTATACTATTATTTTCGTATTTTTTTGATAGATAAGGAAACCAAATACATTTAGCCATAACATGAATTATATTTGACACCAACACTGTTTTGTAGAATCTCCATCTCGATCATCTTAGGGTAACATCATAAATTCTCAAATCAAAAGGAACATTCTTCCTAATGCTGCCAGTAACCCAGTAACCCATTTACCTCGATGATCCCGAAACAAACCCTCACTGGAAGCTCAACTAGTAATCAAGTGCCTTGATCCATCCATATTCAATTTGCACCAGTCGTTCGGTGGCGGCTGCCGACTAGTAAAAGACATCGTCGAATCATTCTACCGATTTCTCCTACTGTTCACCAATGTGACTGATTTCGCAAAGGCAATAATTCCAACAACCTCAATCAAAGCCTCACAAAATTCTCCATCGAAGAGCGAGTTGTTTCGTCGTTTCCATATTCTCTAGGCTATAATCCCAAATAAAATATTCCAGTAGACACCTTGGACAATAAACTCGTTAAAATCTAAAAGATTTGTTATCAACCATTCTTCCAAATTCATTGAAAAGAAAGTATCCAACTTGTCTAACGATACAAATTTTACACAGACATTTCGAGCTACCAAGCAATCTCTTATCGCATGCAAAGGTGTTTCAACCCCACTTTTACATAAACTGCAAAAATAGCTATTAGCCGTTCCCCTCCTACACCGTTCTAAATTGGAGAGGACTCAATTGTGTAATAGAAGCCAAAGGAACTACCGAACTCTTTGAGGAACATGTAATTTCCATATCAACTTCCACTTTCGATCTCGTAAGGGCCAATCACCATGTGTGAATTCACAGTATCCACTAGCCACTATGCATTTACTGTTATCGGTTAATCTCCAAGCTACTTGGTCTTCCCCTGCATCGTCTTTTGGAGGATGAATACCTGCCATATACAAGAGAACTTCCCCTGGGGAATCCCTTTCAAAATACTCACAATTCCATCCCCCTTCTAATGATACCATTGCATACACTGTGACATTCAGAAAAAATGGTCTCGTATTAGTGCAGTAGTTGGATAAAGGTCCCAACTCTTTAATCCAGTGATTAGTCCAGCACCTTACTCTCCTACCGTCTCCTACATGCCAAAAAAGGCTACTCCGAAGATCACTCCAAACACTCGAAATATATTTCCAAATGAAACTGCAACATCTTCTTTTAATGTTCTGTGGACAATCCTCATCAATTTTATATTTTGACCCGAGTATCCTGACCCATAAGGCATATTTCTGTAACAGAAAATTGAAACCATGTTTAAGAAGGAATGCCTTATTTTGATATTGAGTTCTCCTTAGTCCCAGACCCCCTCTGTCAATGCACGGGTCTAGTTCTATCTCACCCCGAGCTCCTTTACATCATATCCAACTTACCCCATAGCCATACATAAAATTTTCTTACCAACCATTAGCAAACTTCCATTAATGTTCTATTTACCCTCAGATCCTTGCCTTAGCATCCTGATCCCAGTCTCTTGGCTTACTTCGTCCATTCTTCAGAATAACTGAAGTGGACGATTAGTTTCTATCGAATTATAACATGTTGTATCCTTGTGGATTATCTGTCCCCCGCATCTTTTAGCGAACTCCCATTTCTGTTAGCCTAGTGTGGACTAACCAGTGTAACCTAGTTCTGGTCGACATTCCACTTTTCTGTAGATTCCTACCTCTAGCTCCCTTTTATCACGAACCATTTTGTTTAGGTTCCTTTCAATTATTAGACTTAAAACTCTGACCAAAGTTTACTCGCCAATAACCTATAGCTCTTAGGTCCTAGCTCACATTACCGATCTTCTTATTATGGTGGATCCTTGGACTATCCCGTTCACCAACATTCTCAAACAACCCTCAATGGTCTTTTCATGCTGTTCTCCGAGCATATCATACCTCTAGTTACTTGCTCAGTCCCACCATCATGTTAGCCCAATCTTTGGCGAGTCTTACTAGGCACCATATTTGATTTATAGATTCACTCAACCTGACTCTTGATTATTATCTTGACGGACCATAAGAGTTGTCATGGCTGAGCCCTGGTATTTCACCTTATAACCCCGTGTTTATGGTCCCGATGGACTATCTCATGTTTACTATCTCGGTGGACTACCTCGTGTTTACTGTTTCAATGGACTACCTTGTGTTTATTGTCTTGACAGACTATCTCATGTTTACTATCTCGGCGAACTACACGTGTTTACTGTCTCGACGGACTACACTAGTTGCCATAGCCTTGTTATGGTCTTACACATAGTTCCTCTTTTGAGGTGTTGCCCCCTAGGACCTTACTGTTATTGCGGTGTCACCCCATAGAGTCTACAGGCTGTCGTCTCAGTGTTGCTTTATGGAACCTAATATCCGTCAACATCATTTCATTTCTATCTACCTTGATGCTCGAACATCGAAGTGTTCCCCCTGCAAGGCTCGGAGTTTCGCATATCATGGTTTACTCCCAGCAATCTCGGATGGCAGAATCAAAACGAAATTCCAATTTCTTCTATCCCCCGCCCATTCCTCAATTTCACCGTCCTAACCTTGATGCTCGAACACCATAATGTCCCCTCTGTAAGGCCTAGAGCTTCGCCATCACCGTTTGAACACAACAACATCGTATGACGGTATCTGAATGAAAATTCCTTCTCACGAGTCCTAACGTAATCTATCTCAACAAAATTTCCCTCCATATCATGCATACAATGCTCAAACATGTAATCAAGCATACATTACGCCAGACAACAATTTGTCAACTAACTACTTTTAAACAATCAGAAGGTAATTGGTAAAATTCACACAACCACACCTAACAACTATAAACTCACATTTCTTGCTTTTCATTGATAGCTTAGCTTGTCTAGCGCCAGAGCCTCCTTCATCATGGCAGCTAAGCATGACATCCATTTATCAATTAAACTAAAGGTTCTTAACCCTTAAAACCCACAATCTACCATTGTACAGAAGCTTTTAAGAGTTTTTACTCTACTTCCTTTTTCCATCTACTAGTATAGAGAAGTAAGGGAGCTTACTAGTTCCTCAATTTTCCCATTACTAGATTTTAATTCTTACGTCGACCTCAACATGCATGACTTCCTTCAACCACCTCAATTTCTTTTTTAGAGCAACCAAAGAAGACAATACTTTAGAGTGAAAATTTGGTCAACAAAATTGAGAAGAATTCTGTCTCCACACACTCTTACATATATATATACTTCTTTTGCATGATCTTCATCGGCCATCACCACCATTCACACTTAATCATTTTGTCCCCCACTATAGAACCAACCTGATACGGAATTGGAATGGAGGAAGTGGAAAAAAGATCAAATTCAAAGTTGTTTGACTCAAAGAAGGAAAGATTTGGATTTGATTTGAAAAGAAGAAATAAACGAACTTCGAAATTAACGAAAACGAAAAAACTAAAAGAAGAAATTGAAGAACTAATGATAAATATTCAAAATAATAAATAAATAAATCAAGACGAAATTTAAAAGTGAAAGATGAAACGAGTAAACCGATGAATAAGATGGATAAAAGGATAAGTGTCTAGTTGAACCCTTTGAAATTTAAATCCCAACAAACTCAACTAACGACTCTAATCAACCCTCCAAGAAATAATTCCTGCAAAGTTGAAGGGTGAATAACGGATTCCCATGACTCCTTGAAGAAAATCGAGAAGAAAACTACTTCTAAAAATCATAAGAAATAAATCTTGCACAAGAAACAAACTCCTAGAGTTAAAAACTTTATTCAAGAAAACAATTGTCTGATTAATAAACAATAAAGAAGCCTTTATATAGGCTAGTTGAGTATATGAAAATAAAACTCTAAAGTATACTAAAACTCTAATAAATATAAACAAGAAGTAGTTTTAAACAAAATTCTGTCCTTGACATAAAACTTCTAAATAACTTAAACTACTTAAAAATTATTAAAAATTCGGATTAAAATAATGATAAAATAATAAGAGCTGATAAATACAATATTGGGATCATATATAATAAAAATTAAGCGTAAAACCCGAACCCAATATGATTTAAACTCGAATTAAAAGCCCGAAACTCGTAATTCCCGTCATAATCACATAAAAAAATTCTTCTCACGCAGTCTTTATTAAAACAGTCATAACTTGAGCTCCTAAACTCAAAATTGAGTGATTCAAAATGCGTTTCGAAACTAAGAGATAGATCTTCGAACGTCATGCAGACATTTGAACCCAGAAATGCATGGATCCTATCTAAAAAGTCGTCACAAGTCTACTGATTTCCTAAACTTAAAAATTGGCAGCTTTGATGAATGGAATTTAATAAATTTCACCCCATCCGTGCACGTATCACAACTGGTTCCATTCTAAACTAACCAGAATTGAAATCCAAATACTCAAAACATAGTCACTAAAATTTTCGAATATTCTCAATAGAGCCCGACACTTCACTAATCCTTTTAATAAAATCCCAATTTCCCTTAAGTTTTGGGTCAATAATGATATCCAGGTGTTACACATATGTAGCTCATGTAACACCTCCTAACCCTAAATCGTCGTCGAAACAGGGTTACGGTATATTATCAGACATATCGGATAATTTAAAAATAATAAATAAATAATTAATGAACATATTATAAAATAATCATAAATTCCCTTAATTAGACCTTCGAGGCTCAAAATACGTATTAGAAGAGAATTGAGACTTGTTCTGATGCTCCGTAGATTTTTCGTAAATTTTTTTCTTTTTTTTTCCAAACGCGATATAACCCCTTTTATAAACATCTAACCTTCCTTACAATTTCAACCCGCAACCAAAACAATTTAGACTCAAATCACCTAAATCATAATCATTTCATTAACATATTAACTTTATTCATTTTTCATTCAAATTTAATGTCAAATTTTATATATATTCTTTACCATTTTATTAAACTAATATCAAAATATAGTATATTCTCTTTTTTTTTTACAACCAACATTACAAGTATACACATGTAACCTATACAACACTTAATACATGCCACTTTTACCAAAAGGGAAAGATTACATCACCGAATTTATACTGAGGTTGGGATCGATCTGGATGCTAAACTAGACTCTTAATTTCTACTAACCTGCGCATGGAAACAACCGTTCGCTGAGTATTTCATACTCAGTGGTATTACTATAATTCAAATTATAAATAACCAAATAAATTTCACATAATCAATAATATAATACATGAACACATATTATCTTAATTTATACACCACTTTCATTCCATATCAATAACAAATCAAATATCATAAACAATTAGGTACTAATAACTTTTGAAACCTTTGATTTATCCATTTCATTCTCATTTCTCAATTTCATTACATATCACTTTATATGCACCAATTTTTCATTTCTATTCAATTTTTCTTTTTCACATTGTTTACCCTTATTAACAAGACTCGGACCTTGGCGGATACACGGATCCAACCAAACACACCAGAATGGCACTCAGTGCTTCATCGGATAGTTCAAAGCAATAAAGTGACACCTAGTGTCTCATCAGCCTAGTCGAAGTAAAGTGGTACCCAGTACCTCATCGAGTCTATCTGAAGTAAAATAATGACACCTAGTGTCTCATTGACTCAAGGTCGAAGTGTCCCTAAACTCTTCCAATCCTATGACATGCCAACTATATCCGACTCTCACCGACTAGTTAATAGGGATTTTCAATTTACAATTCATATTACTTTCAATTCCAATTTCACTTATTAAATATAAATATCGAAATAAACATTAAATAATGAATAATTCAAATTATAGTAATACAAACCTGGATTTCACGATTACTCCTCGATAACTTTCTTCTTTCCTTTTTGTGCCGATGCTTCTGGTTCTTTGCTAGCTACGAAAATAATAATAATTTACACTATTAATTATAGCACTAATTTATAATAATAATAATTGAATTTCTATCCAATTTATACCCTAATTTCAATTTAATCCTAATTAACTCATTTATTTTTCTAACTCAATTCATACTTTATTTTTATTGAATTTCCTTCCATTTTCTACTTAACTATCTAATGTTCATAATAAAACCCTAATTTAAAATTTCTTTCAATTTAATCCCTCTATCACAAAACTTATAGCTTCTTTTACAATTTAATCTCTTTATCAATCCTAACTTGAAATTCATTCAATTAAATCCCTAATTCACTATTTAGTTCAACATGAACTATGTTCAAAAATCTTAAAACTTCCAAGACCTCAACTTAATTTCATCAAAACTTTGTTCTAAAGCTTTTAAAACATCTAATTTAAGAGAAAATAGCTTAATTAACTTACCAATTAAAGCTTAAGCTTCAAAATTCTAGTTTCCCCTTTTTCTTTTTCCTTCTCTTTTCTCCCTTCCTTTTTCGTTTAACCCTGTTCTTCTATTCCTTCTTTTGTTTTTTTTTTCTTTTATTTATTCTTTTATATCTTTTTTATATATATAACATTAATAAATTATAAATATCTATTTACTTAAATAATAAGTAAATTAATATTTATTTTACAAATGTACAAATATAATTTTTACACATATATATTTTATTACCAAACATTTGGCTTTAATTTATATATATATTTCATTAATCTAATAAAATAATACCAATTAAATAATAATTTATACTATTATATTCTAATATTAATTAATAATAACTTAAATCATGAAAAATCTTTAGATTTTTCTCATTGTTTGCAGCCTCAAATTATGCAATAGGCATAATTGCCATTTTAGTCCCTCCTTTTCTTTTAATCTATAATTAGGCTTTCACCCCTTATTCAATTTAATCCTTTTTACTAATTAATCTAAATTAAACTAAATTCACCTAATCAAAACCTAATTAAACACACTACTAAACTCATAATTACTCCTAATAATTATTTACGAACTCGGTTTACTAAAACGGAGACCCTATAACTTACTTTTCCGGTGCCCGTGAATTTAGGTCATTACAGCTCATGTTAATTTGACATTTTATCATATCATCAAATATTTTAAAAGTTTTTAAAAGCCCAAAATAAAAATATACATTTAATAATTATTTAAAATTTTTTAAAAAATAAAAAATATAATAATTTACTATAATTTTTATATCATTTAATAATTATTTAAGAAACTACTCTAGAATAAACCTGGACAAATTGTTCTCTAAATTCAATCTAGCTTAAACAACTTTGTCCAAGTTCATAATGGACATTGTTTTTAACAATTTTTATTATTTTTTAATAATTTTAATAATTTCATATAATTCTTAATAATGTTTAAATATTTTTATATTTTAATAATTATTTGAAAAATCAATGTTAGATGAACCTAGACAACGTTTTGTCTAGGTTCATAGTAGAAGTTTTTTTTAAAACAAATAATTATAAATATTTTATTTATTTATTTAATTTTTTAAAATATTACAACATCATCATGATGTACACTTCGTACACTATATGTCATTGTCTAGTTGCTTTATCACCCATGTCAATACTTAATAATATAAATGAATGGATTTTTTACAGAATGATCACTTTACTTTTTAATCTAACGTACATAAATTAATTACCCATTTTCTAGTAGTGGGATAAAATACAATTTGACTCTAAGTACAAGAACCTTCATGATACTTTTATCCAATTAATCTCATATTTTGCATATTTTTATGATAATAATTTAAATTATATTTTTATCATAATAATTTAAATTTTATACAACTGTGTATTTTTGTTTTGTTTAACCAATTAATCATAAAAGAAACGTTGTGACTATCATTCTAGTAACATATTGTAATCATCTCCAACATCCATAGATGAGCCAAACAAATATAATCCTAGAAATAAGCAAATTGTCTCATATTAATTCGGCAAATACCGTCCTTGAATACAAGGTTTATTTTTCCATTAAAAAAAAAAACAATAAAACATTATAGGTTTTAACTTTAATCTTGTACTCTTTTGAACCCAACAATATGCCTTTAACACTATAAATACTCACTTCCACCTATGGTTTTCCACAAGTCTTCCGTACCCAGAAAACAAAAAGGACATTAGAGCAACAAATTAGATTTTATTTTTTTGAGCTTAATTAAATCAAATGACTGTTCATCGTTCATTAGTTATTTTTGCAATTGTTGTTTTCATGGCTCCGACCATTTCATTGGCTATGGATTATGTCGTGGGTGATGATAAGGGGTGGAGCTTAGATGGTAACTACACAGATTGGGCTAAAGACAAGCAGTTCTATGTTGGAGACACTCTTCGTAAGCTTATCCATTCCTTACTATTTTTTTAATCAATAATAAAATTTATGTTGTGTTTATTGTGTATGCTTTGAAAGGAAATTAAGGTTTCACGTATTATGCTGTATCTATACCTAACAACTTAAACCCAAGATTGGATTGCAATCCTAACTCAACTTTTGGAACTATAAATTTACTTGTGGATCAAATACTCAAGGTTTGTTTTTTCTTTTTAATTTTGGGGTTGCAGTTTTCAAGTACAACAACGCTAGTCACGACGTTTACAAAGTGAATGGAGATGACTTCAACAACTGCACTGTTCCATCAAACAATAGTTTGCGCTCATTCACCGGAAACGACATAATTAAGTTGGCAGCCGCCGGGAAAAAATGGTACATTTGTGGTTTTAACGGCCATTGTGGTAAAGGGATGAAGCTTAAGATCACGGTGCTTGACAGTACTGCCCCTGCTGCTCCTCCTAGCGCTGCTTCAACATTACTTGCCAAAGCGACCAATTTCCAGATCGTGTTAGGGATGACTTTATCTATCGCCGCTGCATTGATCATGGTCTAGTGACGCTTTTATTCATGGGGTGAAGTTTGAAGGCTTAGCAGTTTAATGAATAAAACAGTTTGATGTGATATTGGATTGAATTTGTTACTTGAGATTGTTTCTTTTTTTCCTCTACAAAGGCTTCCCATTACAACGTTTGAACTAATAAAAGTGATTTTCTACCGTTTTATCAGTAAATTCCTCTTCTTATTGCGAGGGACTTCTAGATTATAGTTAGGGATGTTAGTGGGGAGGGTTTCGCGGGACTCCGTCCCACTTCGCACCCAATTGAGCAGAGATGAGTACATGTTTCACGGGTGATAGGGTAGAGATGGGGACAAAAATTAAACTCGCCGCGAGTGGTAGGGCAGATCAAGCATATTTAGAAAATAAACATTTATAAAAATATAATTTAATAATTATCTTAGTAGTATTTTATTAATTTAATATTAAAGTGTTTGTCTTAATATTAAATTAAATTTAATGTTTATTTTGTAGATAAATATTCTATTAATTTAATAAGATTTAATATTATATTTAATCTAATATTTTTTTTGATAAGTATTGTTGAAGCCCAATTTATACGGGCCCAACAGAATTTAAATTCATTTTAAAATTAAGTTTATTTTAAATTTAAGTTTATTATAAATTTAAATTTAAATTTATTTAAATAATGTCCAATTACAAAGTCCAATTACAAATTGGGCTCAAATGCTAACTTAAGCTCAAATCCATTACACCCAAATGATCCAAGTACAGATGGGCCCAAGTGACCCAAATCTTATCCTAATTCAGAACTCCAATTTGTTGCCCCAACTTGTGTTGCCATCACCTCTTTCATGTCCAACCAGAGCACGCCACGTCATGACACATGAACCAAGGCACTCTCCCTGAGGTCTGCCATCGCCTGCTACTGTCGCTACCACCATGTGATACCTGGAAAAAAAGGACCAAGGAACAGAGGCAAAAATAGAGGCAAAGAAACAGTGTTTTGATGTAATTTTCGGCTATAAAGCCAGAATTCAAACATTTTGCAAGGGAGAGCCCTTTTGAAAAATCAATACATAGAACCTATTTTTAATTCAATACATAGAAAGTAACAGAAAGATTCAACGCAGATTCAAAACTCTCAAGCATTAAGTTACTAAGGTACAGTCTCAATACAAACACCTTTATTGTCATTTATGATTTAGGTTTCTAAACTCTTTACATTCTGAATATACATTAATATACCTATTAAACATATCATTACTGTCATTTATTGTTTTTAATCATTTCTAACATTTTAAACACATATATATATATATATATTAAATTATTACTTATTATATTAATTTCATTTATCTTTTTCCTCAAACACGCATTAAATACATATTAAATATATTAAATAATTTTATTAATAATATTAGTAATAATATTAATAACAAAGAGAAATCCAAAAAGACATACTTGAAGTGCCGCCGTTGTCGCAGCTTCGATCGTCGTTCCTCCGATCCCGCCCACAATCTCGAGGAGCGCTTCAAATATGAGAGACTTGCAAAACATCAAACAATAAGAGTAATAGATCTAAAATATAACAAAATAAGGAAAGAACAGATTTGAGATTAAGAAATAAAAATAAAAAACAGATTTCAAATTAAAAAAAAAAACTAAATAGATTCGAGAGGGGATCGAAAAAAGAATTTTCTTAAAAACGTTTTTTGAATATCCGGGTTCGATCTAGTTAGATTTGAACCCAGATCTGCGTTTTTCATAAAGAAAACAAAGACGTTTTACCTTTTCGGTGGCTACGGACGGCGGCGGTTGACAGCAACTCGCGACGGTCGTGGACTGCGGTCGGATGACGACAGACGATAGAGCGGCGACGGAGCAACGGTGTGCTCAAGCGGAACCCTTGGCTCGACGGAACGCTCTCATACGTGCTTTAGAGAAAAAAGAAAGGGGTTGGGATTTTTTTTTTTAAAAAGCAGGATTAAAAATGATTTTTTTTTTTGAAATTTGGCTTTTATAGAGCCTTTGGGAACGGCATCGTTTTAGGGGAAGGTACTAAGTGCCAAAACGACACCGTTCCAAGAGCCCCGACCCGACCCGTCCCGTGTGGATCCCCTTAGGATCCACGTGTTTTTAAAAACGGTCTATTTATCAAACTGATCCTTCTGCTTTTTCCTAAATTCACGATTTGGTCATTTTCATACTTTTAATCAATTGTAAATTTGTCCAATAATTTTCATTTCTTTTCGATTTGGTCCCCTAACTTCCTAGAGGCTTGAGAGGCTGCCACATGTCCCATGTTGGTTTATTTATGCAATTGGTCCCTCCTTTTTATTTTTGTTTTAATTTCATCGTCAAATCAAGTTCTGTTTAATTATGAAATTGGCCCAAAGATTTTAAATGATTTTCAAAGAAGTCCTTTGACTTCAAAACGTCTAAGAAGCTGCCACATGTCACCTTTTTTAGGTTTTATTACCCAAGAGGTCCCTAAACTTTCCAAAATTATTATTTTAACCCCAAATGTATAAAAATTCCATTTTAACCCCGAACCTTCTAAAAATTACCATTTTACCCCAGGATGACCAAAAATTTTGTTTTTAATCCCGAACCTTTCAAAAATTACCAATTTACCCCTAAATATCCAAAAATTTCATTTTTGACTTCGAACTTCCCAAAAATTACCATTTTACCCCCACATGTCCAAAAATTCCATTTTTGATCCTGAACTTTCCAAAAATTATCATTGTACCCTCGGATGTCTAAAAATTTCATTTTTGATCTCGAATTTTCCAAAAATTACCATTTTACCCCCAAATATCCAAAAATTCCATTTTGACCCCGAACCTTCAAAAATTAGTATTTTGCCCCCAAAGTGTCCAAAATTACTATTTTACCTCGAGCATCCAAAAATCGCATTTTGACTCCGTTCATTTTGCTTCTCTTTTTTTTCAATGTTTATATTTAGTTAATTATCATTCTTTCGTAATTTACATTCTATTAATTTTTTATTTTTGTGTATTATTTATCTGCTTAATTATTTTTTTCGTGTTATTTAACCTTCATTATTAACTGCTCATTCACATTTAAAATTACATATTTGTTATCAAAATTAGTTTCATAAATCTTTAAAACCGAGGTAATATCCTTTTCGTATGTATACTTCGGGGGGAAATCATGCCCTAACGTGTCCGGTGTGATTTTTCGTATAATTCACTCGAATCGAATATCCTTTTCCAAGTCTTTTAAAATGCCTTTTAGCTTCGAAATTTCGAGAATGTGGTGCCCTAACGTGTTGGTCATGACTCCAATTTCTGCGAAAGTCGAAGCAAATAGGCATTCTTCTTAAATCTTTAAGTCGTGCGTCCAAGGATTGTATTTTTTAAACTCAATACGAAATTTCAAGTTCTCAAAATATATATGAATAATTTTAAAACAAAATGAGGCAATATCTTTTCGTGTGAAAACCTCGAAAAACCATGCCCTAACATGCTGGGTGTGATTTTTGTATAATTCACACAATAAAATATCCTTTTTAAAGTCTTTCAAAATGTCCTTCGATTTCGAAAGTCTGAGAATATAGTACTCTAACGTGTTGAGCACAATTTTCGATTCTCTTAGAAATTTGAAATACACGGACAATTTTCCTCGAATAGGATATTTTGGAAATCATGCAAAATTCCTTTTTTAAAGACAAAGATCATATCTTAAGTTTTACTCGAGTTTTCAAAGTTTTAAAACCAGAGACCCGAAAATAATCAATGTGGTACCAATCTTGGGCGTATGAGGGTGCTAATCCTTCCTCATGCGTAACCGACTCCCGAACCTATTTTCTGGATTTCAAAGACCAAAATATTTTTCAAAACCGATTTTAAATGTTTTGTGGTGACCCAATCACACCATATGAAAAGATTGGTGGCGACTCCCATTTTTTATCATATCCATTTTTTTATTTTTAAATTTTGTTCGAGACTTGTTTTTTTTCCCCGAAAAATAAAAACGTTTTGACATCTTAGCGACTCCATTTGGGACCTTAAAAATAAAAAGAGAGTCAAGCCAAAAGTTGGTTATTTTCGGGTCTTTTTGTTAAAATTTTTAGACACTCGGTTTTGTTTAATATACGATCCTTGCATTTCTATGTGATGTTATTTTATGTCAATATTGTTAGTATAAGTTTGCATTCACTTGCATTAGTTACTACACCTTCTAAGTGAAAGTGAGAAGCTACTCCTTCGTGAGGTTTTCACCTCCGTGCAGGATAGTGAATCGCTTTCGGGATTACATCTCTACCTAAGTTTTCGTGAAGTTTTCACTTCCGTGCAAACATATGGGAAATGTGTCCCCCTAAATCAAACTCGTCCATATGATCCTATAGTGAGTGAGGATTGAGGAATCTGCTGGTTTAGGTACCTCAACTCTAGAACTTGAACCACATATAGTAAATCCTAGTCGCTTACCTTAGGATAGAACTACAACAAACTGTTAGTAGTCTCCCAAGTCTAGGTTCTCTGTTTTATATCCATACTTTGTTATCATACTTGTGTTGTTCTTTAGCTTTTCTTAATTATTGCTTGCATTACATCTTCATACGAGAAAAGTGTGGATTTAAGCTCAAGTACTAAATAGAAGATTGGTCATAAGAAAACGAGCTCCTTGATAAGGTGGAAAACAATACAGTCGTGCGCATATGATAAAAAAGAAAGATGAAAAACCAATGATTAGCCATCTGAGTAAGATGGAAACAAAGACTACACAACGAACCAAACTTTGACCCAACTACGAAAAGTGATCGATCACTTAAGTTGACATTTTGGGACCGAAAATCAAAGGACGAACCAGGGCGAAATTGGAAGATGTCCTACGAAGATTAAAAGCTTTTGAACACTAAGGCATGATCATATGTGTATCTGTCTTATGTAAAGAAATTGGTTTTCTAGTAAAATTTTTTAATAGAATTGAGCCATGAGTTAATGTTTTTCTTATGCATACATGCATTCATAAGTTGCACATTTTATTAACTTCCACATAATTTCATGAGAGCCTACCTTAAGTAGGATTGTGTCAAGCGTTCAGTGGTTGCACGAAGGAGGTAAGAGACACAGTTACATTCTTGTTTCTTTGCTTTTAATTGTAATTTATTTCAAGTTTTATTCCTGTATTAATTACTCTAACTTGTTCATTTTGAATCTATTTGCATTGCATCTTCATTAAAAAAAAAATGTTGATTCCTGTTCTATTACTAAATAGAGAATTGGTCATAAGAGAACGGATTCCTTGATACGGTAGAGATCAACGTGGCTGTGTGTATATGGTCAAAGAAAAACAACAACACAAAAGTGACGACCTAGCAAAGGGGCACATATCAGAGTTTTGGGATTACACCCAAATAAATGAAACTCATAACAGCTTGTAAGAGTTAAGTGAAGTATGGAAGACAAAACAAGGCAGATGTCCAATCACGAATTTGTTGACCTACTCGATGTCAAAAGGAATAGGCATCAATTTCGAGCTCTCACTTAGTATTGAAGTTCAACTTCTAATGGTTTCACATTTCGGAGGACATGATACCCACGATAGAAGAGTAAATCACTTTACCCTATTGCCTGAAGATTCAAAATAATAAAGTATACTTTGAATATTATGTCCGCCCTTACCTACTTAAAGTTAAAGTAAAATTGCACCTTTTTCGAGTCCTAACGCAATATTGATATTCAATTTAGTCGTTTCACCTTCAGAAACATGGACATACTATCGCTCCATTACTAAAGAACTCAAGAGATAAGGTCTACTCAAGACGAGCGAGCATTGGGTTGCAATCCTGATTAGGGAAAAAGAAGAGAACAAGTACATTACTTTGGAAAACCTGTAAGGCTTAGTACACTTAGATGCAAGAAAGAATGATGGCGTCTTCATCTCAAACACGATTGAGTTAGTTGTCTTCCTTAAAGTATCGGGGCACGTAAAGGTCGTGGTTGCAGATTTTGTTTGACTGACTTGACAAAAGAATCACTCATGCTCTAGCAATCTTAGCCACTAAGCACCTGTAGGAGAAGAGGCAAAATGGTTCACGACTTTTGTATGGTCTCGTGGCCATTTGAAAAGTCAAAAAGTCTCTTATCAAGTATTCTCTGAGGACTATTCTCTGTTGAAGAAATTTATGGCTATCCAAAAACAAAATGATGTCGCCAAAGGAAATTGGAAGTAAACGAGGAATGACTCCAATGCTTTTAGGGGCAAGTCTAAGATAGGGACCATGTCGCAAGCAATAACTCCACCAAGTGCAAGAAACGGCTAACCATTTGCAGACTTTTGCTATTCAGGTCTGACATTTTAAACTTGAAATCAGGGTCAAATCGGAGCTAAAAATTAGCTTGAAAGATTAGGACTATGAGCATTAAGGCACGACGATACATGCATCTGCCTTATGTAAAAGAATTTACATTCTAGTAAAGTTGTCTAATGGAATGGAACTAAGAATCAACGCTTTTTTTGCATGCATTTTACCGTTCATTTGCATTGCACTTCATGCATTAAATTTTAATGAAATCCCTCATATTTGAAACACTCGTGTGAAAGAGAGGCATCAACCCTAAATGAAAACTAAGAGGAAACATGATAAATCAAGATAGAACTATAAAAATTTGAGAAAAAGTCATGTGGAGAGTGAACCTCTTGAGAGTTCGTTCCTACACCCTCGAAGTGTTTTGGACAACTAGATTGTGGAGGAATTTACTATAGTTTTGGGACTTTTCTAGGAAAATATTTAGAATACACTTATCACTCTAAGCCTGAGAGTAATAGGGATCCTTTTATAAAGGGCAAATGACCACTATATTTTATTTCAATAAAAATGAAGCATTGTTTTGTCCTATTTAGCAAACACCTTATCATTCTTTTCATTCGTTCATACCACAATTAATCATTCTTTAGTTCAATTATTCTTTGGATCCCCTTTTATCTTTATGCTGGGTCCCTTGATATTAAGGATACGAGCAACAATGCTATTGACTTAAACCCTTTTGAGTAAGACATGTGTCCAGAAAAACTTTGAGGCTTTGAAAATGATCAAGAATGTAACTTGTCTCCCGATCTGCTACGGATGTTCGTGATTTTAAGTGAGAATCGAGACATGAGTCTTTGTAAAAACAAGGCAAGCTACCTTGAGAATCCAATGGTCTTTGCATGATCCTATCGAAGCATGCCAGGTTTAACGAATCGATGACGTGACACATATAGAGGAAGAATGCAATCCAATTCAATAGAAACTTAAAAAAATTGAGGCTCGACATGTTAAAAAAAAGAAGAAGAAGAAGAAGGAGAAGAAAAGATGGGTCGAAAATCTGCAAAGGGCATTTTAAAACGTAATAAAAAAGAAAAAAGGGAAAAGAAAGAAAATGAAAGAAAAAGTCAAGATGAAAACTCGCAAAAGGGCATCTTGAAAATTTATTCTCCATCATCTTTCCACGTCATGGCCTCTTTCTATATGAAGTATGGACACTAGCGAGCCAACTTTGCAAAAAAGTTTCTAATGTGCATCAATTCGTCCTCATGATCATTGATTGCTACTTCCTATGCCAATCAGTGGTTAAGTAGATTATTGAAAATGAGAGATTGTATGTCGGAATGGAATGCCAACAAAAGGATCATATCCAAATGATGACTTGAACTTGAACAACAGCACAATAGCAAAATCTGTAGTAAATTCAAGAGAAAATATCACAACTTAGTACCACTCAGCCAAAAATGGGGCATTAGTGGGGATCAATAAAGACACCAAAGGATTGATTGGAAAATAACAGAGACCTGCAAAGGCTCGACATGAAGAATCACCATTTGCCATCGAGGTTTATCGAGTTTCTATCAAAACAGCCACCAGGGCAACACCTTTCGCACCAGAATAAAAGTCGTCCTACCCATTGGAATCAAGTTTCCTTCCCTTCAAATTTTGTTAGAACTAATGAAGTAGAATGAATCTAACCCAGATGCAGTCAACTAAACTTGATTGAAGAAAAGATACTAAAAGTCATGACCAAATGACAAGAGTTTACGACAAAGAAAGATCCGCTCTATAAAACTCCACGAGAGAGCTTTAGTTTTGAAAATGATCTTGATTACAAAAGACTTCCAAGGAAAATGATGTCAAATTGGGAAAGACCCCATGAGATAAAAAAAGTCTTTTTGGAGAAGCTTTGATTTTGATCAAAATGGACGACAAAGACATGCCCAACTTTGTGAAATCAGATGCAATGAAGAAAAAAATAAATAAAAAAAGAAAGAAAATTAGCCTAAATGATGAGGGGCAGGGCTGACAAAAGGAAAGGTTCTGCAATAAATCTAGCAGAGGAAGGTGAAGATCCCATTCACCTCCTAGGCTTTACACCCTCTCACAACCAAGTTTTCACCTGAAACATACACACGGGGAGCGACTGTTACCATAAGAGCACAACAACATACTACTGGTATGTTAGTGCCAGTTAATTATCCAATGGGATCGGGATCCAACCCCAAAGATAATGTCGCAAATCCTAGTGTCTCTGACTTTGATGAAATGGCAAAAACAGATATTCCTAAGTAGATAGAGGAAAAATATAAGCTGTTGGAAGAAAATATTGAAGCGATACAGAGAGTTGAAAATTTCTACGGAATAGATGAAAATAAGTTAAGTCTGGTCCAAAACTTAGTGCTTCCTCCAAAATTCAAGGTTCTAGAGTTTAAAAAGTATAATGGAATGAGCTGTCCAGAAGCTTATATCACCATGTTCTGTAGGAAAATGGCAGGATATGTCTATAATTTCCAACTTCTCATTCATTTTTTCAGGACAGGTTGGTAGGGTCTACGGTTAAGTGGTACAATTAGCTAAGCCGTACGAAGATTAGTTCGTGAAAGGACTTGGCTCAAGCCTTTATAAAGCAATATGACCATGTCACTGACATAGCTCCGGATAGAATTACATTGCAAAACATGGAGAAGAGGCCAAATGAAAGCTTCAAACAGTACGCCTAAAGATGGAAGGATGTGGCAATTTAAGTTCAGCCAACACTGATCGAGAAAGAGACAACTATGCTATTTATTATCACCCTAAAGGCACCTTATCTTAATCATCTGCTAGGGAATACTACTAAGAGTTTCTTCGATATGGTCATGTCCGGATAAATGATCGAGAGCGTAACTAAAAGTAAAAAAATCGATGCTGAAAAAAGCGCCAAGAGGTTCGCTCCCAAAAGAAAGGACACTGAAGTAAACAACACGGGCCTGTACAGTAAGACAAGCTACTAAAAGTCGATAGTAATAGCACAACATAGGGCTATAACAACTAATAACAGAGGTGCCCCAAGATAGGAACCCAGGTCAAATAAAGAAAGGCTTCAGTTTACTCCTATCCCTACCACATATAAAGAGCTTTATCAGAACCTATTCGACGCCCATATTGTGTCACCATTCCATGTAGAACCAATGCGACCCCCGTTCCTAGACTGGTATGATACGAATGCCCAATGTGAGTTTCACGCGGGAGTAACAGGGTATTCGATCAAAAATTGCTTTACTTTTAAGAAGCTGGTCGAAAGACTCATCAAAATGGGAGTCTTGAGGTTCGAGTCCAACATAGAGGAGAATCCATTACCCAATCATTTAAATTAAAGGGTAAATGAGGTGGTCGAAGATGGGAGCGTTAATGCTATCTTAGAAGAAGGGAATGGAGATGAAAATCTGTTAAGGATTCATCCTTATGTTTTTGGAAACATTCTGGATAATTGGATTGTAGAGGAATTCCCTGTAGGTTTTAGGAGTTTTTCAGAGTGGTACTCAAAACACACCTATTGTTCTAAGCCCGAGAGTAATATGAATATTTTGTAAAGGGCACATGATCGTTATCAATTATCTTTAATGGAAAATGTATTTTCTATCTTGCTTGACAAAAATTTTGCTAATTATTCTTTCATTCTTATCCAATTCAACAAACAAATTCGTTTATACTCAAGTTACATAATCGATCATTCTTTAATACATTCATTCTTGTCCAATTTGACAAACATTTACACTCATACTCATACTATATAATCATTCATCATTAAATTTATTTTGTTCTTTAGCCTCTTTTTACTTCTTTGACAGGTCTTCAGATATCAAAGATATAAGTGATGCTGATCTTGACTCAGAGCCTCATTTCGAGCAAGATATGTGTTTAGAGGAACTTCAGGACTTTGAAAATGATCAAAATTGTAACTTTTCTCCCGACTTGTTAAGAATGATGAAATAAGATGAAAAATAGCTCGTACCTCATAAAGAGTCAGTGAAAGTTGTAAGCTTAAGGAATGAAGACAAAAAAAAATAATAATTGGGACAAACATCTCTATGGAAACAATGCAAGATCTTATTGAGTTGCTCCAAGAGTCCAAAGGTTTTCACGTGGTCCTATCAAAGCATGTCAAGTTCAAGGAACTGATGTAATGACGCACATTCTCTCATAAAGGAAAATACAATCCATTTCAAAATGAAACTCTAAAGAATGAGGACTGACGTGTTATCAAAGAAGAGGTTAAAAAAATGAGGAAAAAGAAAGAAAAAAAAGGGTCGAGATGATAGAAAAAATAATCGTAAGAGGTATCTTAAAACCTAAGAAAATAAAAAAGAAAAAGAAAAGAAAAGAAAAGAAGGAAAAGTCAAGATGAAAACCCGTAAAGGGCATCTCCTTTGCCTTTTCACATCATGGCCTTTTTTTATGTGGAGCATGAACATCATCGGGCTAATTTTGCCAAAGGTTTCCAATGAGCATAAATTCATCTTTGTGATCAATGATTACTATACCAAGTTTGTAAAAGTTGCTTTCTACGTTGATATCACAAGATCTACAATGAGCAAATTTTTTAAAAAGATTACATGTTAATGCCAGAAAGGATCATACTGACAACACACTGAATTTGAACAAATAGCACAAAAGCAAGGGTCTGCAATCAATTCAAAATCAAACATCACAAATTTAGCACCATATTTCCTAAAGGTGAATAGGGTAAGGGAAGTTGTTTCATTTGCCCTACGCTTATTAAACATCTATCAAGATTTTGTTGGGGCAACACTTTTCCCGTTGATTTATGGAATGGAAGCAGTCCTATCCATTGGAGTCAAGTTTCCTTCCCTCCAAATTTTGTTAAAACTGATGAAATAGAATAAAGACAATTTAGATATGATCAGTTACACTTGATCGAGGAAAGGGGGTTGAAAATTATCTGACATGGTTTTGATGAACTAAGAACGAATGATGTGAGCTTATAACAACAAGGTCTATCCTAGAGAAATCCATGAGGAAGCTTTGATTTTAGAAAAGAATTTCACCTACAAAAGGATTTCCAAGGAAAATGATTGCTAAATTAGAAAGAGCCCTATGAGGTGAAGAAAGCTTTTTTTGGTGGAGCTTTGATTTTAACCAAAATGGATGGCAAACACATGCCCAACCCTGTGAACTCTGATTTGGTAAAGAAGCCTTTTACCCAAAAAAAATAGAGAAAAGAAAATAAAAGAAAAGAAAAAGGAAATAGAAAAAAGAAAAAAGGAGAGGTCAAGATGAAAACCCACAAAGGGCGTCTTGAAACCAAAGGGATTTTGAGTTGAAAACTCGAAAAGGGCGACTCAAATTGGAAGCAAAAAGTGAACTTGAAATAATCATTTCCCTCAAACGTAACAATACGAAGGAACTTTATAATTTTGAGGCATAAACAAAACACTCCAGGTCTTCTAGACACATATCGGACCCAAATTGATCCTCGTCAATTCGACTCAAAGAAGCTCATGCTTTGATATTTGAGGCAGCTAATATTGTTCCTTATACTTAGCAACTTTCTTTGGCCAATGTTTGCAACTCTTTCCTCTGAATTTTGTCCTCAATAAATTCGACAGTATTCTTTCACAACCTTGTTCAAGCATTTTGCATTAAAAATAATTGATAATGGACTAACACAATATAAAGGGTACAAGAACCTATGAGTATCGCTTTGAAAAATTCCTAAATGGTACAAGGGCCTGAAATAGGACCACCAATTATAAGGACCCAACTTGAAACAAGTAGTTTGAACTAAGACTATTCTACAAAGTCTCATCGCAAACCTAGAAGAGGATGGGATAGCACACCAGTAATAAAACTTGGACAAAAGACAAACTATGTCAATCTAAGGACAAAAAAATCATTTTCAAATCTAACATTCATCATGCACATTCATTTAGTTAGGACCATTTGACTCATTCTGATCATGGCGTCCTAATAATGTGGCCTGTATAGAGGTCCATAGAAGCATATTTTACAAGTTTCATTCCCATAAAATGGCGAGATGAACCGAGGAAACATTAAATCTTATACCCTAGAGCGCGGAGGGAAAGATTGAAGCCGCAATGGCAAATCTTATACCCTGAAAACAATGAAGCGACCATCATCTTGATGAGATATAGAGAAGTGAACCAAAATAATGAAGCGAAGCTCAATGTGAGTGAAACTTCAAACTTCATCTTCTTGATAAGATATAGAGAAGTAAACCAAAATAATGAAGCGAAGCTCAATGTGAGTGAAACTTCAAAATCCATCTTCTTGATAAGATATAGAGAAGTGAACAAAACAATAAAGTGAAGTTCAATGTGAATGAAACTTCAAACCCCATCTTCTTGACAAGATACAGAAAAGTGGATCAAAATAATGAAGCAGTCATCTTCTTGATAAGATACAGAGAAGTTGACCAAAACAATGAAGGAACCATCTTCCTGATGAGATATAGAGAAATAGACCAGAATAATAAAGCAGAGCTCAAGATCCTTGAGGTTACAGTGGAGTAGAGTGAAACTTCAAACCTCCATCTTCTTGATGAGATAATTAGAAGTGGATTAAAACGATGAAGCGGTTATCTTTCTGATAAGATACAAAGAAGTGGACCAAAACAATGAAGTAGAGCTCAACATCCCTAAGGTTACAGTGGAATAGAGCGAAACTTCAAAACCCATCTTCTTGATGAGATACAGAGAAGTGTATCAAAATAATGAAATAGAGCTCAATGTCTATGAGGTTACAGTGGAGTAGAGCGATACTTCAAACCCATCTTCCTGGTGAGATACAGAGAAATGTGTCAAAATAGGTAGCAGATCTCAATGCCCTTGAGGTTACAATAGAGTGGAGTAAAGCACCAGATCCTATATCCTTGAAGTTGCAGTGGATCGGATCCAAATGAATAATGAATCTTAATGTCCTTGAGGTTACAGTGGAATGGAGTGAAGTTACATCATCGTCTAATCGTTTACCCCTAATCAAGAGGGGCAGATTGAAGCCACTATCCAATCTTTTACCCTTACTCAAGAGGAGCATATTTAAGCTACCGTCTAATCTTTTACCCCTAAGTCAAGAGGGGCAGATTAAAGTTGTAACAACTCGATTTTCAATAGTGTCGGAAACAATGATTTCAAGATCACAACTCTAACGAGTTGAGTCTTAAATTTATTTATTTTAATATTTTTGACATCGATAGCATCGTATGAAATTCTAGTTTAAAGAATTAAATCGATTAGACTGTTAATTAAATAGAAAGGACTAAATTGAAAAGGTGTAAAAGTAGAATTATTTAATTAGAAGGATCAAATAGGTGAATTAGACAATAGTAAGTAACTGAGTGGAAAGATATGTCATTTAAGTGAAATAGGTGGGATTTATTAAGTTTAAAATGATTAATTAATTTAATCATAAAAGTTTGGAAATCTACAAAATTGCCATTGTTATATAAGTAAAATTAAAAGAAGAAAATAACTCATTTTCTTCTCATTTTCATCTCTTTCATTCAGCCAAAGAAAGGGAAACCTAGGGTTCCATTGTTGAGTTTTTAAGTTTTGATTTGGGTAAGTAAACTTTGATCGTTTTTAGTAGTTTTTATGTTTTTGAGTCCGTATTAACTTAATCCAGCTTATGCAAGGACTAATTTGTGAATCTGTCAAATGTTAAAAAACTTGTCATTGTTGAAATTGCTTGATTTTTGAAAGCTTTTGATGTATTTGAATGTTTGATACTTGGGTTAAATCTTTTTGCAAAGTGATTTTTGATGAAATTAGGGTTAAAGGACTAAAATGCGAAAATGGTAAAATTACGTGTATTATTGTGAAAATAAATGTGTGAATGGTTTGGATAGATACCAAAAGAATTTGACATTAGTTGTGGGAGAGAATGGCTATTTTGCATGTTTTGTATTGAAAGGACTACATTGAATAAGAAGGAAACTATTAAGGGTAAAATCGTAATTTTTCCAAAAAGACTAAATTGTGTTGAATGACTAAATTATATAACTTATTGTGAGAATTTAATGATTTGTGAATGTAGATTACGTTCATGCTACCGACCGCGAAAAAGGGAAATTAGCGGATTAGTCCTTAAAGTCTTTCCTAAACTACAATCATGTCCGGTAAGTTCGTAGTGTAAATCTTACTTAATATTTCTTGTATATGTATATATTATCAATATACAGCAAATCGGAAGTTTTCGGTATTGAAGAATGATAAAAAAATAAAATGCAAGAGACAGTAGGCTTTATGTCGTTGAAATAGTACCGACACGATGGCTAGGGTACCGCATGTGTTGCGAGTCCTCTACAGCTCATGTGAGTAGCATCGTGACTTGAAAAAGAGATATGGATCCTATATGGATTACAAGTCTTACGATGGCTGGGACTTATGCTTATTGCATACTCCCGACAGTTCATGTGACCAGCATCGTTAGGAAACAGTTTACAGTACAAATAGACACCGTACCGATGGCTAGGGTACCGCATAAGTTACAAGTCCTCGAAAGCTCGTGTGAGTAGGATTGGGTACTAGAAATAGAAAGTTATGAATAGGAAGAGGAGTTGTAAATACTCGAAGAGCAATGGAAACTACGTTGGCTCGATGAAGTCATTGTTGCTTATTACCATGTTGGTAATATATAACTATTGAACTTACTAAGCTATAAAGCTTACTGCAATTATTGTTGTTGTTTTGTAGATCGTTTTGCTGATTGAAGATCGGATCATCGTCGTCACCTGAAGTCACACTATTACGGAGTTTGTCGGTAGATTTTGCATGACTTGGTCTTATGGCATGTACTAGGGTGTTATTAACTTTGATGTTGGATTAAAGATGTTGAAATCTTGCTATTTTTGATTGTGTAAATGCATGAAGTTCAACTTAGATGCTTATCTTATGATGCTTGTAAAGACCTAAGATTATGTATGTATTGTGAAGACTTTATGTATAACTTGTGTTTGAGATGTTAAACTAGTGTTTTGGCATAATTCTTGAGAATTCTACATACTTGTTTCGGTAGAACTTATACAGGTATCGGTAGAAGATCAGGGTTAGAGAGAGGTTATTCTTTGACTTGAGTTGTATCGGTAGTTTCTAGCATTCATGTATCGGTAGTTGGTATACATATATCGGTAGAAGTTGCAAGGTGAGAATTTTTGCTCTCTGGATTTTTGGTATCAGTAGTTGCATGACTTGTATTGGTAGAAATCATACTTGTATCGATAGAACTAGCAAAGGTACCGGTAGAATTTTGCACAGTTCAAAATTGTTCATTGATTTGACTATTACCGATACTTGACCATCAGGTACTGGTAAAAGTCCCCTAAAATGTTGGAAATATTGTTTTTACCCTTAATGAAATTGTGTTATGATTAAATATTGATCCAAATATGAGAGGTGATTTTGTATTGAATAAAGATATAAATACTTGATATTTTAAAATATGAATAGGGTTAAATGAATAGAAATATCGAAATCCTAACCGGTGACGATGTTCGAGATTTGGGTGTTACAAACGCTACCGTCTAATCTTTTACCCTAGTCAAGAGGGACAGATTAAGGCCACCATCCAATCTTTTACCCCTAGTCAAGAGGGGTAAATTGAATCCACGTTCCAATCTTTTACCCCTAGTCAAGAAGGGCAGATTGAAGCCACATTCCAATCTTTTACCCTTAATCCAGAGGGGCAGATTAAAGCTGTCTGATCTTTTACCCCTAATCAAGAGGGGTAGATTGAAGCCACCATCTAATCTTTTACCTCTGATCCAAAGGGGCAGATTGAAGTCAAACACACAACTCTTATACCCTTAAAGTTGTAGAAGGGAGGAGTAAAACAAGTAGAAGATCTCAACGTCCTTGAGGTTACAGTGGAGTGGAGTGAAGCACCAGAATCCTATACCTCGATTCGTAGTGGGTCAGATGAAAATAATGAAACAAAGCTTAACGTCCTTGAGGTTACAGTGGAATAGAGTGAAGTTTCAAAATCCCATCATCTTCAGACTACGAGGAGCGGAACGACAAATAAAGCGAAGAGTAGGCCACTTAAAGAAAGAGCGCCAAAGAAACCAAGTTCAATGAGACCAGACGAAATTGTAATTTCTTTTAGTTTTTGCCCCGTTCTCGTTACATGGCAACGAGCAAAGAGGGGTAGCTGTTGAAGCCCAATTTTGTCCTGGCCCAACTTCAAAACCCAAATAATAAATTTTAAATTTAAATTCATTTTAAATTTAAATGTCCAAATTACACCTAAATTACAAGCCCACTTACAATGACCCAACAAAACCTAAAGACCCTAACCAAAACAAGCCTAATAAGCCCAATTACACCAACAACAAAAAAAAAACTAAAAACCCTAATGCAAGTTGTTCAACCGTCGCTTACCCCAGCCACTCACATGCTGCCATGTTAGCAATACCACCACCATCTTCAACCATCGCCATTGCCAAACCTTCACAATTAGGGATGAGTTGAAATCAATTTTAATGGCAAAAAACAAAAGATCATCATTGTAAAATGGCTATAAAAGCCAACTCAGATCTTATTGTATTTTTTACGAACCACAAGATATCTACTCGCAATACAATTGAAAGTTATTTTTTTGCAAGGTACTACTCTTTTTTATACATATACATATTTATTTTTATTATATATTCATTCTATTTTTATTTTTTTTTATTTTTGGAATCAAATATTAAGAAAATCTAAAATAAAAAGAAGGGGCAAAGTTAGGGTTTCATACCTTGATTTGTCGCCGCCGTCGTAGCCACGGAGAGCCATTTCAAACCAGTCGACCTACGCGAGAGAGGGCTCCGATG
This sequence comes from Kokia cookei, assembly GCA_039519145.1. NCBI lineage: Eukaryota > Viridiplantae > Streptophyta > Magnoliopsida > Malvales > Malvaceae > Kokia > Kokia cookei. Next base: position 33,644,450 of record CM076908.1, read on the forward strand.
AAAGTTTTTTAAGGAAAAAAACCTTTTGAAAACTTAAAATAAATATATAAATCAAAACAAAATTCAAAAGAGTACTAAAAAAATAAAAAAAATTTGGATATTTTTTGAAAATTTAATTTGATTTCAAAAGATTTAGATTAGATCTATAAATTTCTTAAAAAAATGGAAAAATGAGGAATTTAGGGATTTTTGGCCATCACGAACGGCAATCGGTCGACGTTGGCGACGACGACCGACAATGGAGCATGATGGCTTCCCTTGGCCGGCTTGGGAACCTTGGAGAGAGAAAAAAGAAGGATAAAAGGTTTTTTTTTTTTTAAAGGAGTGAAATGATTTTTTTTTGAAGTTTTTTTACCCTTTTTTAGCCTCCAAAATGATGTCGTTTTAGGTGTGGCTTAAACGCCCCCAAACAATGTCGTTTTGGCCATATCCAGATTCGACGCGAAGACACCTTCAAGGTCCTCGTGTTTTTGTAAAATGTGTTATTTTCTCTTTTGGTCCTTCCGTATTTTTCTGTTTTGGCAATTTAGTCTTTTTTTATATTTTAATTTATTTTAAAATTTACCTAATAATTTTAAATAATTTTCAATTTAGTCCTTTGATATTGGACCTCCCTAGGTTGCCACATGTCAAATATTTGGGCAAATTACCCATAAAGTCCCTAAACTCTTAAAAATTCCATTTCAACCCCAAACTTTCTAAAAATTATGTTTTAGCCCCCAAACTTGCCAAAAATTATTTTTTGGCCCTCAAACTTTCCAAAAATTTGAATTTGACTCTCAAACTTTCTAAAAATTATGTTTTGACCCCTAAACTTTCCAAAATTCAAATTTAGCCCCCAAACTTTAAAATTTTTTATTTTGACCCCATTTTTCATTATTTTCACATTTTTACCCCAAAATTTTCATTTTTGTTTTAATTTAATCCTTTATTTTTATTTCTTCTAAAATTAATCTCGTCTTTTTATTTTTCAATATTTTGATTTTCTTTCGCATTGTGTATTTTGTTTATTTTATTTTTAATTATTTGTTTTTTGTATTTATTACTCGTATAATTGCACTTTCTTCATATTGCTCAATTTTGTCATTAATTGTACACTCGTATTTAATTTACATGCTCATTTTTTAAAAAAAATATTTTTTAATTAAAATTGTTTTTTAATTTTCTTCAAAAATATAAAAAAATTTTAAAATCGAGGCAATATTCTCTTATTTCGGAATTAGAAAAATTGTGCCTTAACTTACTAGGCGCGGTTTTTCTTCGGACCGGAATAATCGAATACCCTTTTTAAAGGTTTAAATTGGCAACGAAGGAATGCTCTTTATTTTCAAATCTCGAAACGTTAAGTCCTAACGCACTTTCTTTCTCGATTATTTCAAAATAACAAGACTTTCTCACAAAATTCGATTTCTTTCTTAAACGTGTACATAAAATAAATCACGCATTTAGGATCACATTTTAATTTTTACTCAAGATTTTAAAATTTTACATTAAGACCGGAAAGATCGACTAGGTACAAATTTTTGGGCGTGTGAGGGTGCTAATCCTTCCTCACACATAACCGACTCCCGAACCCATTTTCTGAATTTCAAAGACCAAAATGTTTGTTAAAACGTATTTAAAACATTTTAAGATATTCCAATTACACCAAATAAAAAAGATTGGTGGCGACTCCATATTTTGATTTTAAAAATATTTTTGAGACTTTAAAAAAAAAACGTTTCGACAATAGGCATAATGCAAATGGAGATATTGTGCAGAGAAGAAATAGATGCAAATGGAGGATATTAAAGACTATTACAATTTAATTATATGTTAATTTCAAGACTTATATGCTTTTAATTATGTAGTGTTTTAAGACTTTAAATTTCAGTTAATTTCGATTAATTCGGTTAATTCAATCAAATATACAATCTTTTATATATTTTATACTTGTTTTAACCAAAAACACAAAAAATTTCAGTTAATTCGGTTAACCAACCAAATCAACCAACATATTTCAGTTCGGTTAACGGTTAAAGGATTAAAAAGTTCAGTTTATTTGATTACTACTAGTTCGGTTCGATTAATCGTTTGAACACCCCTAATAATTAATACCTAAAGTGCTAACTAAATAAAACTTTAAGTACTTACTTTGATAAAAAAAACCTTTAGGTACCTAAATAGGAAAAGTTGCATAGTTTAAGTATCTAGAGTGGTAACAAATTAAAAAAGTCATTATCATAATTTGGTTGGTTTGAATTCTTTTTGTAACGAGAATTAACAGTTGGTACCTAAAGTGGTAATATAATAAAACTTTAGGTACCTACTTTGGTCAAAACAAAAAAAAAAAAACTTTAGGTACCTAAATGGGAAAAGCTGCGTAGTATAAATACTTAAAGTGGTAACAAATTAAAAATGTCATGTGTCATAATTTTATTTGTTTGAATTCTTTTTTTTAATGTGAGTTAACAATTTGAATATAAAATGGTAATAGAAAAACTTTAGGTACTTACTTTGTAAAAAATAAACTTTAGGTACCTAAATGGGAAAAGTTGCATAGTTTAAGTACCTAAAGTGGTAATTTTTGGAGATCGTCCCGTATAAACAAAGAACAAGAAAAGTAGTGAAGATCGAAGACACAAATATTTACTTGGAAAACTCCTTCGAAGGGGATAAAAACCACGAGCAAAGGATGCTTCGGCTTTTCACTAAATGAGTAAGCAAATGAGAGTACAATATGGAGAAAATAAACCTAAAAGTACTAAATGTACAATCCTAAACCCCAAAAATAAAGTCCTAACTCGAGAACAAAATTCTCTCCATAGTTATCACGAAACTTTCACCAAACTCATATGTGACTATATCTTGTCGTCTTCAAATAAAAGCCCTTATTGATTGACGTGCCAAAACATGTATACAATGACCCCTTCAAATAGGCTTAGATTAGAGTTCTAATCATACTAAAATATCATAAAATAATCAAAGTTCTGCTCAAAATCTAAAATGCGATTGCTTACGTGGAGAATATGTCATGTCATCGTGAAGTCCCATGCATGCTTGTTATGACGTCGCCGCTGCCTTAAGTTGGAGTTCGTCGCGTCACCTCGATGTTAGGGACCTCTTCTTCCTGACGTCAAGCCTTTCGATTGCTCGTTGATTCTCATCTAAGGTGCTTACAATGTGTCTGATAAATGCATGACACACCCTACAGTAATAGATTAAAAATGTCATGTGTCATAATTCAATTGGTTTGATTTTTTTTAACGTTAGTTAATAGTTGGTACCTAAGTGGCAATAGAATAAAACTTTAGGTACCAAAATGGGAAAAATTGCATAGTTTAAGTACCTAAAGTGGTAATAGATTAAAAATTCATGTGTCATAATTTGATTGGTTTGAATTCCTTTTTCTTTTTTTTTAATGTGAGTTAATAGCTGATACCTAAAGTGGTAGCAAAATAAAACTTTAAGTTCCTACTTTGATTAAAAAAACTTTAGGCACCTAACTGGGAAAAGTTGCTTAGTTTAAGTACCTAAAGTGGGAATAGATTAAAAATGTCACATGTCATAATTTGATTGGTTTGAATTCTTTTTTTTTTGGTAACGTGAGTTAACCGTTGCTACCTAAAGTGGCAACAGGATAAAACTTTAGGTATCTACTTTGGTAAAAAAAAAACTTTAAGTACTTAAATGAGAAAAGTTGCATAGTTTAAATACCTAAAGTGATAATAGATTAAAAATGTCATGTGTCATGATTCGATTGGTTCGGATTCTTTTTTAAACATGAGTTAATAGTTGGTTCCTAAAGTGGTAATAGAATAAAACTTTGGGTATCTACTTTGGTAAAAAAAAACTTTAGGTACCTAAATGGGAGAAATTGCATAGTTTAAGTACCTAAAGTGGTAACAAATTAAAAATATAATGTGTCATAATTTGATTGGTTTGGATTCTTTTTTTAACATGAGTTAACTGTTGGTACCTAAAGTGGTAATAAAATAAAACTTTAGGTATCTACTTTGGTTAAAAAAAATATTAGGTACTTAAATGGGAAAAGTTGCATAGTTTAATTATCTAAAGTGGTAATAAAATAAAATTGTCATGTGTCATAATTTATTTGGTTTGGATTCTTTTTTTTTTTTAAACGTGAGTTAATAATTGGTACCTAAAGTGGTAATAGAATAAAACTTTAGGCACCTACTTTGATAAAAAAAAAAAAAACTTTAGATACCTAAATGAGAAAGGTTCATAGTTTAAGTACCTATTTTGATATTCAAGTATCTCTGCATTTGAACTTGGACAAGTATAGTCATTTGTACATATTTATCCTAAACATGAATTTTCAAATAATTATAAAAAATATAGAAAAATATTTAAAATTTAGTAATTATAAATTATAAAAGGGTTAATATATACAAAAGTATCTAAATTTCGTAAGCTATACCGCTTTGGTATTTAATTTTTTTTCGAATCTAATTGGTACTTAAATTTAAAAACCGTAAGCCGACTTGATAATTTTATTTAACTACCTAGCTAAAATCATTAAATTTTTAATCTCAACCAAATATTTTAAAAAAATTAATCTCAACCAATTAAATTATGCCATGTATATTAAAGGGTCAATCATATTGTGTCCTGTGTATTGAAAAATATTTAATTTAAATTCTATTTTAATTTTCTTTTAATTTTATTAATTAAAAATAGAAAAACTTATTAATTAATTAATTAATTTTTTCAGTTTTATTTCTTTCCTTTTAATTTTTCTTCTTTCTTCTTCCTAAAATTTCATCACTATTGCCAAGCACAGACCTGAGGGTAGTTTGGTAATGTAGCCGCCTAGAGCCCATGATTGAAAGGGGCTTAATTTTTTTTTTTCAGTTTTTAATGTGAAAATAAAATTTAACCTTTTAAATTTTTTGATTGATGAACTTAACGAGGGACTCAAGTGATAAAAAGAATGTTGTTCATATTAGGAGATTCGAGTTCGAGCACTTATGTGTGCAAAGTGTGTGTGCCTTATAAAAAAAAGTTAAGAAAGTATAAACAAATACTACCATATAATCATACCAGTATATTAAAAAATTTCTGATTAATGCTTCTCTATAAGTAGAAAAAAAATGAAAAGAGGGGCTCCAAATTTTTTTATTTTTTTACTAGTATATGTTTTTATTTGATTGAGTTATATTTTATAATTTTTTTTAAAATAGACCCAATTTATTATTTTACCTAAAACCTCAAAAATATAAAAAATAAACCTCAACATCATGATTCACAACGATCCAATTCCGTCAAAGCCACTGCCACTCAAACCTTGACCAGCGCCATTCACACGTCTCCACCATCGTCATTTTCCATGTAAAGCTCCATTAACACCAAATCTCACCAAACCGTAAAGTTAGATTTTTGTTGGTCTCCCTAATTTTGAAACATATGTACCAAATTTAGTAAAGTTTATTACCATAAATAACACAATAAATATTCGATTTTATGAAATTTTTTTAAATACAAAACATTTTTCATAAATAAGTTTTTCAACAATTAGTATCAGAATCGGGTTGTATTATATTTATTGATGTAAATTAATTATCAAATTATTTCATCTTTCTCTTTATTAATTAAATTGATAGAGAATGACATTTAATCTAATGCATGTCTTTTTTAGAGTTAAATATGTGAATAAATGTTTGATGATTGTATAATTATTTTTATTACTTAATTTTGTTAAAATTGTAATTATTATATAATTATAATATAGATATTATTTTAAAAAAGAATTCTATAATATAAAATGAAGTAGAAAGAAGCGAAGTTAAAGCAAGAAATTTGTGAGCATGTATTTAGATTTTTTTTTTTTTTTTGTATATTTAAGATATTATAAATTTATATAAATTTATAAGTAAATAATATATATTGTATATTTTAGCATGTATTTGTATCTATTTATACTATTATTTTCGTATTTTTTTGATAGATAAGGAAACCAAATACATTTAGCCATAACATGAATTATATTTGACACCAACACTGTTTTGTAGAATCTCCATCTCGATCATCTTAGGGTAACATCATAAATTCTCAAATCAAAAGGAACATTCTTCCTAATGCTGCCAGTAACCCAGTAACCCATTTACCTCGATGATCCCGAAACAAACCCCCACTGGAAGCTCAACTAGTAATCAAGTGCCTTGATCCATCCATATTCAATTTGCACCAGTCGTTCGGTGGCGGCTGCCGACTAGTAAAAGACATCGTCGAATCATTCTACCGATTTCTCCTACTGTTCACCAATGTGACTGATTTCGCAAAGGCAATAATTCCAACAACCTCAATCAAAGCCTCACAAAATTCTCCATCGAAGAGCGAGTTGTTTCGTCGTTTTCATATTCTCTAGGCTATAATCCCAAATAAAATATTCCAGTAGACACCTTGGACAATAAACTCGTTAAAATCTAAAAGATTTGTTATCAACCATTCTTCCAAATTCATTGAAAAGAAAGTATCCAACTTGTCTAACGATACAAATTTTACACAGACATTTCGAGCTACCAAGCAATCTCTTATCGCATGCAAAGGTGTTTCAACCCCACTTTTACATAAACTGCAAAAATAGCTATTAGCCGTTCCCCTCCTACACCGTTCTAAATTGGAGAGGACTCAATTGTGTAATAGAAGCCAAAGGAACTACCGAACTCTTTGAGGAACATGTAATTTCCATATCAACTTCCACTTTCGATCTCGTAAGGGCCAATCACCATGTGTGAATTCACAGTATCCACTAGCCACTATGCATTTACTGTTATCGGTTAACCTCCAAGCTACTTGGTCTTCCCCTGCATCGTCTTTTGGGGGATGAATACCTGCCATATACAAGAGAACTTCCCCTGGGGAATCCCTTTCAAAATACTCACAATTCCATCCCCCTTCTAATGATACCATTGCATACACTGTGACATTCAGAAAAAATGGTCTCGTATTAGTGCAGTAGTTGGATAAAGGTCCCAACTCTTTAATCCAGTGATTAGTCCAGCACCTTACTCTCCTACCGTCTCCTACATGCCAAAAAAGGCTACTCCGAAGACCACTCCAAACACTCGAAATATATTTCCAAATGAAACTGCAACATCTTCTTTTAATGTTCTGTGGACAATCCTCATCAATTTTATATTTTGACCTGAGTATCCTGACCCATAAGGCATATTTCTGTAACAGAAAATTGAAACCATGTTTAAGAAGGAATGCCTTATTTTGATATTGAGTTCTCCTTAGTCCCAGACCCCCTCTGTCAATGCACGGGTCTAGTTCTATCTCACCCCGAGCTCCTTTACATCATATCCAACTTACCCCATAGCCATACATAAAATTTTCTTACCAACCATTAGCAAACTTCCATTAATGTTCTATTTACCCTCAGATCCTTGCCTTAGCATCCTGATCCCAGTCTCTTGGCTTACTTCGTCCATTCTTCAGAATAACTGAAGTGGACGATTAGCTTCTATCGAATTATAACATGTTGCATCCTTGTGGATTATCTGTCCCCCGCATCTTTTAGCGAACTCCCATTTCTGTTAGCCTAGTATGGACTAACCAGTGTAACCTAGTTCTGGTCGACATTCCACTTTTCTGTAGATTCCTACCTCTAGCTCCCTTTTATCACGAACCATTTTGTTTAGGTTCCTTTCAATTATTAGACTTAAAACTCTGACCAAAGTTTACTCGCCAATAACCTATAGCTCTTAGGTCCTAGCTCACATTACCGATCTTCTTATTATGGTGGATCCTTGGACTATCCCGTTCACCAACATTCTCAAACAACCCTCAATGGTCTTTTCATGCTGTTCTCCGAGCATATCATACCTCTAGTTACTTGCTCAGTCCCACCATCATGTTAGCCCAATCTTTGGCGAGTCTTACTAGGCACCATATTTGATTTATAGATTCACTCAACCTGACTCTTGATTATTATCTTGACGGACCATAAGAGTTGTCATGGCTGAGCCCTGGTATTTCACCTTATAACCCCGTGTTTATGGTCCCGATGGACTATCTCATGTTTACTATCTCGGTGGACTACCTCGTGTTTACTGTTTCAATGGACTACCTTGTGTTTATTGTCTTGACAGACTATCTCATGTTTACTATCTCGGCGAACTACACGTGTTTACTGTCTCGACGGACTACACTAGTTGCCATAGCCTTGTTATGGTCTTACACATAGTTCCTCTTTTGAGGTGTTGCCCCCTAGGACCTTACTGTTATTGCGGTGTCACCCCATAGAGTCTACAGGCTGTCGTCTCAGTGTTGCTTTATGGAACCTAATATCCGTCAACATCATTTCATTTCTATCTACCTTGATGCTCGAACATCGAAGTGTTCCCCCTGCAAGGCTCGGAGTTTCGCATATCATGGTTTACTCCCAGCAATCTCGGATGGCAGAATCAAAACGAAATTCCAATTTCTTCTATCCCCCGCCCATTCCTCAATTTCACCGTCCTAACCTTGATGCTCGAACACCATAATGTCCCCTCTGTAAGGCCTAGAGCTTCGCCATCACCGTTTGAACACAACAACATCGTATGACGGTATCTGAATGAAAATTCCTTCTCACGAGTCCTAACGTAATCTATCTCAACAAAATTTCCCTCCATATCATGCATACAATGCTCAAACATGTAATCAAGCATACATTACGCCAGACAACAATTTGTCAACTAACTACTTTTAAACAATCAGAAGGTAATTGGTAAAATTCACACAACCACACCTAACAACTATAAACTCACATTTCTTGCTTTTCATTGATAGCTTAGCTTGTCTAGCGCCAGAGCCTCCTTCATCATGGCAGCTAAGCATGACATCCATTTATCAATTAAACTAAAGGTTCTTAACCCTTAAAACCCACAATCTACCATTGTACAGAAGCTTTTAAGAGTTTTTACTCTACTTCCTTTTTCCATCTACTAGTATAGAGAAGTAAGGGAGCTTACTAGTTCCTCAATTTTCCCATTACTAGATTTTAATTCTTACGTCGACCTCAACATGCATGACTTCCTTCAACCACCTCAATTTCTTTTTTAGAGCAACCAAAGAAGACAATACTTTAGAGTGAAAATTTGGTCAACAAAATTGAGAAGAATTCTGTCTCCACACACTCTTACATATATATATACTTCTTTTGCATGATCTTCATCGGCCATCACCACCATTCACACTTAATCATTTTGTCCCCCACTATAGAACCAACCTGATACGGAATTGGAATGGAGGAAGTGGAAAAAAGATCAAATTCAAAGTTGTTTGACTCAAAGAAGGAAAGATTTGGATTTGATTTGAAAAGAAGAAATAAACGAACTTCGAAATTAACGAAAACGAAAAAACTAAAAGAAGAAATTGAAGAACTAATGATAAATATTCAAAATAATAAATAAATAAATCAAGACGAAATTTAAAAGTGAAAGATGAAACGAGTAAACCGATGAATAAGATGGATAAAAGGATAAGTGTCTAGTTGAACCCTTTGAAATTTAAATCCCAACAAACTCAACTAACGACTCTAATCAACCCTCCAAGAAATAATTCCTGCAAAGTTGAAGGGTGAATAACGGATTCCCATGACTCCTTGAAGAAAATCGAGAAGAAAACTACTTCTAAAAATCATAAGAAATAAATCTTGCACAAGAAACAAACTCCTAGAGTTAAAAACTTTATTCAAGAAAACAATTGTCTGATTAATAAACAATAAAGAAGCCTTTATATAGGCTAGTTGAGTATATGAAAATAAAACTCTAAAGTATACTAAAACTCTAATAAATATAAACAAGAAGTAGTTTTAAACAAAATTCTGTCCTTGACATAAAACTTCTAAATAACTTAAACTACTTAAAAATTATTAAAAATTCGGATTAAAATAATGATAAAATAATAAGAGCTGATAAATACAATATTGGGATCATATATAATAAAAATTAAGCGTAAAACCCGAACCCAATATGATTTAAACTCGAATTAAAAGCCCGAAACTCGTAATTCCCGTCATAATCACATCAAAAAATTCTTCTCACGCAGTCTTTATTAAAACAGTCATAACTTGGGCTCCTAAACTCAAAATTGAGTGATTCAAAATGCGTTTCGAAACTAAGAGATAGATCTTCGAACGTCATGCAGACATTTGAACCCAGAAATGCATGGATCCTATCTAAAAAGTCGTCACAAGTCTACTGATTTCCTAAACTTAAAAATTGGCAGCTTTGATGAATGAAATTTAATAAATTTCACCCCATCCGTGCACGTATCACAACTGGTTCCATTCTAAACTAACCAGAATTGAAATCCAAATACTCAAAACATAGTCACTAAAATTTTCGAATATTCTCAATAGAGCCCGACACTTCACTAATCCTTTTAATAAAATCCCAATTTCCCTTAAGTTTTGGGTTAATAATGATATCCAGGTGTTACACATATGTAGCTCATGTAACACCTCCTAACCCTAAATCGTCGTCGAAACAGGGTTACGGTATATTATCAGACATATCGGATAATTTAAAAATAATAAATAAATAATTAATGAACATATTATAAAATAATCATAAATTCCCTTAATTAGACCTTCGAGGCTCAAAATACGTATTAGAAGAGAATTGAGACTTGTTCTGATGCTCCGTAGATTTTTCGTAAATTTTTTTCTTTTTTTTTTTCAAACGCGATATAACCCCTTTTATAAACATCTAACCTTCCTTACAATTTCAACCCGCAACCAAAACAATTTATACTCAAATTTCACCTAAATCATAATCATTTCATTAACATATTAACTTTATTCATTTTTCATTCAAATTTAATGTCAAATTTTATATATATTCTTTACCATTTTATTAAACTAATATCAAAATATAGTATATTCTCTTTTTTTTTTTACAACCAACATTACAAGTATACACATGTAACCTATACAACACTTAATACATGCCACTTTTACCAAAAGGGAAAGATTACATCACCGAATTTATACTGAGGTTGGGATCGATCTGGATGCTAAACTAGACTCTTAATTTCTACTAACCTGCGCATGGAAACAACCGTTCGCTGAGTATTTCATACTCAGTGGTATTACTATAATTCAAATTATAAATAACCAAATAAATTTCACATAATCAATAATATAATACATGAACACATATTATCTTAATTTATACACCACTTTCATTCCATATCAATAACAAATCAAATATCATAAACAATTAGGTACTAATAACTTTTGAAACCTTTGATTTATCCATTTCATTCTCATTTCTCAATTTCATTACATATCACTTTATATGCACCAATTTTTCATTTCTATTCAATTTTTCTTTTTCACATTGTTTACCCTTATTAACAAGACTCGGACCTTGGCGGATACACGGATCCAACCAAACACACCAGAATGGCACTCAGTGCTTCATCGGATAGTTCAAAGCAATAAAGTGACACCTAGTGTCTCATCAGCCTAGTCGAAGTAAAGTGGTACCCAGTACCTCATCGAGTCTATCTGAAGTAAAATAATGACACCTAGTGTCTCATTGACTCAAGGTCGAAGTGTCCCTAAACTCTTCCAATCCTATGGCATGCCAACTATATCCGACTCTCACCGACTAGTTAATAGGGATTTTCAATTTACAATTCATATTACTTTCAATTCCAATTTCACTTATTAAATATAAATATCGAAATAAACATTAAATAATGAATAATTCAAATTATAGTAATACAAACCTGGATTTCACGATTACTCCTCGATAACTTTCTTCTTTCCTTTTTGTGCCGATGCTTCTGGTTCTTTGCTAGCTACGAAAATAATAATAATTTACACTATTAATTATAGCACTAATTTATAATAATAATAATTGAATTTCTATCCAATTTATACCCTAATTTCAATTTAATCCTAATTAACTCATTTATTTTTCTAACTCAATTCATACTTTATTTTTATTGAATTTCCTTCCATATTCTACTTAACTATCTAATGTTCATAATAAAACCCTAATTTAAAATTTCTTTCAATTTAATCCCTCTATCACAAAACTTATAGCTTCTTTTACAATTTAATCTCTTTATCAATCCTAACTTGAAATTCATTCAATTAAATCCCTAATTCACTATTTAGTTCAACATGAACTATGTTCAAAAACCTTAAAACTTCCAAGACCTCAACTTAATTTCATCAAAACTTTGTTCTAAAGCTTTTAAAACATCTAATTTAAGAGAAAAGAGCTTAATTAACTTACCAATTAAAGCTTAAGCTTCAAAATTCTAGTTTCCCCTTTTTCTTTTTCCTTCTCTTTTCTCCCTTCCTTTTTCGTTTAACCCTGTTCTTCTATTCCTTCTTTTGTTTCTTTTTTTTTTTCTTTTATTTATTCTTTTATATCTTTTTTATATATATAACATTAATAAATTATAAATATCTATTTACTTAAATAATAAGTAAATTAATATTTATTTTACAAATGTACAAATATAATTTTTACACATATATATTTTATTACCAAACATTTGGCTTTAATTTATATATATATTTCATTAATCTAATAAAATAATACCAATTAAATAATAATTTATACTATTATATTCTAATATTAATTAATAATAACTTAAATCATGAAAAATCTTTAGATTTTTCTCATTGTTTGCAGCCTCAAATTATGCAATAGGCATAATTGCCATTTTAGTCCCTCCTTTTCTTTTAATCTATAATTAGGCTTTCACCCCTTATTCAATTTAATCCTTTTTACTAATTAATCTAAATTAAACTAAATTCACCTAATCAAAACCTAATTAAACACACTACTAAACTCATAATTACTCCTAATAATTATTTACGAACTCGGTTTACTAAAACGGAGACCCTATAACTTACTTTTCCGGTGCCCGTGAATTTAGGTCATTACAGCTCATGTTAATTTGACATTTTATCATATCATCAAATATTTTAAAAGTTTTTAAAAGCCCAAAATAAAAATATACATTTAATAATTATTTAAAATTTTTTAAAAAATAAAAAATATAATAATTTACTATAATTTTTATATCATTTAATAATTATTTAAGAAACTACTCTAGAATAAACCTGGACAAATTGTTCTCTAAATTCAATCTAGCTTAAACAACTTTGTCCAAGTTCATAATGGACATTGTTTTTAACAATTTTTATTATTTTTTAATAATTTTAATAATTTCATATAATTCTTAATAATGTTTAAATATTTTTATATTTTAATAATTATTTGAAAAATCAATGTTAGATGAACCTAGACAACGTTTTGTCTAGGTTCATAGTAGAAGTTTTTTTTAAAACAAATAATTATAAATATTTTATTTATTTATTTAATTTTTTAAAATATTACAACATCATCATGATGTACACTTCGTACACTATATGTCATTGTCTAGTTGCTTTATCACCCATGTCAATACTTAATAATATAAATGAATGGATTTTTTACAGAATGATCACTTTACTTTTTAATCTAACGTACATAAATTAATTACCCATTTTCTAGTAGTGGGATAAAATACAATTTGACTCTAAGTACAAGAACCTTCATGATACTTTTATCCAATTAATCTCATATTTTGCATATTTTTATGATAATAATTTAAATTATATTTTTATCATAATAATTTAAATTTTATACAACTGTGTATTTTTGTTTTGTTTAACCAATTAATCATAAAAGAAACGTTGTGACTATCATTCTAGTAACATATTGTAATCATCTCCAACATCCATAGATGAGCCAAACAAATATAATCCTAGAAATAAGCAAATTGTCTCATATTAATTCGGCAAATACCGTCCTTGAATACAAGGTTTATTTTTCCATTAAAAAAAAAAACAATAAAACATTATAGGTTTTAACTTTAATCTTGTACTCTTTTGAACCCAACAATATGCCTTTAACACTATAAATACTCACTTCCACCTATGGTTTTCCACAAGTCTTCCGTACCCAGAAAACAAAAAGGACATTAGAGCAACAAATTAGATTTTATTTTTTTGAGCTTAATTAAATCAAATGACTGTTCATCGTTCATTAGTTATTTTTGCAATTGTTGTTTTCATGGCTCCGACCATTTCATTGGCTATGGATTATGTCGTGGGTGATGATAAGGGGTGGAGCTTAGATGGTAACTACACAGATTGGGCTAAAGACAAGCAGTTCTATGTTGGAGACACTCTTCGTAAGCTTATCCATTCCTTACTATTTTTTTAATCAATAATAAAATTTATGTTGTGTTTATTGTGTATGCTTTGAAAGGAAATTAAGGTTTCACGTATTATGCTGTATCTATACCTAACAACTTAAACCCAAGATTGGATTGCAATCCTAACTCAACTTTTGGAACTATAAATTTACTTGTGGATCAAATACTCAAGGTTTGTTTTTTCTTTTTAATTTTGGGGTTGCAGTTTTCAAGTACAACAACGCTAGTCACGACGTTTACAAAGTGAATGGAGATGACTTCAACAACTGCACTGTTCCATCAAACAATAGTTTGCGCTCATTCACCGGAAACGACATAATTAAGTTGGCAGCCGCCGGGAAAAAATGGTACATTTGTGGTTTTAACGGCCATTGTGGTAAAGGGATGAAGCTTAAGATCACGGTGCTTGACAGTACTGCCCCTGCTGCTCCTCCTAGCGCTGCTTCAACATTACTTGCCAAAGCGACCAATTTCCAGATCGTGTTAGGGATGACTTTATCTATCGCCGCTGCATTGATCATGGTCTAGTGACGCTTTTATTCATGGGGTGAAGTTTGAAGGCTTAGCAGTTTAATGAATAAAACAGTTTGATGTGATATTGGATTGAATTTGTTACTTGAGATTGTTTCTTTTTTTCCTCTACAAAGGCTTCCCATTACAACGTTTGAACTAATAAAAGTGATTTTCTACCGTTTTATCAGTAAATTCCTCTTCTTATTGCGAGGGACTTCTAGATTATAGTTAGGGATGTTAGTGGGGAGGGTTTCGCGGGACTCCGTCCCACTTCGCACCCAATTGAGCAGAGATGAGTACATGTTTCACGGGTGATAGGGTAGAGATGGGGACAAAAATTAAACTCGCCGCGAGTGGTAGGGCAGATCAAGCATATTTAGAAAATAAACATTTATAAAAATATAATTTAATAATTATCTTAGTAGTATTTTATTAATTTAATATTAAAGTGTTTGTCTTAATATTAAATTAAATTTAATGTTTATTTTGTAGATAAATATTCTATTAATTTAATAAGATTTAATATTATATTTAATCTAATATTTTTTTTGATAAGTATTGTTGAAGCCCAATTTATACGGGCCCAACAGAATTTAAATTCATTTTAAAATTAAGTTTATTTTAAATTTAAGTTTATTATAAATTTAAATTTAAATTTATTTAAATAATGTCCAATTACAAAGTCCAATTACAAATTGGGCTCAAATGCTAACTTAAGCTCAAATCCATTACACCCAAATGATCCAAGTACAGATGGGCCCAAGTGACCCAAATCTTATCCTAATTCAGAACTCCAATTTGTTGCCCCAACTTGTGTTGCCATCACCTCTTTCATGTCCAACCAGAGCACGCCACGTCATGACACACGAACCAAGGCACTCTCCCTGAGGTCTGCCATCGCCTGCTACTGTCGCTACCACCATGTGATACCTGGAAAAAAAAGACCAAGGAACAGAGGCAAAAATAGAGGCAAAGAAACAGTGTTTTGATGTAATTTTCGGCTATAAAGCCAGAATTCAAACATTTTGCAAGGGAGAGCCCTTTTGAAAAATCAATACATAGAACCTATTTTTAATTCAATACATAGAAAGTAACAGAAAGATTCAACGCAGATTCAAAACTCTCAAGCATTAAGTTACTAAGGTACAGTCTCAATACAAACACCTTTATTGTCATTTATGATTTAGGTTTCTAAACTCTTTACATTCTGAATATACATTAATATACCTATTAAACATATCATTACTGTCATTTATTGTTTTTAATCATTTCTAACATTTTAAACACATATATATATATATTAAATTATTACTTATTATATTAATTTCATTTATCTTTTTCCTCAAACACGCATTAAATACATATTAAATATATTAAATAATTTTATTAATAATATTAGTAATAATATTAATAACAAAGAGAAATCCAAAAAGACATACTTGAAGTGCCGCCGTTGTCGCAGCTTCGATCGTCGTTCCTCCGATCCCGCCCACAATCTCGAGGAGCGCTTCAAATATGAGAGACTTGCAAAACATCAAACAATAAGAGTAATAGATCTAAAATATAACAAAATAAGGAAAGAACAGATTTGAGATTAAGAAATAAAAATAAAAAACAGATTTCAAATTAAAAAAAAAAACTAAATAGATTCGAGAGGGGATCGAAAAAAGAATTTTCTTAAAAACGTTTTTTGAATATCCGGGTTCGATCTAGTTAGATTTGAACCCAGATCTGCGTTTTTCATAAAGAAAACAAAGACGTTTTACCTTTTCGGTGGCTACGGACGGCGGCGGTTGACAGCAACTCGCGACGGTCGTGGACTGCGGTCGGATGACGACAGACGATAGAGCGGCGACGGAGCAACGGTGTGCTCAAGCGGAACCCTTGGCTGGACGGAACGCTCTCATACGTGCTTTAGAGAAAAAAGAAAGGGGTTGGGATTTTTTTTTTTAAAAAGCAGGATTAAAAATGATTTTTTTTTTTGAAATTTGGCTTTTATAGAGCCTTTGGGAACGGCATCGTTTTAGGGGAAGGTACTAAGTGCCAAAACGACACCGTTCCAAGAGCCCCGACCCGACCCGTCCCGTGTGGATCCCCTTAGGATCCACGTGTTTTTAAAAACGGTCTATTTATCAAACTGATCCTTATGCTTTTTCCTAAATTCACGATTTGGTCATTTTCATACTTTTAATCAATTGTAAATTTGTCCAATAATTTTCATTTCTTTTCGATTTGGTCCCCTAACTTCCTAGAGGCTTGAGAGGCTGCCACATGTCCCATGTTGGTTTATTTATGCAATTGGTCCCTCCTTTTTATTTTTGTTTTAATTTCATCGTCAAATCAAGTTCTGTTTAATTATGAAATTGGCCCAAAGATTTTAAATGATTTTCAAAGAAGTCCTTTGACTTCAAAACGTCTAAGAAGCTGCCACATGTCACCTTTTTTAGGTTTTATTACCCAAGAGGTCCCTAAACTTTCCAAAATTATTATTTTAACCCCAAATGTATAAAAATTCCATTTTAACCCCGAACCTTCTAAAAATTACCATTTTACCCCCGGATGACCAAAAATTTTGTTTTTAATCCCGAACCTTTCAAAAATTACCAATTTACCCCTAAATATCCAAAAATTTCATTTTTGACTTCAAACTTCCCAAAAATTACCATTTTACCCCCACATGTCCAAAAATTCCATTTTTGATCCTGAACTTTCCAAAAATTATCATTGTACCCTCGGATGTCTAAAAATTTCATTTTTGATCACGAATTTTCCAAAAATTACCATTTTACCCCCAAATATCCAAAAATTCCATTTTGACCCCGAACCTTCAAAAATTAGTATTTTGCCCCCAAAGTGTCCAAAATTACTATTTTACCTCGAGCATCCAAAAATCGCATTTTGACTCCGTTCATTTTGCTTCTCTTTTTTTTTCAATGTTTATATTTAGTTAATTATCATTCTTTCGTAATTTACATTCTATTAATTTTTTATTTTTGTGTATTATTTATCTGCTTAATTATTTTTTTCGTGTTATTTAACCTTCATTATTAACTGCTCATTCACATTTAAAATTACATATTTGTTATCAAAATTAGTTTCATAAATCTTTAAAATCGAGGTAATATCCTTTTCGTATGTATACTTCGGGGGGAAATCATGCCCTAACGTGTCCGGTGTGATTTTTCGTATAATTCACTCGAATCGAATATCCTTTTCCAAGTCTTTTAAAATGCCTTTTAGCTTCGAAATTCCGAGAATGTGGTGCCCTAACGTGTTGGTCACGACTCCAATTTCTGCGAAAGTCGAAGCAAATAGGCATTCTTCTTAAATCTTTAAGTCGTGCGTCCAAGGATTGTATTTTTTAAACTCAATACGAAATTTCAAGTTCTCAAAATATATATGAATAATTTTAAAACAAAATGAGGCAATATCTTTTCGTGTGAAAACCTCGAAAAACCATGCCTTAACATGCTGGGTGTGATTTTTGTATAATTCACACAATAAAATATCCTCTTTAAAGTCTTTCAAAATGTCCTTCGATTTCGAAAGTCTGAGAATATAGTACTCTAACGTGTTGAGCACAATTTTCGATTCTCTTAGAAATTTGAAATACACGGACAATTTTCCTCGAATAGGATATTTTGGAAATCATGCAAAATTCCTTTTTTAAAGACAAAGATCATATCTTAAGTTTTACTCGAGTTTTCAAAGTTTTAAAACCAGAGACCCGAAAATAATCAATGTGGTACCAATCTTGGGCGTATGAGGGTGCTAATCCTTCCTCATGCGTAACCGACTCCCGAACCTATTTTCTGGATTTCAAAGACCAAAATATTTTTCAAAACCGATTTTAAATGTTTTGTGGTGACCCAATCACACCATATGAAAAGATTGGTGGCGACTCCCATTTTTTATCATATCCATTTTTTTATTTTTAAATTTTGTTCGAGACTTGTTTTTTTTCCCCGAAAAATAAAAACGTTTTGACATCTTAGCGACTCCATTTGGGACCTTAAAAATAAAAAGAGAGTCAAGCCAAAAGTTGGTTATTTTCGGGTCTTTTTGTTAAAATTTTTAGACACTCGGTTTTGTTTAATATACGATCCTTGCATTTCTCTGTGATGTTATTTTATGTCAATATTGTTAGTATAAGTTTGCATTCACTTGCATTAGTTACTACACCTTCTAAGTGAAAGTGAGAAGCTACTCCTTCGTGAGGTTTTCACCTCCGTGCAGGATAGTGAATCGCTTTCGGGATTACATCTCTACCTAAGTTTTCGTGAAGTTTTCACTTCCGTGCAAACATATGGGAAATGTGTCCCCCTAAATCAAACTCGTCCATATGATCCTATAGTGAGTGAGGATTGAGGAATCTGCTGGTTTAGGTACCTCAACTCTAGAACTTGAACCACATATAGTAAATCCTAGTCGCTTACCTTAGGATAGAACTACAACAAACTGTTAGTAGTCTCCCGAGTCTAGGTTCTCTGTTTTATATCCATACTTTGTTATCATACTTGTGTTGTTCTTTAGCTTTTCTTAATTATTGCTTGCATTACATCTTCATACGAGAAAAGTGTGGATTTAAGCTCAAGTACTAAATAGAAGATTGGTCATAAGAAAACGAGCTCCTTGATAAGGTGGAAAACAATACAGTCGTGCGCATATGATAAAAAAGAAAGATGAAAAACCAATTATTAGCCATCTGAGTAAGATGGAAACAAAGACTACACAACGAACCAAACTTTGACCCAACTACGAAAAGTGATCGATCACTTAAGTTGACATTTTGGGACCGAAAATCAAAGGACGAACCAGGGCGAAATTGGAAGATGTCCTACGAAGATTAAAAGCTTTTGAACACTAAGGCATGATCATATGTGTATCTGTCTTATGTAAAGAAATTGGTTTTCTAGTAAAATTTTTTAATAGAATTGAGCCATGAGTTAATGTTTTTCTTATGCATACATGCATTCATAAGCTGCACATTTTATTAACTTCCACATAATTTCATGAGAGCCTACCTTAAGTAGGATTGTGTCAAGCGTTCAGTGGTTGCACGAAGGAGGTAAGAGACACAGTTACATTCTTGTTTCTTTGCTTTTAATTGTAATTTATTTCAAGTTTTATTCCTGTATTAATTACTCTAACTTGTTCATTTTGAATCTATTTGCATTGCATCTTCATTAAAAAAAAAATGTTGATTCCTGTTCTATTACTAAATAGAGAACTGGTCATAAGAGAACGGATTCCTTGATACGGTAGAGATCAACGTGGCTGTGTGTATATGGTCAAAGAAAAACAACAACACAAAAGTGACGACCTAGCAAAGGGGCACATATCAGAGTTTTGGGATTACACCCAAATAAATGAAACTCATAACAGCTTGTAAGAGTTAAGTGAAGTATGGAAGACAAAACAAGGCAGATGTCCAATCACGAATTTGTTGACCTACTCGATGTCAAAAGGAATAGGCATCAATTTCGAGCTCTCACTTAGTATTGAAGTTCAACTTCTAATGGTTTCACATTTCGGAGGACATGATACCCACGATAGAAGAGTAAATCACTTTACCCTATTGCCTGAAGATTCAAAATAATAAAGTATACTTTGAATATTATGTCCGCCCTTACCTACTTAAAGTTAAAGTAAAAATGCACCTTTTTCGAGTCCTAACGCAATATTGATATTCAATTTAGTCGTTTCACCTTCAGAAACATGGACATACTATCGCTCCATTACTAAAGAACTCAAGAGATAAGGTCTACTCAAGACGAGCGAGCATTGGGTTGCAATCCTGATTAGGGAAAAAGAAGAGAACAAGTACATTACTTTGGAAAACCTGTAAGGCTTAGTACACTTAGATGCAAGAAAGAATGATGGCGTCTTCATCTCAAACACGATTGAGTTAGTTGTCTTCCTTAAAGTATCGGGGCACGTAAAGGTCGTGGTTGCAGATTTTGTTTGATTGACTTGACAAAAGAATCACTCATGCTCTAGCAATCTTAGCCACTAAGCACCTGTAGGAGAAGAGGCAAAATGGTTCACGACTTTTGTATGGTCTCGTGGCCATTTGAAAAGTCAAAAAGTCTCTTATCGAGTATTCTCTGAGGACTATTCTCTGTTGAAGAAATTTATGGCTATCCAAAAACAAAATGATGTCGCCAAAGGAAATTGGAAGTAAACGAGGAATGACTCCAATGCTTTTAGGGGCAAGTCTAAGATAGGGACCATGTCGCAAGCAATAACTCCACCAAGTGCAAGAAACGGCTAACCATTTGCAGACTTTTGCTATTCAGGTCTGACATTTTAAACTTGAAATCAGGGTCAAATCGGAGCTAAAAATTAGCTTGAAAGATTAGGACTATGAGCATTAAGGCACGACGATACATGCATCTGCCTTATGTAAAAGAATTTACATTCTAGTAAAGTTGTCTAATGGAATGGAACTAAGAATCAACGCTTTTTTTGCATGCATTTTACCGTTCATTTGCATTGCACTTCATGCATTAAATTTTAATGAAATCCCTCATATTTGAAACACTCGTGTGAAAGAGAGGCATCAACCCTAAATGAAAACTAAGAGGAAACATGATAAATCAAGATAGAGTGATAAAAATTTGAGAAAAAGTCATGTGGAGAGTGAACCTCTTGAGAGTTCGTTCCTACACCCTCGAAGTGTTTTGGACAACTAGATTGTGGAGGAATTTACTATAGTTTTGGGACTTTTCTAGGAAAATATTTAGAATACACTTATCACTCTAAGCCTGAGAGTAATAGGGATCCTTTTATAAAGGGCAAATGACCACTATATTTTATTTCAATAAAAATGAAGCATTGTTTTGTCCTATTTAGCAAACACCTTATCATTCTTTTCATTCGTTCATACCACAATTAATCATTCTTTAGTTCAATTATTCTTTGGATCCCCTTTTGTCTTTATGCTGGGTCCCTTGATATTAAGGATACGAGCAACAATGCTATTGACTTAAACCCTTTTGAGTAAGACATGTGTCCAGAAAAACTTTGAGGCTTTGAAAATGATCAAGAATGTAACTTGTCTCCCGATCTGCTACGGATGTTCGTGATTTTAAGTGAGAATCGAGACATGAGTCTTTGTAAAAACAAGGCAAGCTACCTCGAGAATATAATGGTCTTTGCATGATCCTATCGAAGCATGCCAGGTTTAACGAATCGATGACGTGACACATATAGAGGAAGAATGCAATCCAATTCAATAGAAACTTAAAAAAATTGAGACTCGACATGTTAAAAAAAAGAAGAAGAAGAAGAAGGAGAAGAAAAGATGGGTCGAAAATCTGCAAAGGGCATTTTAAACCTAATAAAAAAGAAAAAAGGGAAAAGAAAGAAAATGAAAGAAAAAGTCAAGATGAAAACTCGCAAAAGGGCATCTTGAAAATTTATTCTCCATCATCTTTCCACGTCATGGCCTCTTTCTATAAGAAGTATGGACACTAGCGAGCCAACTTTGCAAAAAAGTTTCTAATGTGCATCAATTCGTCCTCATGATCATTGATTGCTACTTCCTATGCCAATCAGTGGTTAAGCAGATTATTGAAAATGAGAGATTGTATGTCGGTATGGAATGCCAACAAAAGGATCATATCCAAATGATGACTTGAACTTGAACAACAGCACAATAGCAAAATCTGCAGTAAATTCAAGAGCAAATATCACAACTTAGTACCACTCAGCCAAAAATGGGGCATTAGTGGGGATAAATAAAGACACCAAAGGATTGATTGGAAAATAGCAGAGACCTGCAAAGGCTCGGCATGAAGAATCACCATTTGCCATCGAGGTTTATCGAGTTTCTATCAAAACAGCCACCAGGGCAACACCTTTCGCACCAGAATAAAAGTCGTCCTACCCATTGGAATCAAGTTTCCTTCCCTTCAAATTTTGTTAGAACTAATGAAGTAGAATGAATCTAACCCAGATGCAAGTCAACTAAACTTGATTGAAGAAAAGATACTAAAAGTCATGACCAAATGACAAGAGTTTACGACAAAGAAAGATCCGCTCTATAAAACTCCACGAGAGAGCTTTAGTTTTGAAAATGATCTTGATTACAAAAGACTTCCAAGGAAAATGATGTCAAATTGGGAAAGACCCCATGAGATAAAAAAAGTCTTTTTGGAGAAGCTTTGATTTTGATCAAAATGGACGACAAAGACATGCCCAACTTTGTGAAATCAGATGCAATGAAGAAAAAAATAAATAAAAAAAGAAAGAAAAAAAGAAGAAAAAGAAAAAAGAAAATAGAGAAAAATGAAAAAACGAAGAGGTTGAGGTGAAAACTCGTAAAGGGCATCTCGAAACTTAAAGAGACTTGAGTTGAAAACTTGAAAGGGCGGCTCAATTTGGAAAAAAAGAGGCATGAAGTAGTTTTCTCTCTCAAAATTAGCAAGGTGGAGAAACTTTACACCTTGAGGCATTGACAAAGTACTCCGAGTTTCATGGACATGTCAAGCTTAGAATGATCCTCATCAAGTTTTTTCATTGAAGCTCATACTTTGATATCGAGGGCACCTAACTCCATTCTATGTTCACCTTATGTTTTGTAACTTTTGACCAAGAAAGGTAATTTTTAATCCTTTTATGAGCTTTTCCTCCATGAAATTCAATTTTATTCACCTCGCGATCATGTCCAAGCATTTTTGCATCAAAATAATGATTAATGAACCAATGACTGTTTCATTCATGCAAGCTTTACCTTCTATCAAATTCAATTTCATCCATTTGCAACCATGTTCAAGCACGTTTGCATTGAAATAACAGCCGGTGGACTAATGATTCTTAATCTTTTCATTCACGCGAGCTTTGCCTTTAACAAAATGTAATACACCTTACAACCCTGTGCAAGCATTTTTGAATTGAAATGACGGTTAGTGGTCTACGACATAAGGAATAAAAGAATTTTTGTATACCATTCTGGAAAATTTCTAAATATTACAGGGACCTGAAACAGGATCACTAGTTTGAAATAACCAAACCCGAGGGTTAGAAGAGTTTTGAAACAAATATGACTATCTCTTTAAGTTCCATGGAAAGAAGACCATGCCAAAAAAGAACATGATAACACATCAGTGATAGAACTTAGACAAACGATGAACAATATCGACCTAAGGACTAAGATAAAATCATTTCTCAAAAACGACATTTTACATTCATCATTTATACGCACCTACTTAGGAGCATTTGATTCATCCTGATCATGACATCCTAACAATTTGGTCTACATAAAGACCTATTAAAAGCATATTCTATAGGTTTCATCACCGCGAAATGGCGAAATGATCTGAGAAAAAATGAAAATTTGAAGGGAAAGATTTAAGCCGCAACGGTAAATCTAGTACCATGAAGATATGAAGGGAAAGATTTAAGCCGCAACGGTGAATCTAGTACCACGAAGATATGAAGGGAAATGTTTAAGTCGCAACGGCCAACGTTGTACCTCAGAAGCATGAAGGGAAAGATTTAAGCCACAAAGGCGAATTTAGTACCACGAAGACATGAAGGGAAAGGTTTAAGTCGCAACGGTGAACCTTGTACCTCAAAAGCATGAAGGGAAAGATTTAAGTCGAAACGACGAATCCAGTACCACGAAGACACAAAGGGAAAGGTTTAAGTCGCAATGGCAAGCCTTATACCTCAGAAGCATGAAGAGAAAGATTTAAGCCGCAACGGTGAATCTAGTACCATGAAGACACAAAGGGAAAGGTTTAAGTCGCAATGGCGAACCTTATACCTCAAAAGCATGAAAGAAAAAATTTAAGCCGCAAAGGTGAATTTAGTACCATGCGAATTGAAGTAGCAACAGTAAATCTAATGCCTTAAAGGAGCAGATTAAAGCCGTAACTGTGAAGCTCCTACATCGAAGTTATAGGTCAAATAGCAAATCTTTATCTCTCTGAAGTTGTAGTAAGAGCAAGATGAAGTTTCGACATCAAATTCTATCTTCCTATAATTGCAGTGGAGTTGGATTCAAACCACATCATTCCAAAAAGACAAATTGAAAACCCCGATCTCTTATGCCGAGCCTAGGGCAGATCACTATAAGCCAATCTCTTACCCCGAGCCTGGGGCAGATCACTATAAGCCAATCTCTTACCCCGAGCCTAGGGTAAATTACAACCATTCGATCTTTTACCCCGAACCTAAGGCAAATCACCATCAACCAATCCCTTACCCCAAGCTTGGGGCAGATTGCATCTGTTTGATCTTTTACCTTGAGCTTGGGGCAGATCACCATCAACCAATCTCTTACCTCGAGCTTGGGGTGAATTATAGCCATTCGATCTCTTACCTAGAGATTGGGGCAGATCATCATCAGCAAATCTCTTACCCCGAGCCTGGGGCAGATTGACACCATTCGATCTCTTACCTCAAGCCTGAGGTAGATCACAATCAGCCAATCTCTTACCCCGAGCTTGGGGCAGATTACAGTTATTCGATCTCTTACCTCGAGCTTGAGGCAGATCATCATCAGCCAATGTCTTTCCCAATCATGGGGCAGATTGCAGTCATTTGAAGTGATAAAGTGGACATCTTCCTGGCAAGATACAGAGGAGTAAATAAAACCCAGGCTCGATTCGAGCAAATCTTCGAACCCTAGCTTCCTGATAAGATACTGAGAAGCAGGTCGAAGTAATAAAATGGTTAGCTTCTTGATAAGATACTGAGAAGTGGACCAAATTTGTCTTCCTGATGAGATACAGAGAAGCGGATTGAAACAAGTGATACGGTCATCTTCGTGATGAGATACTAAGAAGACCAAATCAATGACACCAAACCACTGAAGTTACGAGCGAATTGAATGAAGCTACGGTAGCAAATTTTGTCTTTTTGAAATTGACTTGAGGCAAGATGGAATCACAATACCGAAGATGTAGAGAAGCGCATGCAGTGAAATTGAACGGTCAATAAAGCAAAGGGCAGGCTAGTTGAAGGAAGAGCATCAAGGAGCAGCAACGAGCAAAGAAGGGAAGATGTTGAAGCCCAATTTATTTTAAAATTAAGTTTATTTTAAATTTAAATTTATTGGAAATTTAAATTTATTATAAATTTAATTTAAGTTTATTTAAATAATATTCAATTACAAAGTCCAATTACAAATTGGGCCCAAATGCTAACCTAAGCCCAAACCCATTAAACCCAAATGATCCAAGTACAAATAGGCCCAAGTGACCTAAATCCTATCCTAAATCAGAACTCCAATTTGCCGCCCCAACTTGTGCCGCCATCACCTCTTCCATGTCCAACTAGAGCACACCACGTCAGCATCCATGTCATGACACACGAACCAAGGAACTCGCCCCGAGGTCTGCCACCGTCGCTGCCACCATGTGATACCTGCAAAAAAAGGAGGAAGGAACAGAGGCAAAAACAGAGGCAAAGAAACAGTGTTTTGATGTAATTTTCGACTATAAAGTCAGAATTCAAACATTTTGCTAGGGAGAGCCCTTTTGAAAAATCAATACACAGAACCTATTTTTAATTCAATACAAAACAGAGACATTCGAACAAATACAGAAAGTAACAGAAACATTCAAGGCAAATTCAAAACTCTCAGGCATTAAGTTACCAAGGTACAGTCTCAATACAAACACCTTTATTGTCATTTGTGATTTAGGTTTCTAAACTCTTTACATTCTAAATATACATTAATATACCTATTAAACATATCATTACTGTCATTTATTGTTTTTAATTATTTCTAACGTTTTAAACATATATATAATTATTACTTATTATATTAATTTCATTTATCTTTTTCCTCAAACACGCATTAAATACATATTAAATATATTAAATAATTTTAATAATAATAATAATAATAATAATAATAATATTAATAACAAAGAGAAATCCGAAAAGATGTACTCGAAGCACCGCCGTCGCCATTGCTCCGATCGTCGTTCCTCCGATCCCGCCCACAGTTGCGAGGAGCGCTTCAAATATGAGAGACTTGCAAAACATCAAACAATAAGAGTAATAGATCTAAAATATAACAAAATAAGGAACGAACAGATTCGAGATTAAGAAATAAAAATAAAAAACATATTTCAAATTAAAAAAAAACTAAATAGATTTGAGAGGAGATCGAAAAAAGAATTTTCTTAAAATGTTTTTTGAAGATCCGAGTTCGATCTAGTTAGATCTGAACCCAGATCTGCGTTTTTCATAAAGAAAACAAAGACATTTTACCTTTTCGGCAACGGCGGTTGACAGCCGTGGACTGCGGTCGGACTATAACGGACAACAGAGCGACGACAGAGCAACAGTGCCCTCAGGCGAAACTCTTGACTAGACGGAGAGTCCCCATGCGTGCTTCAGAGAAAAAAGAAAGGGGTTGGGATTTAAAAAAAAAAACTGGATTAAAAATGATTTTTTTAGGAAATTTGGCTGTTATAAAGCCTTTGGGAACAGCGTCATTTGAGGGGAAGGAACTAAGTGCCAAAACAGTACCGTTTCAGGAGCCCCGACCCGACCTGTGCGGATCCTCCTGGGATATGCATTTTAAAAAACGGTCTATTTATCAAATTGGTGCTTTCGCTTTTTCTTAAATTCACGATTTGGTCATTTTCATACTTTTAATCAATTGTAAATTTGTCCAATAATTTTCATTACTTTTCGATTTGGTCCCCTGACTTCTTAGAGGCTTGAGAGGCTGCCACGTGTCCCATGTTGATTTATTTATGCAATTGGTCCCTCCTTTTTTATTATTGTTTTAATTTCATCCTCAAATCAAGTTTTGTTTAATTATGAAATTGGCCCAAAGATTTTAAATGATTTTCAAAGCAGTCCTTTGACTTCAAAACACCTAAGAAGCTGCCATGTGTCGCCCTTTTTTGGTTTTATTGCCCAAGAGGTCCTTGAACTTTCCAAAAATTACCATTTTACCCCCAAATGTTTAAAAATTCCATTTTTAACCCCGAACCTTCCAAAAATTACCATTTTACCTTCGGATGACCAAATATTTCTTTTTTAATCCCGAACCTTCCAAAAATTGCCATTTTACCCCAAATGTCCAAAAATTCCATTTTGACCTCGAACTTCCAAAAAATTACCAATTTACCCCCAAATGTCAAAAAATTCCATTTTTGATCTCAAACTTTCCAAAAATTATCATTGTACCCTCGGATGTTTAAAAATTTTATTTTTTATTTTTAATTTCCAAAAATTACCATTTTACCCTCATATGTCCAAAAATTCCATTTTTGACCTCGAACCTTTGAAAATTACTATTTTGCCCCTGAAGTGTCCAAAATTACTATTTTACCCCCGGCATCCAAAAATCACGTTTTGACTTTGGTCGTTTTGCTTCTCTTTTTTTTTCAATGTTTATATTTAGTTAATTATCATTCTTTCGTATTTTACATTCTATTAAATTTTTTTATTTTTGTGTATTATTTATCTTCTTAATTATTTTGTTTCGTGTTATTTAACCTTTGTTATTAACTGCTCATTCACATTTAAAATTACATATTCATTATCAAAATTAGTTTCATAAGTCTTTAAAACTGAGGCAATGTCCTTTTCGTGTGTATACTTCGGGAAATCATGCCCTAACGTGTTGGGTGTGATTTTTCGTATAATTCACTCGAATCGAATATCCTTTTCCAAGTCTTTTAAAATGCCTTTTAGCTTCGAAATTTCGAGAACGTCGTGCCCTAACGTGTTGGTCACGACTTTAATTTTCTGCGAAAGTCGAAGCAAACAGGCATTCTTCTTAAATCTTTAAGTCGTGCGTCCGGGGATTGTATTTTTTAAACTCAATACGAAATTTCGAGTTCTCAAAATATATATGAATAATTTTAAAACAAAATGAGGCAATATCTTTTTGTGTGAAAACCTCGAAAAATCATGCCCTAACATGCTGGGTGTGATTTTCATATAATTCACACAATAAAATATCCTCTTTAAAGTCTTTCAAAATGTCCTTCGATTTTGAAAGTCTGAGAATATTGTGCTCTAACGTGTTGAGCAAAATTTTTGGTTCTCCTAGAAATTTGAAACACACGGACAATTTTCCTCGAATAGGATTTTTTGGAAATCATGTAAAATTCCTTTTTTAAAGACAAAGATCGTATCTTAAGTTTTACTCGAGTTTTCAAAGTTTTAAAACCAAAGACCCGAAAATAATCAATGTGGTACCAATTTTTGGTGTATGAGGGTGCTAATCCTTCCTCATGCGTAACCGACTCCCGAACCTATTTTCTGGATTTCGAAGACCAAAATATTTTTCAAAACGGATTTTAAATGTTTTGTGGTGATCCAATCACACCGTATGAAAAGATTGGTGGCGACTCCCATTTTTTATCATACCCATTTTTTTATTTTTAAATTTTGTTCAAGACTTGTTTGTTTTTCCCCGAAAAATAAAAACATTTCAACAAGTATTATATTAATTTAATATTAAATTGATTAAGTTTAATCATAGTTGAACTCTCTAAACTCTCCCCATATAAAGAGAGCCTTGGATCATTATTTGACACACTTGAATTGAAGATGAAGTTGTAAAGAGAAAATTCTCTGAAGAGATTATTTCAAAAAAATTCTAGAGATAATTTTCATATTTATAACTTGGCCCAAAAGTTGAGAGAAATTGCGAAATTACTCCACTGGTAATTTTTTGTGAAAAAAATTTCTGATTCGAAGTGAGCCCACACTCGACAGATGTGAGCTTAAAGATAATGGAGGAAGACTACTTGGTCAAAACATTCATATTTTTTTCATAAAAAATTATTTATATTTATTTAACTGATACTTATAAATTTATTATATGAAGCAGGTCACAGGGCAGGTATAGCGGGGATTAGGTGGGTCTAGGGACTCACGTGGGTGGTGGGGGAAGGATGGTTTTAGTCTTGCGGGTAGTGAGTCGGGGATTTTTTTTATTTTATACCCACAGCAGGTCACAGGGTAGGCATGAGAATGAAAATTCTTGGAGTCCTAATTGACATCCCTAATTATAGTTAAATAAACAAAATAAAAAAAAATCAGTAAAATATACCTCATTATATCTCTGAAATTGTAATTAATTTATTTTAAAAAGATGAGAAAGGATAGAAAAGGTTGACACAAATTTTTATCGTGATTTGGTCTCAATTGTCATTCTCCACTACCTTAACCCCACTTGTCAAAGATTTTCCTAACTGATTTAACTTTGAATAGATAGCTTTGAAGGATAATGTATAACTTTTTAACTTTAATAGTAAAATTTCCCTTTTAACTATACCTCAATTCCTAGATTGCCTCTTAGATTTTATTTGGTATGAAGGATGAAAAAGAGTGAGGATCGAAAATTTGTTAATCAAATGATTAAAATTCATAATCACTTTTTAGTTTGTAGTTTAACCATTAGATTGTGAAATTTTTTATCCTCAATCTTTTATATCCTTCATATCACGAAGAGCCTAAAGGTGTTTTTTTTGGAGGGGTCATAAGTGTTCTTAAAGTTTTATTTTGTCATGTATTTTAGCCCCCGAATGTAACAGGGTTGAAAAACTATGTAACACGGTTGAAAAACTATGTGGTTGAAAAACCACTTCAACCTAGTTTTCAATGCTAAACTAGAACCTCTCCTTTTACAAAGGTAGGAAATGAGTAAACAAAGAAAACCTCTAATACGTAAGTGTTACAAAGTTTAAGCTCACTTAAAGATAAGGCTAAATGTTGTATCTGGTGCCCGAAGTGTAGTATTTTCATCTATGTACACTTGTAATTTTTTCAAATAGATAGGTTAATAAAACAAATCCATTGATTACATTAATATACATTGTATAATTGTCCTCATATGGTTTTTTGCACGTAAAGCAAAATAGAAGCAAATGTTGCTCAATGGTTGTCTAATGTTTAACTAATAAGCAGTATTACGTGGTCAGATAGGAATATGGAAAGACAACTTGTATTAGTAGATAAACCTAAACATGTCCTTAGTCTAATCGAAGATGAGAAAACCGATTGAAAAACTACTATGTCATCTATCAAGTCCAATTGGGGATATGTTTTGTCTTGGCATCAAAGCGGATGACTCCCAAAAGATATAGACATAGATATAACTGACTGGACTAACAGTACATCAGACTGGATCCAAGAAGAATAGATCCTAAATTCGTTTATAGATTTATTCACTTGTGACATTCATAGTGTGACATACCTAAATCCTGAGTGAATGACGGATTATGTATGTGTGACTCGTATTCTTTTATGTAAGTAAAAGCTTGAGTTTAAAAAGATAAGGAATCGAAAGTTAGTGCGTTGGGTATATGACTTCCATAATATGTAGTGCTATTCACAATACTAGAATTCATAGCTCGAGACATAGGTAAATAATATCCTCTCATTACATGGTTGATGAAAAGTAAACGTGACCACCAGTCGTTTGTCTTTGTGATGAATGACTTGATTACTGTTTGATAGTAATTGGCTTTTCATGTAGAAATATGTAATGGTTACCATGAGATAAAATAGGATCATATTGGGAGAATAGATATTATCCTAAAAAGATTAAGGAATATCATATGAGGGTAACAAACTTATAACAAGGTCATTGGACAAGCACTGATCAAGTTGCTTTCATAATGGTATGTCGTTAGGGAGAGCTCAATCAAGATACTATACTGAAATGATTTCGTAACTAAATGAGTTTATAATTAATAGGAAAAAAAACTGGAATTTAATTATAAATCATTTGAGCTATAATTGCATATGTCCAATTGGTCCCTTTACTAACTCATTGTGTCACACCCCAAAATTGATCCTAGAAGTTTCGGGGGTAATTTAGTAATTTTAGCCTTAGAGTATCAAAATTTTGTGACATGGCAAACCTGAAGTGTTTTTAACAAATGGCTATTAGGAAATTAAGTTAATTTCTGAAAATAAGTTTTAAATAAATTTAATTTTGAAAATAGGACTGATTTGTAAAAGAGTCAAAATTGTGTCTTTATAAAGCAATTTAACCAAAAGTCAAAATTAGACATATTTTCTTTCCCCACCCACATTATTCATGTTAAACAACCCCAAGAATTTCTGTTTGACATCCCTTGCTCTCCCTTGCTATTCTACTCAATTTTAAACTCCAAATCCTAATCCCTTTTGATTTCTAACATCATTTGAACCATAAATCTCCATTAAAACTAAGAAAAACACCAAAAAATCTCACTAGTTTCTTCTTTTTCTTCAACGTGGGTTTTTCCAAATTTGTATCAAAGTTCACTTTTCATCCATCAAAGGAAATCAATCATCTTTCTATTAGTTTTAAATGATATCTAGTCTCTAAAACTGAATTTATAGCAATTAAAACAGATATTTTAACTAAAAGCCGAAAATTGGATCATTAATGGTGGATTTTGGGATTATGGATTAAAAATTGGTTTTAAAGTATTTTTCAACTTGTTCTAATATTATTAGAAGGTTTCTAAACTCTCCCTAAAGTTTCATTAAATAATTCTATGGTTTTATTGTGTTTTCATGAAAAATGTCTATTTTTCATTGAAAAATTTTGATACCTTAAAACGTGTAGTTTTGAATAGTTTAAAAGTTAGAAATTAGCTGTAGATGAATATGTAGATTAATTAAATTTGTTTCATGCGAAAAGATTAAGTGTAGACCGATATATTTGAATTTAAAGTTTTTTATGTCAAAGGTTTTGGTTAAAAGAGAACGTAGCTTAGGCTATTGTTTTTGACTATTTAGGATAAGTTATTGACTGATTGTTGATTGTATATTTGGGTGGTATGTCTTGTTGAAGTGTCGGAGTCAATAGGACCTTTAAAGAGTAGAGATAAAGGCCAAGAAAAACTTGATTGAGCTTTCGGCTTTTCGACGAAAGCATATTTTTGGTGAGTGTTTTGGAATCACTGCTCGTAGATGATTCGTTGTGTATTTGGGAATTTAGAGGTAGTCTAAACCCCTACTCTAAATTTTGAGTATTAGTGTTCTCCCACCTATGATTAAATGTGAAATATGTTTGCTTGTGAAATTGTGATATTGTGAACATACATGTGATGTTATGACATATGCTATAAGCTTATGATGACTGTTATTGAAGTGAATATGAGGGTATGATTTTCATTCCATGTGACATTGATTATATTATGTTAATAATGTGAATATGCAGTATATGTGCAGAAAATTGGTTAGAAAATATGTGATAATAATGTGGATATTTTGGATTTATGACCTTATGAGACCGATGGATATAGTTGGCGTGCCATAGGATTGTGAGTACTCACCTTTATGTTGTGATATATGGGGCGTGGAGGCCCAAGGACAGTTTTTGGAGAGATAAGGGAATGTGAGCTATGCTCCATTCAACGAGATATGTATGTGTGGCATGTTTCACTACAGCAAAACAGGTTATTAGCGGCATTTTTAGTGGCGTTTGGGCAAAAAATGCCGCAAAAAAAATCAATAGTGGCGTTTTTCCATAAACGTTGCAAAAGGTAAAGCAATAGCGACGTTTATTGGAAAACACAGCTAAAGGTCAAAGCATTAGCGGCGTTTAAGAAAAAACACCGCTAAAGGTCAGAGCATTAGTGGCGTTTATGAGAAAACGCAGCTAAAGGTCAAAGCATTAGCGGTGTTTTTCCCATAAACGCCGCTAATTTATTTACATTTTATATATCTTAAATTAAATTAACTAATACTATTAACAATTAACTTTCGTCAAATTAATCTTTTTTATTTATTTATGCTGGTGTGATTACATATCGTAGTATTTGTTCATACTTTCTTATCCCTTTGACAGCACACACACACCTTGCACACACAAGCACTCGAACCTCAGACCCTTAGGAAGAACAACATCCTCTTTCCAATAGAGGAATGACAAATCAATTTTTTTTTAAATCTTCTTACATATGGTAGTAAGTGTTTAAGGTTGCTAATGGATGTCATCGTTATGGAGGGTATTTATAAGGGAGGCCCTCTAGTTTGGTAGTGGTGATGTGGCAAGTTGTTATCAATAGATTCTCATCATGGAGTACGTGGAAATATAATTGATGAGACTCATTTTGATATTCCTTTCAAATAGGTTGTTATGTTCAGGTGGGTCCTATAAGTCCCTTAAAGAGTGTTTACACTTGAAAAAGTGTTCACACGGGTGACGCGGAAGATGAGGAGGCCAGACATCTCGGTCATCCAGTGATAAGTTGAATGTTGCAAGGTAGGGGAGAAGACAAATTGGGGAAGAACTATATATAGAATTGAGGATGAAAGGGGTTGATTGGTCGGTTTGAAGATTTATCTTGATATTGACTAGGTATTGAGGCGTGGTTAAAATTCAATAAAATTTAGTGGATATAATGTTTGAATATTTTACTATATTCCTATAGTTGATTTTTTTAAATATTTATTTTTCAATATTTTACTAATACCAAACATTTTTCTTAACATTATTATTTATGTATTTTGTTTTCTTATATTTATTGCATATGAATTAATCAATTTTTGATTTTAGAAATGTTTTTAATTTTTATTAGTGCAAAACTTAGATATATATTTCTCATCGGTAATATGTAATAAAATATCTTCATAAAAATATATGTCTATACTTATATTAAGTGATTGAGTTAATGTATGAGTCAACAATTTAGTTAAAAAATATTAAAATATCTTTTATTTATCAAAGTTAATGAGTTATTATTAAAATGTTTTAACGTAATTTTCATAGTTTTATACAATAATAAAATAATTCATGATAAAATTATATAAATTTAAATAATTTTATTTGTTGCATAATTAAGTAGGCCTCAAAGTCTATTATCAATATTCACCAGTATAATAAGATTATATGTGCTCATATATAGGGTTATATAATTTAGATAAACCATTAGATACAAACAAGGAATATTAGTTGATACAAGCACCCCAGAACATTTAAGAAGAAAGCATTCATATATGAGATTCACCATTAACATTTAAAATATATTCATCAACCGATGATAAAACATATTAAAAATTTTCTAAAAATTTTAAGAAGATTAATAAGAATTTTTTAAAAAATTAGAGGTTAAGCAATAGCAGCGTTTATGAAAAAAGCGCTACAAAAGGTAAAGCAATAGCGGCATTTATGAGAAAAATGTCGCAAAAGGTAAAGCAATAACGGCGTTTATGAGAAAACGCCATAAAAGGTAAAGCAATAGTGACGTTTATGGGAAAAACGCCGTAATAGGTATAGTGCAATAGTGGTGTTTTTTGGGAAAACGCCGCAAAATGTCCAGAGTATTAGTGGCGTTAATGAGAAAAACACTGCTAAAGGTATTGCTATAGCGGTGTTTTTACATAAACGCCGCTAATTTTATTAATTTTTATTAAAATTGTGCCGTTTCTCCTTGGCCGAATTAAACAAAAAATACCTAACTCTCTATCCCCAAACCCTAAATTTCTAATTCTTAATTCTTTATCCTCTCTCAAAACCCACCCCAAATCCCAAATTTCTAATCCCTAAATCTTTCTCCCCTCTCTATATCTCGTTTCTCTCCTCTCTGATTTCGTGCATTGGGTGGCCGAATGTAGAAAAGCCCATAGTTTTTAATTCCCGAAATACATGTGCGTGTTATATTCTTCTTTAGCTTTACCAGCGCGATCCCTCGACTCACTCGGAAGAACACTTCAACAAACTCATCTCACTGTTATTTGTCTCTTCGTTTCCCAGTATCTACATCTCCATTAACTGATTCACACTCTTTCCACCTCCCTCTCAGAACATGGTATTCTGTTTTTTTTTTACTCATTTCTCTTAGACATTTATGATTTTTAATCTCTCTGGGTGCTTTAGAGATTCTGATTGATTGGAAGATCAAAATAGAATCTTTTAATTATAAAATGTTCCAATATTTTGCCATTTTTTGGTATTATGGTTACTACATTAAGTTTTTTCACCTGCTTGAGAAATGGGTATGCTTTAGCTGTAAGATGAGTTTTTGATTGAATTTTATTGGAATTTAAAGCTTAATTTGGAAATTTGGAAATTTGTTACCAATTGTTTAGCACAAAAATATACTCTGCTGTTCTATGTTATAGTTTAGAAGTCGGGGTTTGGATTTGTTCATCCTTGTTTGTTCCTGGTTTGGTCATCCTTCTTTGTTCCTTGTAAGTTTCAATGTTGCATTTCGTGCTCTCATTTTGGTTGATCAATTAGTGGAGATTCTCGTCGTTGTTGGAAGAATCCTAATCATTGTTTCCTACTTCTTAGGATTGGGAGTGAGTGAAGGAGTGAAGATTAGTGAGTGGGTGGATAATCGAGTCAACTATGCTATTTAGTCAGAGAAAACTCGAAGGAACATTAGAAAATTCAAAAGAAACATAAGATGTTTTTAGTTTAAAATAATAGTTCAATGATCAAACTTCTTGAGGATATAATACGTTGTAATCAAACATTTGGAAGAGAAGTTTACATATTTTTAGTTGTATTTTGTGTCCATTGAGGAACTGGTCTTTACTATGAAAACTTGTACAAGGGTATGAAAACTGTACTTTGTATCAGTTTATTCTTAATTAACTTGTACAATCACAGGGCAAATTAGAACTTAAACGAAAAATAATTGTGTGATCTGTGGGTAAATTTTCAAGCTTGGAAATCATTTGATCGTAAATTTCCAAGCTTTGCAAGCGATCCTCGGAATGTGAGACTTGGGCTAGCATATGATGAATTTAATCCATTTAAACTCATGAGTACTCCGTACAGTACTTGGCCTCTTACAATTTGCCTCCGTGGATTTGCATGAAGCAATCTTCTTTTATCTTATCTATGATTATCCCTGGAGAGAAAGGTCCCGGGAATGATATTGACATTTATATGCAACCACTTATTAAAGAGTTGAAACAGTTATGGGCAAGTGTTAAAACATATGATGTCTTTAGAAAGGATAATTTTTATGTCCTTACAGCTTTGTTGTGGACTATTAATGATTTCCCTGCTTATGCTAATTTATCTAGTTGGAGAACCAAAGGAGGTTATGCTTGTCCTTGTTGTGCAACACAAACATGTTCGAAGTGGTTATATAATGGGAAGAAGTTCTCTTATATGGGGCATCATCGATGGTTAGATAAAAATCATAGATTTAGATCTCAGAGGACTCAATTTGATGGTATTGAAGAGTTTAAAGAAGCTTCTAAGCAGACCATTGGATCTGAAATCTTATTCATGTTGAAATATATAGACTTCAGTTATTGGAAGATGAATCAACCATTCAACATGCAAAGAAATAGAAGACCAAGGGAGGCGTATGTTGGCAATGTTGACCGGGAGAGTGATGATGAATCTGATGAAGAGGATGATCCTAATGAGGTGGACTTGTGGAAAAAAAGAAGTATTTTTTTATTTGCCTTATTGAGAGCATCATATTTTGCGACATAATCTTGATGTCATGCATATTGAAAAGAATGTTTGTGAGAACATAATCGAGACAATTCTTAATGTCGATAGAAAATCAAAAGACAATCTTAAGAGTTGACTTGATCTAGTTGACATGGGAATTCGGCATGATCTTCATCCCAGTTACTTTCAAATAGAAAATGTCGGTTGCCGCCTTCTATTTTTACAATGTTGAAGAAAGAAAAAGAATTGTTTTGCACGGTGTTGAAGGATATAAAGGTCTTGGATGCGTATGCATTAAATATATCTAGAAGTATGAGTCTTAAAGATCGAAGACTATATTCCCTAAAATCACATGATTATCACATCTTGATGTAATATTTACTGCCAATTGCTTTGCGGTGTTGCATGTAAAAAAAGGTGACGTTTTGTATAATTGAACTATCAAATATAATGAAAGTTATTTGTGGCAAAGTTTTGGATGTTGAAGAACTTGAGAGAGTACAAGATTGAGTTGCCTTGACTTTATGCAACTTGGAAAAGATCTTTCCACCTTTGTTCTTCACTATTATGGTGCACTTGTTAATCCATCTCCCTCATGAAGTAAAACTTGATGGACTGATTTTCTATCAGTGGATGTATCCTATAGAGAAGTGATAATTAATTTGCAAAGTTTTCATTCATTCATTAATATACCTTTAGTTATAACTTTTGATAATATTGTATATCGTGTTTAGGTTCCAATGCAAATTGAAGTCTTATTGTCGTAATAAGCGTTATCTAGAAGGATCAATTGCTGAATGTTACTTAGCAGAGGAGTGTATGACTTTCTGCTCTAGATATTTAGAAGATGTTAAAACAAGACTGAATAGACCAAGTAGAAATGTTGGGCTCAATAATGATAATAGCTTAGCTGAAACTTATCTATTTCGAAGTCATGGACAACCAATCGGGAAAGTTGAAATTGCACACTTAGATGATATATCTTGGGTACAAGCACTTCGGTATGTTATTTTTCACCATGATTCAGTTGAACCATTATGCAAGTAAGTTTTAGAATTTGATAAATATTCATCTTTTTCATTTGTTTTTTTTCGCTAACCAATTTATTCACTTTTTAACATTGTGAGTATAAACAACTCTGGAGATCTTGTTCATGCTCCCGAAGATTACAACATTGAGAGATTCATAAGTTATTCACAGAATCTTTTCATGAATGGTTAGGGCAAATGGTATGCAACTGAAGCTTTCAACGACAACTAATAATGTTTTCGTATAACATTATAATTAATTAAATTACTTTCAATTCCATAGGTTTGGAGTGGAAAGGACGTCAGTGAAGAAGTTAAATGGCTTTCCCAAGGTCCGAATAGAGTAGTAAAAAGATATAATACCTTCCTGATTAATGGATTCAGGCTTCATACAAAATCACGTGAAAGATTGAGGAGGACTTAAAATTGTGGAATAGTTGTTAATTCTTTAATTACAAGTTATGCTAGTGCTAGGGAGAGTAATCCTGTTGAGGGAAATGTAAAGTATTACGAACTTCTTATGGACATTATTGAGTTGGATTACTATGGCAAATAGAAGGTTGTTTTATTTCAATGTGATTGGGCTAATGTTAATACTGCTCGCGAAATTAAAAAAGATCAATTTGGTTTTACAATGGTGAACTTCTCTTGATTAATTCACACTGGGCAACAATTGATAGACGAGGCGTATGTATTTTCTTCTCAAGTCAAACAAGTTTTTTACTCGAGAGATCCAACTAATGAGGGTTACTACGTTGTACTCTATAACACCCTTAGAGACTTGTTTGACATGGGCAATAGGAGTAGAGATGACATGGATGAAAGATCAAAAACTTTGTCTTCTTCAGAACAAAACTTAAATGAAACTATCCCTAGTACTAGTACACAATTTCAATGGGTTCGCCAGGATGTGGATGAAGATATTTACGAATCATAATGTAGTAAGATTTTACATTTTTTAATAATATGTAATATTATAATTTAAATCTTGATCTTGTTAAATATATCCATTATTATTGTTGTTGTAATTATTTACTAATATTTCAACTATTTTATGTGTATTGCAGATAATATGCCTAGAAGAAAATTCCGAGATCTAAGTATTATTCAAAATCTTTCAAATTCGGAAGAAACAAATAGTGAGCAATAGACTGCTATTGGATCTTCGAATGTTCCGAATACAGATGCTGAAACTCTAGAAAATCAAGGTAATGTTAACTTTAATTTACATGTATGTTCACTTTTATTTTTTATTTTTGTTTCAAATTCTAATATTATCATATACAATATTTTTAGCTGAAAATTCTAAGAGGTGTAGAACTCGAGGATGTACCCTATTAAAGGATTTGTACAGTCTAAATCCTGAAGAGCGTGCCAAAGTATCTGCAAATAGTCATGGTCAGCCTGTTGGATCAAAAGCTCGACTTTTGGAAGGATACTTAGGCATTGTAGCACGAAATGACAATCTGTTGCTAATCAACTACGAGTCATGGCATCATATGTCTGATAGTAACAAAAATCAAGCTCTCGAAAATATTAAGGTAATAAGGTGAATTTAAGTTATAATACTTTGGCTTAATTTTAATTTATATTTACTTTTTAAACTTTTATTTGTAGGAGAGATTTGTTTGAAAGGTCTCGGACGAC
The DNA here is from genome assembly GCA_039519145.1 of Kokia cookei. NCBI lineage: Eukaryota > Viridiplantae > Streptophyta > Magnoliopsida > Malvales > Malvaceae > Kokia > Kokia cookei. Next base: position 33,684,209 of record CM076908.1, read on the forward strand.
TATGTGAAGAAAGCATTACGAAAGAAATGGAGAGACCATAAGAGTACTTTAAAGAAAGATTATTTTAAGATAAATATAAGCCTCGAAGAGAAATTACGAAATGTCCCACCGGGAATGCTGAGGTATCAATGGGAAGAACAAGTTAGATTTTGGAGCTCAAAGAAAGAAGAGGTATTATGTACTACTAAACTCTTATAATTATTTCGGTTTATAGTATTTATTATATACGTAATAATAATTTCATAATGTAGGACGGTGAGCGTGTTGGAACTATAAGTAGGCAAAAACAAAAATTCACGCACACAACTAGATCGAGAAGTTTCGCTTGTGTAGCTGATGATGAGATATTTTGAATTTATTAATTGTGTCAAATATTAATTACTTTCTACTAATTAATATTTTTCCTACTATAATGTAGGAACTGTCGTCAGATCAAAAAGTTGGATGCTTTCAACTTTTTGACATTACACATAGAAAAAAAGATGGATCTCCTATGACTTCTGAAGCTGTAGAAATTATGGTATATTTACTTAATAAATTTTGAATTATTTTAAATATTTATCATGTTTAATTATAATGGTTTAATTCTTCATTTGTAATGCAAATAATGACAAATTATGTTGCATTTGTTTGATTATATATTTCGTTTCTAACTCCTTGATTGACTTATTAGGATAAATTAAAGGATAAAAAGGCAGAGTATGAAGCGATTGCTTCAAGTGATAGTTCGGTTAATCTAGAGGAAATTGATAACCGAGTTATTACTGAAGTTTTGGGTCCTGAAAGGTATGGTTAAGTTCAATTTCAAGGATCTTTTGTTAGCTCATCCGAATATTTTGGATCCAGCTCGCTGAGATACATGCCTTCGGAGAGTCAAGATCAAGCTGAAGTTCAAAGGTTAAGAGATCAAGTGGCTAGCACAGTTGAGCAAATTCCTCAACTTAAAGCGGAGGTAGCAACGAGAGAAGCCAAGGCTCAAAGAAAATATGATGAACTTCAGCTACAATTTCAAGCCAAGGAAGCAGAGTCTCAAAGAAATTATGACGAACTTCAGCTACAATTTCAAGCCAAGGAAGCAGAGTCTCAAAGAAATTATGACGAACTGTAGCTACAACTTCAAAATATGATGAAAATGTTTTAGTAGAATCAACCGCAGAATCCACCATCTTAGACTTTTGTTTTTTCTTATTGTGAGAATAATATATACAGTACTACTTTTGAATATATTTTAGTATTGTATATATTTTTCATTTGTTGATTAATTTAATCACATACATATTTCTTTTCTAAAAGTATCATTTAGATTTGAGTTGGTTGGATTTGAATTTACAAGAAAAAAATTGAAAATTTGGGTTCTATAAGAATTAAAATGATTTGATAAAATCTATTACTGTTAGCGGTGTTTGTAGAAAAATGCCACTAAAGAACATGTTCTATAACGATGTTTGTGAGAAAAGCACCGTTAAAGACCATGTTCTTTAGCGGCGTTTGTGGGGAAAGTGCCGCTAAAGACCATGTTCTTTAGCGGCGTTTATGTGAAAAGAGCCGCTAAAGACCATGTTCTTTAGCGGCGTTTGTGTGAAAGGCGCTGCTAAAGACCATGTTCTTTAGCGACGTTATCTTTAGCATCGTTTTTTACGGCGCTTGTAAAAACGCCTCTATAGGCCCAAAAAAAGGCCGCTAAAAACCTGTTTTCCTATAGTGTTTGGAGAGTATTAGCTATATGCTTCACTTGTGGGATATGTTTGACTCTGTGAGTCATATTTGGTTTGTTTTTAGATTCGCGTTTCTGATTTGTGGTGATAGAGTTCACTTTATGTTCCATAATCTCAAGAGTCAAATTATCATAAATTGTGATTAAATGTGACTAAATATGACTGTATGTGATTATGTGTGATTATTATGTGCTATAGGTTATGCTTAAAAATTCATGTGATTTATATGTAAATAATTCATGAAAAGATGATTAAAAGTACGAAATATGACACTAGAGTTAATGATGATAAGAATATTATATATGTTTGTTTGATTGATGCATGATGATTTGTTTACGTAATGGTTATTCTGAGCATTCGTTGAACTTATTAAGCTCACCCACTCTTTTTTATCCTTTGCAGATATATAGTGTCGGTGTGAGCGGTGTGGCCTTCGAAGGTAATTGAAGTCGAAAAACTTTAACATTTTTAATAGGTGTTATTTTCTTATTTTTTATTTGAGGATTAAGGCAACGAGGTATATTTAATATTGGTTTGTTATGAGGTTTTTAGTTGTTTGCATGTCCATTATGCATGAAGATTAGTGGACCTAAAACGTGGCGTTTGGACTGTTATTTCGTATATTTTGATGATTAATTGATGTTATGAGCTTGTTTGAAGTATATTTAGCATGTTTTATTGATTTTTAACTTATGTATGACATACAATTTGCATGAATGTTATATGAATAAAAGAAATAAAAAATGCGTGTATAATATAACGTTTTGAGATGAACACGAAGTGAGATGGTGGTGTAGCATCCTAGTATTCGGGCTTGGCGATCGGACCGGGTATAAGGTATTACATGTTGAAACCAAAAATGAATTGCATATTAATCAAATTAATAGAAATGAAAAGAAATGGCGAAAATGGATAAACGAGAAATCATTGGGAAATGATTATGGTTTTCTCCAAAACGAAAATGAAAATGGAGAAATGGAATCATTTGTAAATTATTCTGACTTTCTCCAAAATGAAAATGAAAATGAATTTATTTTTTTTGGATTAAATGAAGTTCGAAAATGGAAATAAATCATTTGGTTATAGTGAATCATTTAATACTGAAAAATTAAATATATTTTTTCATAAATTCTTTTACAATAAATTCCTCATGATTTTAACGAAATTAGAATTGGATTAAAAAAATTATTTAATTGAAAATATATTGAGAAGTCTATTTTGGGAAATATAAAAATAAATATCGAGTAGATCAAATTATAAAGTATGATTTTAAAAGCCCGAGAAATACTTGTAATTGGATCTAATATGAGAAAGGTCCAAATGCCCCTCATGATAAAGGGTGGGACAACAAACCCTAGTATTATTAACTAAGGTTGTTGTCCCCTATCCTTCTAGATAGACTAGGAGTTCTTTTTTCTTGTTGAAATAAATTTTAACCATTCAATAAGGGTTCTACCTCCTCTCCCCATAAATAGATGACACCGATAGAGCTATTTAAACAACTTTAGGATATTGTTACTTTGCTTGAAAATAGAGAGAATTTATTCTCAATTATGAAATCTATTTTTCGGAATAAAAGATTATGTCAATTTCTATTTGAGAAAAAATTTTCGTTTTCACACTAAAAAGAAGAAAACTATTTCTAGTTCTGTGTTTTGATTTGAATTGTCTGAGCCCATGCTCAAAGCAGTTTATGGTACAAGAATAGCAGAGAAGATTGTTTGGTTGAAAGTTGAGAATGACAAGGATTTGCCTATTTGAAAACACAGGTTCGAATTCGGTCTAGGATTTATTGTTATAAACATTACAAATTGGGTCGATTTTCAAAATTTTTATTTTTCGCTGTGCAATAAAACTGTTTTCAAACTAGATTTTTTTCAACACTAAACTCTTTAAAATATTTTCAAGAAAGCATTCTAAAAAATATGTACTACAAAAAGATGAAGAAAACAAAGGTTTAATTGAATTTTCTCGTGGTTTCTTACTTGGATATTGATCTCTCGAAGTGTATTTATACCAAGGAATGAGTTTCTACTCATTTATAGCCCTTGGAGACAAAATATAACCATTGGAGGGTGAAAATCACGTTTATTAAAGCCTTCCATGACAAAGGATCAATCCTTTACACATCTACATTAACTTGTTGCTACTAACTAAGGGGGGGGGATTGATCAAATTGCTGATAAGTGGCTTTGTAAGAACGTTTACATTGCGAGAAAAACAACTTACATTAATAGATAATCTAAACGAGTCTGTAATCCCGTAAAAGAATCAAAGTGAGCATTTGGTTCTAATACTTAGAAGGATTATTATGTTGTCTACAGTATCAATTGAGGAGATGACTAGTCTTGGTTGTCAGAGCAGTTGACTCCACGGGTAGAGACATAGATGTATAATTGGAAGAATGGTACATTGGATTGGACCCAAGATGAATTAATTTTGAATCCATTTGTGAATTAATTTACTTGAGACGTTCATGGTGTGATTTACCTAAACCCTGAGTTAGTCACTAACCATGCGTATGTAACTCATGTACTTTGATATAAGTGGAGGCTTATGCTCTAAAGACGACTGAGCCCATAGTTGATATGTTGGGTACATGAGATGTGTATGACATGGATTTACTAGCAACAATGGAATTTCCTAGCTCAAATAAAGAGTTAACGATATCCTTTCATTGGCATTGTGTGGATTGATAAATATGGAGCAGGTCACGGGTTGTTTGTTCTCGAACAAGTAATTTATCATAGTCAAATAAAGAGTTAACGATATCCTTTCATTGGCATTGTGTGGATTGATAAATATCGAGACCCAAAAACTAGTCGAATCGAGCCTAGCATGTAAAATCAAGTCGACGGTCCAACTGGTGGTTGGACCGAACCAGTCGGACGATCACTAGGCTCGAATCGAATCGGAATAGTCAAACTGGTTCGAGGTGTCGTGAGGCTGTCGCGCCTGCTATGGCACCACCAAACACGATGGTGCCAATGATTGCGATGGCGACATTCCAATGGCCGGTGGATGGTCGACGGTAACAGTTCTTCGACGGTTGAGTGGTGGAAGAATCACACTCCTACCGACACTTTACCGGATAATTTGATTTCAGATTAACTATTCCAAAAATAATATTATTTTGTAGTTTTAATATTAAATTAAATTTAATACTTATCTTGATTATGTTATATTAATTTAATAGTTGAACTCTTTAAAGTCTCCCTCTATAAAGAAAGTCACGAGTCATTATTTTTCACACACTTGAATTGAATTGAATTAAAACTCAATCGACATGTATATTATATGCTAGCTGGTTTTCCTTATGTGATTATGTTTAACTAACTTGCTTGGAATTGCGGTATGCTTCTTTGGGCTTGAATTATCTTTTAACCCCTGCTGTAACAATATTTATCTATTATATATAGTTATAGTTTACATTATCTAAAATTTGTGACATTCATGTATTCAATGGCGAAACGGAACAGAAGCCAACGGGGCCTTCGTCGCTCAAAATTTTGAAAATTTATTATTCAACTTTTTAAATTTTAATTAAATATCAAAACTTTTAAAATTTTAATTAAATCCTTTAAATTTTAAAAAAAAATTCAATTAGACCTTCAAAACTTAAAAAAAAAATTAATTAAACCCTCCATAATTTAATGTCACATTTCGCGATTGCTTGTATTAATTATTTTAAAATTTTTTTATTGCATTTGTATTGTATCTAATATTATCAAATTCATTAAAACATTAAAATTTGTATAATGATATTTGTATTAGAAAAGTTTCATGAATCGAATTGAATCAAAAGACCCAATTTCAAAACGTCTAAAAAATTTATTTTATTTTTAATAAAATAATAAAAATATATTTTTAATTAATATTTTTATTATTTAAATTGAATTCATATCGAATCGGTACGAGGTGCGAAAATCTTTGTTCGTGCGATGTGGACTACCAAATCCTCTGAGAAGACTAATTTGTATCCACTTAATTATGACACGCATGTTGTTTGATTTGCTTAATACTTACAAATGTATGTTTCTGCATAATTAATTGTATTAACAAATAAATACAAATGAACTCATATATAGAATAATATCAAAATAAATATCTTATCAGATTCTGAGAAAACAAAGAAGTCGGATGAACGAATTTCTCTTTTTCATGTGACAAATATTTTCTTCCAAAACGCTGCCTTAATAAAACAACAATCAACATTGAAAGTCTCTACAAAAAGTGAACCCCAAATTTCTAAAATTTGGGAAAAAAGTAAATGATTTAATTCGGTTAATTATCGATTAATCGATCTAGTTCGATCGAAAATCGATTAAAAGTTTTTTGGAATCTCGAGTAATAGTTAATTCGGTTCAAAATCGAGTAATTAATTGAATTAACTGATCTTAATAAATAATATTATATATTATATATTATATGTATTAGGTTATTACTAATTCGGTAACCGATCGAATTAACCGAAATATTTCTGTTCGGTTAATTTAAAAAAAAAAAAACTTTCGATTTGATTAACGATTAAAAGATTAAAAAATTCGATTAATATTAATTCGATTCGGTTAACTAATCGATTAACCGTTTCAACATTCATATATGTGTTTATTGTTTTTATTTTGTTTTATTCCAATTTAGATTTTCCAATGCCAGATATCTAACTTATAATTTTATATTTGGCAGTCTTATGTACAACCCAATGTTTATATGCTGCTGACCTTCGCCGGTTCCTCACAGTTTCGGGAACTTCTTAATTTTCTATAGCTGCGTATTCCAATACCAAACTATAAAAATGTCCTTCATTTTGCTGCTTATTACCCAAGCTAGAATTAGAATATAATCAAAGGATTTCATAAATTTTGCATTTTATAAGCTTCAAATGGCCTCTAACAAGCTGCTTATGCTCTCAGTTGTAGCCATTTTTCTTCCTGCAATGGCCGTGGCAACAGATTATATCGTCGGGGATGATAGCGGATGGACCCTCAATTTCGATTATCAAGCTTGGGCAAAGGATAAAATATTTTACGTCGGTGACAAATTAGGTATATTCACCATATTTTCTTCTTTAAAGATCTTAATTAATCTTCAATGCTTACGTCTTCTCTAACTTAGCAGAGTTTGTTACGAGTAGATCCACTCTTGTGTAAAGCATTCAGCTCTGCACTGTGGGTTTACAATTGTTTAATTTGGAAGTTGATTTAGCTTTTGTTGAGGGGAGTTGGTTCTCTTATTTGAGAGAAGTCTTTGAAGTGATGACGTCGACCTCAACATCAAAAAGTTGATATTATTCTGAATGTGTTTATACTTGATTTTAGTTTTGGGGTTTTACTCAAATCCATTTTTCGAGCCTAATATTTTTATCAAAACCCTTTAAAAATTCGGAAGAGCCTTCACACCTGGACGGATAGCTCAAACCATAAATAGGTCTACGAATGAATGTTAGTGTAATAAAAAAATTATCCTTTTAAAAATTACTTATAAATATTAATATAAAAAATAAAAATAAAAATTATTTTGAATAGTAATATTAAGTTTCATGTCATTTTAAAAAATTATTCTTTTGAAATCACAACTTAAACCCGTGAACACTTAACAATATGCCATCTTGTGTACATATAAAAACATACTTGGATTTCTATAAAAGGTTGAAAGAAATTAGTAAATTAAATATAGTTAAATTTTGTATGCATATGAATACATAATTAGATTAGTTTCTGCGAATATAGTTAATTTAATTAATTTTTTTGGTGAAAAGTTGTTTAATATAGAAATTATATATTTTAAATTTTCATTAAAAAGCTTATATATAAAACTATAATACAATATTGTTTAAACCACTATTAATTTTGCAGTGTTCCAATACCCTAAAGGATATCACAACGTGTTTAAAGTAAACGGTACAGCCTTCAAGGATTGTGGCATTCCACCGCCGAGTGAAGCTCTTACCTCTGGTAATGATACAGTAGTCCTTAAGACCCCCGGCCAAAAGTGGTACATCTGCGGTGTTGCTGACCATTGCTCTGCTTATGGCCAAAAGCTTTCCATTACTGTTCATTACCAATATGGTTGGGCACCAGCTCCTGCACCTTTGGCACCATTTACAATATCTTCTTCACCTTCATGGCCACCTGCTCCGTCTTTGCCTACAACACCAGCACCAACTCCTGAGCCTTGGGCACCAACTACACTTTCAGTGCCAGAAACACCAGTTACTGACCCTTGCGCACCAGCTCCTGCACCTCGGGCACCATCTCCAATATCTTCTCCACCTTCGCTGCCAACACCTACTGCACCTTCATGGCCACCGGCTCCGTCTCCTTATCCATGGATTTGATCTGCCATCGTCCAATCATGTTTCCATCCCCGGCTGCTATACTCCAATGATTTTGATTGTGAATAACTTTACTAGCTCTTATTACCGGAAAAATAACTCTCTTTAGTGGTTCTATGTATGTTCACAAATTTGAGTTTTGGGTCAAATTTAACTCGGTCTTGGGCTTGAGTTCTATCGAAATCAATTTTCTCGGACTTGAGCTTTTTCGGGCTTAGATTTGTTACAGGCTTTAGCTTTCTAAAATTTGAATCGTTATGGGCTCGGATTGACATGGACGAGCTTTCAAGCTTAAGCCTGTTTTGTCAACTCTAACAAAAACAAATACATAATTATTCTAGATATATGCCACATTTTAAGGCAAAATTTTTAAAATTATAACATTATGTTTGAATATTTTTTACTTCAATTATAAATGTGTACTAATATGATTATTTATTCAATGTTGCATAGGTGCAATTGATGATACACATGTTTCCTTATTCTTCTACCAAATGTACAAATTCTCTATATAAGAAGAAAAGGTGTGTCAACTTAAAATGTTATGGCAACATGTGATTTTATTATGTGCTTCACAATTATCGTTGCTGGATGGAAAGTATAATCACATGACACTAGAATATTTTTTTATGTAATTGGAGTTCCAAGATTAAAATCTCCTAACCCACCTAATGGTAAATTATTTAATTTATTTATTTTTAATAATAAAGAAATAAATCTCTATTTGATTACTATTGTATGATATATAGGGAACTATTATCTTATTAATTATGGATATCCTCAAATGAAAAGTTTTTTCGGATCATATAGAGGACAACAATATCATTTACTTGACTTTTGCAGAGCAGACCTATATCTGATAAAGAAGAGATATCCAATTATTCTCATTCATCACTACAAAGTGTGATTGAATGAACTTTTGATGTACTGAAAAAAAAAAAGGATCATTTTAAGGGATATACCAAGTTACAGTTTTGAAAAACAAACGTTGATTGTTATTGCTGTAATGGTAATACACAATTTCTTTCGAAAACATGCAAGTCTAAATGATACAGATTTTATGGAACATGAAAATAATGACAAAGCGAATATGAAAATTATTAATCTAGAATAAGTGCATGATGGAGAAAGTGATGATGATAGTGATTCAAACAATTCAATTGGTAATGAAATTTATTTAAAAAGGAATGTCATAACTTATAGTTGAATGAATTCACTTTAAATTGTAAATGTTGATGTGATTTTTTTAAAATGTTTATTTTGGATATACAATTATTATCTTTTTGAGATTTAATTCAAGTATATAACATATTTGAATTTGTAATGTTTATCCATTTTAATTACTAATGTGGTTAATATTTTCAACTTAAAATTAACAATCATTTTATACTAATTGTTTAAAATTAGATTAAATTATGCTATAAGCACATGTACTTTTTGAAATTTTAGATTTTAATCCTTTTTTTTTATTTTTAGAAATTTATTCTCTCTATCTTTTAGATTTCAAAATTCAAGTTCAAATGTTAAATTATTATTCTTTATGGTTAAATTCTGTTTAATTACAACTATAATAGGCCAATTTATCTGGCTCAAAATAAAATAAAAAAATAAAAAAATATATAAAGTCAATTAAAGTCCAAATCCCATTTACAACTCAGTATCCTAAACTACCCAAACCCAAATATCACCAAACCCAAAACCATTTACAGGCCCCAATACCCAAATACCTAAACACCAATCCTAGCCCAAACCTTAAAACAAACTCCATCAAAAACCCAAGCTTAGATGTGCTTCCTTCGATGCAACGAGCCTCATGCCACATCAGCAACGTATTCCCGAGGCCACCATTGTGCCTCTGACACCAGCCACCTCCATTGGGCAGTTGAAAGCATCCCTACCACCGTCGTTGCTACTTGCAAAAAGCAAAGAAAACAAATAGAAACAAATGACTGTACAATATCCCCTGAAATTTATTTGTAACAATTTTACGAATAGTACAATATCAGAAATACAAAAAGAACCAAATTTTTTTAGGTATACTGTCAAATTTTTGCATATATATTTTTATTTTTTATTTTATTGTTCTTTTTTTTTGTTTCGAAGATATAGCAAATAAAAATAAAAAATAAAAAGAGAAAAAGGGAGGTTAGGGTTATCTGAGCGTTGCCGTCACACACGACAAAGGCCACCACCCCCAATGATGGGTGGTTTGTTTTCCGATCGAAAACCCATCGAACAACTCATGTTCACATGGGGTATTTTTGGAAATAAAAAAATACAAAGGTTCTTTCAAAAACCTTAAGAAATCAAAGGGGTTTCGAGTGATTTGAAGGGCTTTAGGGTTGGATTTGGGGTGATCTAACCCTAGATCTAGTTTGGAATGAAAAACGGAGCAAAAATGTTCCTTTTGGAAAATTCGACTGTTGTAGGCGTTCCACAGTGAACCCCTTGACCGGGCACAAGAAGCCCATGAGAGGAAAGAAGAGGAAAGGGATTGTTTTTTTTAAAGAGAGTTGAGAAATGGAATTTTTAAAAAAAAACTCACCTTTTTAAGCCGTTGATACGACATCATTTTGGGAAAGAGACTTAAGAGCCAAAATGGCACCGTTTAATGCTAATTCGAACCGACTCGAACCGTTTGTAAGAAGGGTTCGCGTGTTTTCAAGATTTGGGTAAATTATCCCCATAATCCCTCCTATTTTCAAAGGGTTACAATTTAATCCCTTTAGGCATATAATAGAGCCTATACGACACCGTTTCAAGCTTGATTTCAGTGGCTTTGAAACATCGTTGTTTTGACGACTCAAGGACCCGACCTGGACCCTTTTAGGGTCCGCATGTTTTCAATAAAAGGGGAAATTGGTCCCTTGGTCCTTCCGCTTTGGGTCATTTTTCAATTTGATCCTGATTTAGCCCTTTTTTGCTTTTTCAATTTAGCACTTTAATTTTATTTTTTACAATCTGATCCTCTGACGAATGATCCTTGGGAATGACACGTGTAAGGGCCTGGGAAAATTGCCCATGTGGTCCTTATGGTGTCCGAATATTCGGATATAGCCCTTGTTTTTTTTTTTTACTTTAAATTTTACTTTTATTGTGATTTAATCCTTTAGTGGTTTTTTTTTGTTTTTTAATATTAGGCTCTGACATTCTGTTTTATTTTCAATTTGATCATTTTTTATTCATTTACATTATATTATTCATTTTAATATTTAATGTGTATTTATTATTTTTATGTTATTTTTATTTATTTGTTATTCATTTTATGACATTTCAATTTTTGCCATTTTATTTAATTATTTGTATTTATTCCACATGTAATTTAATTATTATTTAATTTTTTTATATAATTGTGTTTAGCGTATTTGTTATTGCATCATAAATTAGTGTTCACTTACTTTTATTCTAATAATATTGCTATCTTATTACTTTTACTATTATTTTATTTCTATTTCTTTTTTGAACCTTGTATTAAATTGTGCTTATTTAATTCATCTTATTTATGTATGTTCTATTTTGTCATCATTAAATTAAATCGTATACATATTCATGTATCCCTTGTAAAATATTTTAATAAAATAAATCGTATGCCATTTTTTAAAATACATAAATCATCTCAAAAAATCGGGGCAATGGTCTTTACTTCGAGAATTCGAGAAAATAATGCCTTAACTTACTAGGTGTGATTTTTCTCTTCGAACTGAAATAATCGAACGCCTTAATTTTAAATTTGAAATATATTAGATTTGAAACAATAATTAAGAATGCTCATTATTTTCGAAAGTTCGAGGTGTTGTGCCCTAACTAACTGGACATAACGTCCCTTCCCTATTAATTCAAAATAAATGAGTCCTCTTTGCAAAGTTTGATTTTAAATGACCTTAAATATATCATTCATGCATTTAGGGATCGTATTCTAAATTTTTTTCTCATATTTTCAATTTTCAACATTTAAAACCTTAAATAATCGACCAGGTACCAATTTTGAGTGTGTGAGGGTGCTAATCCTTCCTCACATGTAACCGACTCCCGAACTTGTTTTCTTGGTTTCAAAATATCAAAACATTTGTTTAAACAAATTCAAATATTTTATAAGGTGATCCAATCACACTAAAATAAAAAGGATTGGTGTCAACTCCATTTTCGGTTTTAAAATAAAAGTCGGGATTTTTTCAAAAAAAAGGTTTCGACAGCTTGGCGACTCCACTTGGGACCAATAAGAGAGTCAAGTCACATGTCGATTATTTTTTGGTTTTTTTGTTGAAAATCGATGACACGGTTAAAATAAAACTGTGATCCTTAGCATTTCATTCTTCACGTGTTGCTTTGTTAATAATGTTTGTATTAATATTGCTAAGACATAGGATTATTTTTCACATGCATTGCATAAATGTTCTACTACACCTCTTAAGTGGAAGTGAGAAACTACTCCTTCATGAGGTCTTCACCTTCATGCAGGATAGTGGATCGCTTTCAGGATATATCGTACCTATGTTTTCATGAAGTTTTCACTTCCGTGAAAACATATGGGAAATGCACCCTCTTAACTGAACTCGTTCGTATGAGCTTATAATGGGTGAGGATTGATAAATCTACTGGTTCGAGTACCCTTACTTTAGAACTTAAACCTCATGTAATGAACCCTAAGAGTCTAACCTAAGTAGAGCCACGCCGAACCTTTAGCGATTACTCAAATAAAGTGTAAGAGATACGGTTATATTCTTCTTCATTGCTTTTAATTGCAATTTGTTTTCAAGTTTTATTCCTATATTAATCATACTGACTTGATTCTTTTAAAATTGTTTGTATTGCATCTTCATTTAAAAAAAGTGTTGATTCGTGTTTAATTACTAAATAGAGAACTGGTCATAAGAAATGAGTTTCTTGATAAGGTAGAAGACAATGTAGCCGTGCGTATATGGTTAGATGAAAAACAATACGAAAATGTGATAACCTATGAAAGAGGCACATATCAGAGTTTTGAGATTTCACCCAGATAAATGACTTAGAATGGTTTGCAAGAGCTGAAAAAATGGGATCAGTGGGACGACGAAACAAGGCAAATGTTCTATTGCAAATATGATAATCTGCCTAACCTACTCAAGGTTAAGGCGGATATGTATCTTCTCCGAGCCCTAACACATCATTGGATCCAACTTATAATTGCTTCGCTTTTAGAAACATGAACATGTGCCAACGGTAGAAGAGTACACGACTTTACACTGTTGCTCGAGGATTCAAGTCGATGAAGCCTACCCTAGAGTTGTCAAAGTCTCAACTTTCTTAAAGAGACTGATGAATATAATCGGGATGAGCAAAAAATATATTGTAGTCCAAATTAAGGTAAAAAGGGATAATAAGTACATCACTTGAAAGAGTCTGAGAGACTTAATTTTGGTATGCCCTGATGCAAGGAAAAGTCGACGTATTCACCTTAAGCCTTCATGAGTTAATCATTTTCCCTAAGGCATTAGGGCATATAGATGATGTAGTCTCGGATTTGCGACTGAGCTGAAAGGTAAGCCAGGTCAAGAATAAGAAGTTAAAAGGTAGAAGAACTTGAGGCCTCATTACGGAATTATGAACTACGAGTTGAGCTTCTCAAAGAAACTGTGGAAACAAACAATGAATATTAGAAAAAAACAACTCCACGACTCTCAAGGGAAAGTCAGAGATATGGACCATTTTGCGAGCAAAGCTTTGACCCAAGTACGAGAAGTGGCTAACCACTTGTAGGCCTTTTCCATTTAAGCTGACATTTTGAGCTTGAAATCGGAGTCCAATTGGGGCAAAAAAATTAGCTTAGCTTCTTAGGAAGATTAAGGCACGACCATATATGTATATGCCTTACGTATAAAAAATTGTTTTCTAGAAAAGTTGTTCTAACAAAATTGAACTAGAATCAACGTCTCTTTGCATGCATTTTACCATTCATTTGCACTGCATTTCGTTACGCATTAATTTTTAAAAAAAATCCTTACATATCTAAAACATTAGTGTCAACGAAGGGTGTTATCAACTCTGAACGAAAATTGAGAGAAAACATGAAAAATCAAGATAATAGGGAATGTTGAAAAAAATTGAGCGAAAATCATATCCGAAGAAGAGAACAGAGAGTGGAACTTATCGTGAGTTCGTCCCTACACCCTTGGAAGTGTTTTGGACAA